>JARQOD010000005.1:300549567-300578428 GCA_033576555.1 Oophaga sylvatica
CACCCATTTTAAGTTTTTTTCTTTTATCTTGACTATGAAAATTTACATTCACAGAGGATAAAAATAAAATTAAATACTGGGGAATTTATACTTAACAAAAGGTGTGAAACAACTGAAAATATGTCTTATATTCTAGGTTTTTCAAAGTGCCACCTTTTGCTTTGATGACTGCTTTGCACATCTTCGCATTCTCTTGATGAGCTTCAGAGTTAGTCACCGGAAATGGTTCTTAACAGTCTTGAAGGGGTTCCCAGAGATGCTTAGCACTTGTTTGGCCCTTTTGCCTTCACTCTGGGGCCCAGCTCACCCCAAACCATCTCAAAGGGGTTTCGGGTCTGGTGACTGTGGAGGCCAGGACATCTGGCGCTGCACCGCATCATGCAGCTGCAAGATGCTGTGGTGGGCATGCTGGTTCAGTATGCCTTAAATTTTTGAAAAATCCCCAACGTGTCACCAGCAAAGAAACCCCCACACCATCACACCTCCTCCATGTTCACGGTGGGAACCAGGCATGTAGAGTCCATCTGTTCACCTTTTCTGCGTCACACAAAGACAGGTGGTTGGAACCAAAGATTCAAATTTGGACTCATCAGACCAAAGCACAGATTTCCACTGGTCAAATGTCCTTTCCCTTGTTTTTCTTTAGCCCAAACAAGTCTCTCTGCTTGTTGCTGCCCTTTTGCAGTGGTTTCCTAGCAGCTATTTTACGATGAAGGCCTGCTGCCCCAAAGTCTCCTCTTAACCAGTTGTTGTGGGAGATGTGTCTGCTGCTAGAAATCTGTGTGGCATTGACCTGGTCTCTAATCTGAGCTGCTGTAATCCTGTGATTTCTGAGGCTGGTGACTCGGATAAACTTATCCTCAGAAGCAGAGGTGACTCTTGGTCTTCCTTTCCTGGGGCGGTTCTCAAGTGAGCCAGTTTCTTTGTAGCGCTTGATGGTTTTTGCAACTGCACTTGGGGACACTTTCAAAGTTTTCCCAATTTTTCGGACTGACTGACCTTCATTTCTTAAAGTAATGATGGCCACTTGTTTTTCTTTACTTAGCTGCTCTTTTCTTGCCATAATACAAATTCTAATAGTCTATTCAGTAGGACTATCAGCTGTGTATCCACCAGACTTCTGCACAACACAACTGATGGTCCCAACCCCATTTATAAGGCCAGAAATCCCACTTATTAAACCTGACAGGGCACACCTGTGAAGTGAAAACCATTTCCGGTGATTACCTCTTGAAGCTCATCAAGAGAATGCCAAGAGTGTGCAAAGCAGTAATTAAAGCAAAAGGTGGCTACTTTGAAGAACCTAGAATATAAGACATAATTTCAGTTGTTACACACTTTTTTGTTAAAGGGAATCTGTCACCCCATTTTTGCCCTATGAGATACGGCCACCGCCATCAGCGGCTTATCTACAGCATTCTGTAATGCTGTAGATAAGCCCCTGATGTCACCTGAAAGAGAAGAAAAACGAGTTATATTATACTCACCCAGGGGCGGTCCGCCGTCCGATGGGCGTCGCGGTCCGGTTCGGTGCCTCCCATCTTGTAGCGAAGCCGGCCTCTTCTTTTCGTCCCGTTGCAGCTCCTGCGCAGGCGCACTGCTCTGCCCTGGTGAGGGCAGAGCAGAGTACTGCAGTGCCCAGGCACCGGACCTCTCTGACCTTTCCCGGCGCCTGCGCACTGCAGTACTCTGCCCTCACCAGGGCAGATCAGTGCGCCTGCGCAGGAGCCGCGACGGGACGGAAAGAAGAGGCCGACTTCGCTACAAGATGGGAGGCGCCAAACCCGGACCGCGACGCCCATCGGACCGGACCGGACGGCAGAACGCCCCTGGGTGAGTATAATATAACTCATTTTTCTACACTTTCAGGTGACATCGGGGGCTCATCTACAGCATTACAGAATGCTGTAGATAAGCCCCTGATGGCGGTGGCTGCACCTCATAGGGCAAAAATGGGGTGACAGATTCCCTTTAAGTATATAATTCCACATGTGTTAATTCATAGTTTTGATGACTTCAGTGTGAATTTACAATTTTCATAGCCATGAAAATACAGAAAAATCTTTAAATGAGGTGTGTCCAACTTTTGGTCTGTACTGTACATTTGAGCAAGAGAAGGGAGCGGCGTGTGTGCACGGTGGCAGGCCTGGCATGCGTGCCTACTCTGAGGACCTGCCACTAGATCAATTGGGTAGTTTTTGCTCTTATTTTATTCCCACAGCTTCTGAGTAGTCTGTTTTTTTCTCTATTTTTAAATCAGAGATATGTGCCTTTATTGTCATGGGTGCATCGCCACGAAGATCGTCGCGATTGCACATTCTGACTTCTCACAGCTGAGCTTCTGTTTCTTTGTTTTTTGGTGATGTGAGAGTTAATTTTTCCTAGCTCTTTGCTAAGGCTAGGTGCAGCCTCCGGCTGCTTTTGTTTATGTTCTAATTAGTTTCCTTTATATTTCTGCCAGTCTGGGTGTTAGACGCTGGTGAAAGCATTCATGTAGTTCAGCAGACTGGATCGGTTCTGAGAATATTTAAGCTAAGAGTTCATTAGGTGTTTTTACTCTTATAGCTTATAGTTAAATCTCTGAGACCTTAGGTGTTCCTACTGTGTGTGAGTGTTGTATGTAAGACTTTATTTACTTTATTTCTTGTCTTTCTTGTATGTCTTTCTGTTCATTAACCGTTACCTGTTCATTCCCTTTGGTGGTAATTAGGGTCCTTCTTAGGACTAGAATACAGTTGGCAGGGATTGATAGGAGACAGGGTTTACGCTGGTGGCCTGGACCTCTGTACCTTTAACAGTACCTCCAGGTTGAGGGATTAGTTAGGACCCCAGTTCAGGGTCAGCTTAGACCCCGGTCACCCTCTAGCCGGAGACAGCGTATAACGGATTCCGTTTTGACCCAGTGGACATTCTGTCAGGTAAATCCATGTTATAATATATCTATGCGCATGTTATATAGTATGTTGCCCTTTTTGATATAGATTACAGACATCTCATATATATATCTGCTATACAGCGTGACATTTTCACCGGCCAAAACTAAAGATTCTCCCCAGCTGTCATGGATCCAGTAGCCCAGCTGGCCCGGCAGTTGCAGGGGTTGTCCATGGAATTTGCAGACATTAAGTCCAAGGTTTTGTCCCTCCCAGAGCAAGCCAGATCTGAACCTAAGGTTGCTCTCCCGGACAGGTTCACTGGTGGGCGGGACAAATTTTTTACTTTCCGGGAGGCATGTAAATTGTACTTTCGGCTGCGGCCTCGGTCATCTGGGAGTGAAGAGCAGAGAGTGGGAATTGTTATCTCGCTCTTACAAGGGGACCCTCAATCTTGGGCGTTCTCTATTCCTCCAGGCTCCCCAGATCTCCAGTCAGTGGATCGATTTTTTACTGCCCTGGGTCTGGTATATGATGATCCGGATCGAGTTTCCCTTGCTGAAACAAAGTTACGTAAAATACGGCAAGGAAATCGTCCAGCGGAGGAATATTCTTCTGAGTTCCGTAGATTGGGCAACAGATACTCAGTGGAATGACCCAGCTCTTAGGAGCCAGTTTTGTCAAGGGTTGTCTGACAAATTAAAAGATGTGTTGGCTCAGTATGATTCTCCTCCATCACTGGAGGCTGCTATGGCCCTCGCTATTCGCATTGATAGACGACTTCGGGGAAGACGCGAGGTAACTCGCCCCCCATGATGACTCCACCTACTACTAAAGTCCCTTATACTGAGGTTCCCCTGGTCTGTTCTGAGGAACCCATGCAGTTGGGAGGGACATCATTTTGTAGGAGGGAATCGGCGGTGCGCCGCAAGACTAGAAGGTGTTTCTTTTGCGGGAGAGAGGGACATTTTGTTGGGGGTTGTCCATCCCGGACCTCTTTGACCCAAGGAGTTAACCTGGGAGTCTGTATTTCGTCCCCAAATCCCTCTCAGTTTATCGTGCCTGCGGAGGTGGTGATTGGTACTAGAACTGAGAGGATTTCTGTTTTTCTTGATAGTGGGTCCGGGGCTAATCTTGTGGACGCTCGGTTTGCCCAGGTGCATGGTATGCAACTGAGTGTATTGGCCAAACCGGTCCCTATACTCTCTATTGATTCTAGACCTCTTGGTCAAGGTAGCTTGGTTCAAGCTGTTCATAACATAGATCTTCGAGTAGGGGCAATACATAAAGAGCAATTGTCTTGTTATGTGTTGGAGGGTCTACCTACTCCTATTGTGTTGGGACTTCCTTGGTTGGCTAAACATAACCCAGTGATTGATTGGCAATCCAGAAAGATTAGCCAGTGGGGTGAATTTTGCAAGAATAACTGCATGAGCACGGTCATCGGTGCGGTTGTACCTAGGACTTTGCCTCCTTTTCTGGAGGACTTTGGGGAGATGTTCTCAGAGGAGGGGTGTAAAGAGTTACCTCCTCATCGCGCATATGACTGCTCAATAAAGTTGCTTCCTGATGCCTTATCTCGTACTTTCCCAGGGACCGGGAGGATGGATGATCCGGTTCCTATTCCTCAGGAGGGAGTTGTAGTGTCAGCTGTATGCTCTGAGCTTGAGGGGGAGGTATTGGGGGCTCAGGGGGACGCCCCTGTGGGACTTCCAGGGAGACTGATAGTTCCAGATCAGTTAAGACTGATGGTTACGGAGAACCGTTACAAACGGATGGCTGATAGGGGGAGAGTTTCTGGTCGAGATCTGAAGGTGAATGATCTGGTGTGGTTGTCTACCAGGAATATTAAACTTAAAGTTTCCTCCTGGAGGTTGGGTCCCAGATTCATCGGGCCGTACAGGATCAGCTCCATAATTAATCCTGTGGCATTTCGTCTGGACCTCCCTCCTACGTTTAAAATTCATAATGTGTTTCACAAGTCATTACTTAAAAAGTATGTGGCACCAGTCATACCGTCACCTCTACCTCCTTCAGTGGTGGTCAATGATAACGTGGACGGACCTTTCACACAACTCACCCGGACAGACCTGGTCATGAGGGTCCGGAGGCCCCTCGTAGAAGGGGGGGTACTGTCATGGGTGCATCGCCACGAAGATCGTCGCGATTGCACATTCTGACTTCTCACAGCTGAGCTTCTGTTTCTTTGTTTTTTGGTGATGTGAGAGTTAATTTTTCCTAGCTCTTTGCTAAGGCTAGGTGCAGCCTCGCCCGGCTGCTTTTGTTTATGTTCTAATTAGTTTCCTTTATATTTCTGCCAGTCTGGGTGTTAGACGCTGGTGAAAGCATTCATGTAGTTCAGCAGACTGGATCGGTTCTGAGAATATTTAAGCTAAGAGTTCATTAGGTGTTTTTACTCTTATAGCTTATAGTTAAATCTCTGAGACCTTAGGTGTTCCTACTGTGTGTGAGTGTTGCATGTAAGACTTTATTTACTTTATTTCTTGTCTTTCTTGTATGTCTTTCTGTTCATTAACCGTTACCTGTTCATTCCCTTTGGTGGTAATTAGGGTCCTTCTTAGGACTAGAATACAGTTGGCAGGGATTGATAGGAGACAGGGTTTACGCTGGTGGCCTGGACCTCTGTACCTTTAACAGTACCTCCAGGTTGAGGGATTAGTTAGGACCCCAGTTCAGGGTCAGCTTAGACCCGGTCACCCTCTAGCCGGAGACAGCGTATAACGGATTCCGTTTTGACCCAGTGGACATTCTGTCAGGTAAATCCATGTTATAATATATCTATGCGCATGTTATATAGTATGTTGCCCTTTTTGATATAGATTACAGACATCTCATATATATATCTGCTATACAGCGTGACATTTATTTATTGCTATTTTTATGGTTTGTACAAGGGTAGCGGTGCTCACAGGGTAATAATACAGAGCAACCTAAGGAAATGCCCATGACTAAAGACCATAAAGATTAGCACCAAATATAAAGGTCCACATCTCTGGAACTGTACGATTGAAAAAAAAAAAAACCACGGAATACTTTAAGAAACTGTGAGAATAAAGTAATGGGCCACAGGTCGTCTTTAATATCAGTTACATCTCCAGCACCAGTAGTATGTGCCTAGGTCTCTTGGCACCAGTGATCACATCTCATTGTACCTGCTTCCTCACCGGCTGCCAAAGCTCCAGGTATCTGTAAAGTTTACCTATATAAGTTTTGCAACCATCTGGTGCTGGATTAAGGTTAGGGCTACACAGCAACTCAGGTCGCACTGCTAAAGATCACTGTATGCCCCCATTGCCACACTGCAACTACATGGGGTCACACTGGTACCCGCAAGTCTCAA
Organism: Oophaga sylvatica; assembly: GCA_033576555.1. NCBI lineage: Eukaryota > Metazoa > Chordata > Amphibia > Anura > Dendrobatidae > Oophaga > Oophaga sylvatica. Next base: position 300,555,802 of record JARQOD010000005.1, read on the forward strand.
AAAATACAAAAGGTTCTGACTTTTAGTGATTTGCTCACCGCAGGACCCTATGGATTGCAATGTGACCCCATCCACATGCTGCCATGTAGCTGCAGCATCAGGCAATCCCTGACCTGTGTCGCTGCCAATGTTTATGCCCCACAGATTCTTCTTGTGTGATCTTTAAAGACAAGCACATTATCCTGGCCACTTACTTCTCATGTTCACGTCAATGGGATTGACACTTGCAGCGTGGACTTTAATGATCACTTCATTCGGATAGTTGATGATGGGCAAAAGCACGTTTTCATTGAAGCGGAGGACATCATTGTCCCATATTTGTCAATGACCCAGGCTGGCATAACCGTGTTCCTTCGACATGAGGAATGGACCCCTCTGTCTCTGCCAGCATCCACTATTATACTGGGTCGTCTACACAGATGGGCAACAGATCTCCTGCACACAGTGTTCATCCTGGTGTTCCTCGGGAGATTTACAATACATGCACGGTCCTACAGAAACAATGTCACGAGCCTCCAGCTCTGCACTTCATGTCATTAATACAAGAGCCAAGATACAACTTGAATCTTTCAGTCAGCTGTGTGAATCAACACACACACAAGGCCCACGTGTGTCACCCTGCCGCTCTCAGCACTCCGGCTTCATTTCTTACTTCTCCACAAATTCATGTGTTGTCCCCTCTGCGTCCTCTATGCACTTCCGCGTTCCAAGCCTCGTTCCCGCCTCGCCCAATTACAGCATGGAATACTAGACTGCCAACCAATCAGAAGCGCTGTAGTTTCTGGTCACTTATTTGCCAACCAACACATGTCGGCTTCCTGTACTATGCCAGTTCTCTGTGTGTGGCAGAGATTATAAGGCATGCTCGGCACCAGTTTGCGGGAGGTAAGTACATAGAGTGAAATTTTGGGACAGTTAGTGCGGGTTTTGTTTCCTTAAGGCTACAGTTGCCAGGGTTTTAGTTTAGGCTGCTGACAGTTATAACACACAGCAGAATATAATGCCACCATAAATTCTTATAGAAAATGGTTATAGTTTGTCCAAATATTATTATTCTAGATGACAATATAGAGTATGTACCCGAATACTACCACAGGTCACAGCAGTAATACAGGGCGCCCTTGTATCAATTCATGAAGAAAGCCCTGCACTCTAAACTCCCTGAATATTTACAAATCCTGGGCCATTGGGCTCACTCAGTGGCTGTAGTGCTGTCAGCGCGAGCCATTGGGCTCACTGAGGTGCTGTCGGCGCGAGCCATTGGGCTCACTGAGTGGCAGCAGTGCTGTCGGCGCGAGCCATTGGACTCACTGAGTGGCTGCAGTGCTGTCGGCGCGAGCCATTGGGCTCACTGAGTGACAGCAGTGCCTGTCGGCGTGAGACATTGGGCTCACTGAGTGGCAGCAGTGCTGTCGGTGTGATCCATTGGGTTCACTGAGTGACTGCAGTGCTGTCGGCGTGAGCCATTGGGTTCACTGAGTGGCAGCAGTGCTGTCGGCGTGAGACATTGGGCTCACTGAGTGGCTGCAGTGCTGTCAGCGTGAGCCATTGGGCTCACTGAGTGGCAGCAGTGCTGTCGGTGTGATCCATTGGGTTCACTGAGTGGCTGCAGTGCTGTCGGCGTGAGCCATTGGGCTCACTGAGTGGCAGCAGTGCTGTCGGTGTGATCCATTGGGTTCACTGAGTGGCTGCAGTGCTGTCGGTGTGAGCCATTGGGCTCACTGAGTGGCTGCAGTGCTGTTGGCGCGAGCCATTGGGCTCACTGAGTGGCAGCAGTGCTGTCGGCGTGAGCCATTGGGTTCACTGAGTGGCTGCAGTGCTGTCGGCGTGAGCCATTGGACTCACTGAGTGGCTGCAGTGCTGTCGGCGCGAGCCATTGGGCTCACTGAGTGGCTGCAGTGCTGTCGGCGCAAGCCATTGGGCTCACTGAGTGGCTGCAGTGCTGTTGGCGCGAGCCATTGGGCTCACTGAGTGGCTGCAGAAGCTGTCGGCGTGAGCCATTGGGCTCACTGAGTGGCAGCAGTGCTGTCGGCGTGAGCCATTGGGCTCACTGAGTGGTAGCAGTGCTGTCAGCGTGAGCCATTGGGCTCACTGAGTGGTAGCAGTGCTGTCGGCGTGAGTCATTGGGCTCACTTAGTGTCTGCAGTGTTGTCGGTGCGAGCCATTGGGCTCACTGAATGGCTGCAGTGCTGTCGGCGTGAGCCATTGGGCTCTCTGAGTGGCTGCAGTGCTGTCTGCGCGAAAACCTGATTGCTGGACAGAAGAATGTTAAACATAATCTTCTCGTTGATCCAGCAAAGATATCTCTCCCTCCTTTGCATATTAAACTTGGGCTTATGAAGAATTTTGTCCAAGCAATGAACAAAGAATCGGAAGCCTTTTCTTACGTGTGACAGAAATTTCCAAGAATAAGTGATACAAAGATTAAAGAAGGTATTTTTATTGGCCCACAGATCAGAGATATAATGAATGACAGTAGCTTTGATGGTCTTTTACAAGTGGCATGGAGAGCCTTTAAAGATGTGACCTTCAACTTCCTTGGCAGCAGCAGGGCACCGAACTTTGAACAACTTGTGGACAACATGCTGACAGCATATCATTTGATGAAATGCAATATGTCGCTGAAAATGCATTTTCTATATTCTCACTCAGACTTTTTTCCAGCCAATCTTGGTGCCATTAGCGATGAACACGGTGAAAGATTTCACCAAGACATTGCGCTGATGGAGAAAATGTACCAGGGAAAGTGGAGTATGTCAGTGCTGGCTGACTATTGCTGGAATCTTATTCGAGAAGCATCTGACACGGATTATAGACAAAAGTCATCTGCAAAACACTTTTGAACAATTTCTTTTGCTACTGACATCGATGCACATGTATGTAGTGTCTCGGACGTCATAATGTAGACTATAAACTGTTGTTTCTTAAAAACCTTACGTGATACAGACTTTTGGAGCACATATTCGTGTTGAGCATTTCGAAATCTATAAGATACAATAACATTTTCTCAGGGGACAAGAACTTCACTGAAATTTGTTGCGCAGTGAATCGTTATTTCGTGTGTAAACAGCTGACATGATTATTCTATGCACACTGAATGATCGACTTGTGTAATCAGGCCATTTAATTGAACATTCTCAAAATGCAAGCAATCTATCACAGTGGCTTATGGTGGATGATAAATCTAGTTCCTTCTTGAAACTATAGTCTAAGGGGTATGTTTCCACAGTCAGTATTGGCAGTGCTTTGGACGCAGCAAATGCCCGCTCCGTCCAAAGCGCTGCCGGCTTTTGTACGTGCGGTGATTCCGCATGTGTTTATTGAACACATGTGGAATCACCGCACGCTATACATAGGACGGTGCTATTTTTAGACTGAGCGTCTCCGCAAGATAAATAGACATGCTGCAGTCTAGAAAGATGTGCCGCATGTGCGTATACGCAGGTCTGCCACCTGCATCTTTGTCCGCATAGTGGATATGGGATTTCATAAAATCCCATCCACTATGCTATAACATCTGGCCGCTGCAGATTGGACACTGCGGCTGTACGCAGCGTCCAGTCCGCTGCAAATACTGTGCGTGGAAACATACTCTTATGGTCCCTTTACACTGACCAACCAGCAACACGATACGATGGCCGATCAGTACAATATAATGTATTAACGACCAGCAGTGGTTTGTAGTAGTAGATCAGTAGCAGACCCCATTATAAAGGATCTGGTAGATAGCTCAGTATGCTTAGGCTGCCATTGTCCTGTTTACAAAGAACATGGACAGCTGAGAACAATGATCGTTTATGAACAAGCATTTCGCTCATTCACCGTGTGATCAGCAGCCTATTTACACAACAGTGTAACCGTGAAACGAGTGTTTTTTTTTTTTTAACACTTGTTGCAGTGTAAGTGCCCCTTAAGTTTATATGCCTAATGCCATCTATTTATTGGTCATCTTTTATTTTTTAAGCCAAAATGGAGCACACCCTTAGGCCAGGTTCAGACAACCGTGTCTAAAAGCAGGCTACTCAATTCCACAAACTGCTGCTTTAATTGTCTTCATAAGCCGATCAATGTGCTTATAGCAAGAGGATGTCTGCATTTACATGCACTAGTCTGGTCTATAAAACAAGCCAGACTTATGCATGCTTCAATTTTTTAATTTGCTTGGATTATTGGTCCATGTGAAAAATCGCTGGTCTGTGCAGGCACACCAGTTATTGGATCGTTCAGTATTAGGACAGCACACTTACTGAAAATACAGCTCTTCCGATCTTCTTATAGCCTTCTGCTGGCCTTTCCTAAGGACGATATTAAACAGGCCATAACCCTAACAGGCTAGTTAAGGTCTGAAACCTTGGTCAAAGTTATATGAGCACACAAATCTCAAAGGGTGCCCAAACTTTTGCATTGAACCATTTTCCTTTTTGAAATTTTTAAAATTTCAAAAATGACAATATATATATTGCCTAAAACACAAAGGAAATGTGTCATCTTTAACTTTAGGCTTTTTAGAGATCATTTTATCTTCAACTTGCCTAACTGTTCACAATGACAGCAATTTTGACCAGGTGTGACCAAACTTTTACATGCTCCTGTATGTGATACATATACATATACCATTTATCAAATTTTTTCCCCCTTTCTTAAGTCTATTATTAAGGGTTGTAGAATTAAATCACTGTAAGTTTATGCCGGTTTTGTATGTTTCTACTCACTGACCACATGCAGACTTGCGTGTGTGATGCGAGAAACTCGTGCATCAACACCCGGCACTGCCGCCGGCACTCGGGACCGGAGTGTGCGGCTGCATAGAAATACATGTAGCAACACGCTCCGATCCAAGTGCCGGCGGCAGTGCCGGGTGTTGATTCACGAGTTTCTCGCATCACACATGCAAGTCTGACACCGACTTTAGAAACTTTTCTGCATAATGCTTTATGAACATAAAACTGTAAATAATCTGATGTTTTTCCTTGTATTACACAGGCAGCTGCTGCCTTTAGACTTGGACAGCTGAATCCTACAGAGTTATGTCAGAAGTGTCTATCATTTATTAAGGAAACAACATTTCTCAATTCTTACATAACTGTAACTGAAGAGGTTGCCCTAAAACAGGCGGCAGAAGCAGACAAGCGTTTTAAACAAGGTAGGGTTTAATAGCAAAAAAGAATTAATCAGTCTAAAAAGTAAAGAAAATAAAAGTTATAGAAAATGTGTGAACTACGCAATCATTTGTCCAATTAAAGAAGAGGCAGCACTTACTGTTCCAGATGCAGTTGTTAATTCAGTGCTGTGAACACATGGCGAGGTGGATGTCGGACTACTGGTCTTGTCCTATAGGCAGGATTTACATAAAGCGCTGGAGAATTTCAAAACGTTTTTAGGGAGTATACAGGGGGGGTCGGGGTTATATACCCTTTATGGAATGCAGCACAGGCGCTGTCACGCTGTCTAGCAGATGTATAAATATATAATGTCAGTAATCTATCAAGTGGGACAACATACTATCTAACATATAAGTAGGTAACATTAACATGTATATATAGCATAGTATTACCTGACATAATATCCTGTGAGTCAATACTGAATCCTTTTCACGCTGTCTCTGGCTAGAGGTGGACCGGGGTCTATGCTGACCCTAAACTGGGGTCCTGACTAGTCCCTCTACCTGGAGGTACTGTTAATGGTACAGAGGTCCAGGCCGCCAGCGTAAACCCTGTTCTCTATAAATCCCTCACCACTGTAATCTAGTCCTAAGAAGGACCCTGATTACCACCTTAGGGAATGGACAGGTAAAGGTTAACAAACAGTATAGACAAACGAGACAGACAGGGGATAAAGTAAATACTGTCTTTCATACAACATATAAACACAGAGGGAACACCAAAGGTCTAGGAGATAAACTATAAGCAAGGAGGAGATGAACAACAAAAGAGCTCTTAGCTTAAGTCTTCTCAGAACCGATCCTATCTGCAGTCTGTATGAATGCTTTCACCGGCATCTAACACCCAGACTGGCAGGGATATAAAGGAAGCTAATTAGAACATAATCAAAAGCAGCCGGGCGAGGCTGGACCTAGTCTTAGCAAAGAGCTAGGTAAAATTAACTCTCTCATTACCAAACACAAAGTAACAGCAACTCAGCTGCGAGAAGTCAGAATGTGCAATCGCGACGATCCTCGTGGCGATGCACCCATGACAGGCGCTGATTAAGGTGCTAGTCTTAATTTAGACATAATAAAACTGGCGACAGGTTTCCTTTCACCCAGAGCCTGTTTTCAATTTCCTGACCAATTTGTTTCAATTCTGACCACTGTCACTTTATTGGTAATAACTCTGGAACGCTTCAATGGATCCCACTGATTCTAAGATTGTTTTTTTCGTGACATATTGTACTTCATGATATTGTTTAATGTGACTTGAGTTTATTTGTGAAAATAATAAATTTGGTGAAAATGTTAAAAATTTCACCATTTTCAAACTTAATTTTTATGCCCTTGAACCAGAGTTATGTCACACAAAATAGTTAATAAATACCATTTACCACATGTCTACTTTAAATCTTTATTGTATTTTTAAGCATATTTTTTTTTTTTTTATTAGGAAGTTAGAAGGGTTAAAAGTTGATCAGCAATTTATTTTCGAACAAAATTTACAAAACCTTTTTTTTAGGGACATTTGAAGTGACTTTGAGGGGCCTTAATGACAGAAAATACCTCAAAGTTCCACCATTCTAAAACCTGCACCCCTCAAAGTGCTCAAACCACATTCAAGATTTTTTTTTAGTCCTTTAGTTGTTTTACGGGAATTAAAGCAATGTAGAAAGAAAAAAAATAACATTTTCTTTTATTTCACAAAAAACTGTTATTTTAGCCCCATTTTTTTATTTTCACAAGAGTAGCAGAAGAAAATGGACCGCCAGATTTGTTGTGCAATTTCTTCTGAGTACGCTGATACCTAATATGTGTGTGAAAACTACTGTTTGGGCGCACGACAGGGCTCAGAAGGGAAGTCGTACCATTTGACTTTTTGAACGCAAAATTGGCTGGAATCGAGAGCGGATGCCATGTCGCCTTTTGGGGAGCCCTTGATGTGCCTAAACAATGGATACCCCGAACAAGTGACCCCATTTTGGAAACTACACCCCTCCAGGAATTTATCTAGAGGCACAGTTATAGTAATGTTAATAATACTTTTGGTTCTACTGGTGTATGAATTTATAATCTGATGGTATGTGTAAGTTGTGAGGAGTACATCCGAATAAAGAATAAAAAAAGTGTGTTGTGTCAATAGGTTACAACTAAATTTTATTAATTTATGGATATGTGGTATGTTTTGAAGCAATCATTAACTCCTTCACCCCCGAGCCTGTTTTCACCGTAAGGACCGGGCCAAATGTTTGCAATTCTAACCAGTGTCACTTTATGTGGTAATAACTCTGGAACGCTGCAACAGATCCCACTGATTCTAAGACTGTTTTTTCGTGACATATTGTCCTTCATGATAGTGGTAAAATTTGCCCAATATGACTTATGTTTATTTGTTGAAATTTGGCAAAAATTTATCAATTCAAAATTTTAATTTTTATGCCCTTAACCCCTTCATGACCCAGCCTATTTTGACCTTAAAGACCTTGCCATTTTTTGCAATTCTGACCAGTGTTTCTTTATGAGGTAATAACTCAGGAACGCTTCAATGGATTCTAGCGATTCTGAGACTGTTTTTTCGTGACATATTGGGCTTCATGTTAGTGGTAAATTTAGGTCGATAATTTTTGCGTTTATTTGTGAAAAAAAAATGGAAATTTGGCGAAAATTTTGAAACTTTTGCAATTTTGAATTTTTATTCTGTTAAACCAGAGTTATGTGACACAAAATAGTTAATAAATAACATTTCCCACATGTCTACTTTACATCAGCACAATTTTGAAAATAAATTTTTTTTTTTCTTAGGAAGTTATAAGGGTTAAAAGTTGACCAGCGATTTCTCATTTTTACAACAGAATTTACAAAACTATTTTTTATGGCACCCCTCATGCTACTCAAAACTACATTCAAGAAGATTATTAACCCTTCAGGTCCTTCACAGGAACTAAAGCAACGTGGAAGGAAAAAATGGACATTTTGATTTTTCCAACAAAAATTTTTTTTTTTTTTTCATTTTTTTTTTCATTTTTACATGGGCAACAGGATAAAATGGATCCTAAAATTTGTTGGGCAATTTCTCCTGAGTACACAGATACCTCATAGGTGGTCATAAACCACTGTTTTGGCGCACGGCAGGGCTCAGAAGGGAAGGAGCGCCATTTGACTTTTTGAATGGAAAATATGCTGGAATATTTAGCGGTTGCCGTGTCGCATTTGGAGAGTTCCTGTGTGCCTAAACATTGGAGCTCCCCACAAGTGACCCCATTTTGGAAACTAGACCCCCCAAGGAACTTATCTAGATGCATAGTGAGCCCTTTAAACCTCCAGGTGCTTCACAAATTGATCTGTAAAAAAAGAAAGTACTTTTTTTTTTCACAAAAATTTTATTTAGCCTCAGTTTTTTCATTTTCACATAGGCAACAGGATAAAATGGATCCCAAAATTTGTTGGGCAATTTATCCTGAGTACACAGATACCTCATATGTGGTCATAAACCACTGTTTGGACGCACGGCAGGGCCCAGAAGGGAAGGAGCGCCATTTGACTTTTTGAATGGAAAATTAGCTCCAATCGTTAGCGGACACCATGACGCGTTTGGAAAGCCTAAACAGTGAAAAAAACCCCACATGTGACACCATTTTGGAAACTAGACCCCTTATGGAACTTATCTAGATGTGTTGTGAGCACTCTGAACCCCAAGTGCTTCACAGAAGTTTATAACGCAGAGCAGTGAAAATAAAAAAAATAATTTTTTTCCTCAAAAATGATTTTTTAGCCCGCTATTTTTTATTTTCACAAGGGTAACAGGAGGAATTAGACCACAAAAGTTGTTGTGCAATTCGTCCTGAGTACACCAATACCCATATGTGGGGGGGGGAACCACTGTTTTGGCGCATGGGAGAGCTCTGAAGGGAAGGAGCGCCATTTTGGAATGCAGACTTGATGGAATGTTCTGCGGGCGTCATGTTGCGTTTGCAGAGCCCCTGATGTGCCTAAACAGTAGAAACCCCCACAAGTGACCCCATTTTGGAAACTAGACCCCCCAAGGAGCTTTTCTAGATGTGTAGTGAGCACTTTGAACCCCTAAGTGCTTCACTGAAATTTATAAACGCAGACCAGTGAAAATAAAAAAATCATTTTTGTTCCTCAAAAATCATTTTTAAGCCCGCTATTTTTATTTTCCCAAGGGTAACAGGATAAATTGGACCCCAAAAGTTGTCCAGTTTTTCCTGAGTGCCCCATATGTGGGGGGGACCACTGTTTGGGCGCACGGCAGGGCTCAGAAGGGAAGGAGCGCCATTTGACTTTTTTAATGGAAAATTAGCTCCAATCGTTAGCGGACACCATATCGTGTTTGGAGAGCCCCTGTGTGCCTAAACTTTGGAGCACCCCCACAAATGACCCCATTTTGGAAACTAGACCCCCTAAGGAACTTATCTAGATGCACAGTGAGCACTTTGAACCCCCAGATGCTTCACAGAAGTTTATAACGCAGAGCCGTGAAAATAAAAAAATCATTTTTTTTTCTAAAAAAATCATTTTTTTTTAGCCCCCTATTTTTTATTTTCACAATGGTTACAGGAGAAATTGGACCCCAAAAGTTGTCCAGTTTTTCCTGTGTACGCTGGTGCCCCATATGTGGGGCGCAACCACTGTTTGGGCACACGTCAGGGCTCGGAAGGGATGTAGTGACTCTTTGAAATGCCGACTTGATGGAATGGTCTGCGGGCATCTTGTTACGTTTGCAGAGCCCCTGAAGTGCCTAAACAGTAGAAACCCCCTACAAGTGACCCCATTTTGGAAACTAGACCCCCCTAAGAAACTTATCCAGATGTGTGGTGAGCACCTTGAACCCCCACGTACGTGCTTCACAGAAGTTTAAAATGCAGAGCCGTGAAAATAAAAATCATTTTTTTCCTCAAAAACTGATTTTTTTTTTAACCCGCAATTTTCTATTTTCACAAGGGTAACAGGAGAAATTGGACCCCAAAAGTTGTTGTACAGTTTGTCCTGAATACGCTGATACCCCATATGTGGGGGTAAACCACTGTTCGGGCACACGTTGGGGCTCAGAAGGGAAGTAGTGACGTTTTGAAATGCCGACTTTGATGGAATGGGCTGTGGGCGTCATGTTACGTTTGCAGAGCCCGTGATGTGCCTAAACAGTAGAAACTCCCCATAAGTGACCCCATTTTGTAAACTAGACCCCGCAAGGAACTTATCTAGATGTGTGGTGAGCACTTTGAGCCCCCAAGGGCTACACAGAAGTTTATAATGCAGAGCCGTGAAAATAAAAAATCTTTTTTTTCCACAGACACAATCTTTTAGTCCCCAATTTTTTTTCCCCAAGGGTAACAGGAGAAATTAGACCCCCAAAGTTGTTGTGCAATTTTTCCTGAGTACGCTGATACCCCATATGTGGGGGTAAACCACTGTTTGGGCACACGTCGGGGCTCGGAATAAAGGGAGCACTGTTTGACTTTTTGAACGCAAAATTTGCAGGAATCAATGGTGGCGCCATATCGCGTTTGGAGACCCCCTGATGTGCCTAAATAGTGGAAACCTCTCAATTCTAACTCCAACCCTAACCCCTACACAACCCTAATCCAAACCCTAACCCCAACACAACCCTAATCCAAACATAACCCTAACCCCAACACACCCCTAATCCTAACCATAACCCTAACACAAGCCTAACCCTAATCCCAACCTAACCCCAAAACACCCCTAACATTAATCCTAACTCTAACCCTAACCACAAGCCTAACCCTAATCCCAACCCTAACCCTAATTCTAACCCTAACCCTAATTTCAACCCTAACCCAAATTCTAACCCTAATTCTAACCGTAACCTTAATTCTAACCCTAATTCTAACCCTAAGGCTAGGTTCACATTACGTTTTACCAGCTCGTTCAACACATAGCGTTGACGGGCTAGTAACGGTATAGCATAACGCGATCGCGTTATGCAATACCCGCTAGCGCAGATGAATCAGCAGATGATTCATCTGTGCTAGCGGTGACGGAGCCTAGAAGTTGCAGCCTGCGTCCGAGGCTCCGTCACTGACCGACGGCACGTCGTGACCGCATGCTGCTTTACGGCATGCGTTGCAATGCGCCCGCAAATGGGGGTGAATGGCAGCGTTAACGGACTGCGTTATACCGCGGTGTAACGCAGTCCGTCTAACGGACTGCAATAGCGCAATATGAACCCAGCCTAACCCTAATACTAACCCTAGTCCTAACCCTAACTGTAATTGTAACCCTAATGGAAAAACAAAAATATTTTCTTTATTTTATTATTGTTCCCTACCTATGCGGGTGATGAAGGGGGGTTATTTACTATTTTTTTTTATTTTGATCACTGTGATAGGGTCTATCACAGTGATCAAAATGTACTTTCATTCATTTATTGAATCTGCCAGCCGGAAGATGGCGGCGCCCATGGACCGGGCAGGAGAGACGCCGGGAGGAAGACGGGGACTCGGGAGGTACATGGCTGGATTGTAATATTTCACCAAATTTCATTGGTGAAATATGACAAATCGCTCTGATTGGCTATTTCACTTTTAACAGCCAATCAGAGCGATCGTATCCACGTGGGGGTTAAGCCAACCCCCCTGTGATGAAGCACAAAGGGTCTTATGCCTGCCAGTCGGGTGATCTTTCAGTGACCCCGGCCACCCGACCCGCATGAACAGGATTTAAACCATGACGCCTACATCGGCGTCATGGGTCGGGATGGCACAGGTTTTTTTGACTCAGACGTAGGCGTCATGGGTCGGGAAGGGGTTAAATTAGTTATATCACACAAAATAGTTAATAAATTTCCCACATGTCAACTTTACATCAGCTCAATTTTTGAAACATATTTTTTTTGTTAGGATGGTATAAGGGTTAAAAGTTGACCATTAATTTCTCATTTTTCAAACAAAATTTACAAAACTGTTTTTTGTTTTTTTTTTAGTGACCATAGCACATTTCAAGTGTTGAGGGGCCTATATGACTGAAAATATCCAAAAGTGACACCATTCTAAAAGCTGCACCGTTCTAGGTGCTCAAAACCACATTTAAGAAGTTTATTAACCCTTCAGGTGCTTCACATGAATTTTTGGAATGTGGAAGGAAAAAAATGAGCATTTTTACTTTTTGTCACAAAAATTCTACTTTAGACCCAAAATATTTTATTTTTGCAAGGGTAACAGGAAAAATTTGCCTCAAAATTTGTTGTATACTTTCTCCTGAGCATGCTGATACCCAATATGTGGGGAAAACCACTGTTTGGGGACATGGCAGGGAAGAGAAGGAGCGCCATTTGACTTTTTGAATGTGAAATTTTCTGGATTAATTAGAAGATGCCATGTCGCGTTTGGAGGGCCCCTGATGTTCCTAAACAGTGGAAACAGCGCACAAGTTACACCATTTTGGAAACTAGACCCCTCAGGAAACTTATTTAGATGCGTGGAGAGCAGCTTTAAACCACAGGTGCTTCGCAGAAGTTTAGAATGTTGAGCCATGAAAATAAAAGAATTGCATTTTCCCCACAAAAATTTATTTTACCCCCAAAGTTTGCATTTTCACAAGGGTAGCAGGAGGAATTGCACCATACAATTTGTTTTGCAATTTCTCCTGAGTACACTGATACCCAATATGTGGGGGAAAACTTCTGTTTTGGCGAACAGCAGGGCTTGGAAGGGAAGAAACGCGATTTGACTTTTTGAATGCAAAATGTGCTGGGATAATTTTTAAATTATGTGGGGGGTAAATTACTGTTTAGGCTCACAACAGAGCTCAGAATAGAAGGAGTGACGTTTTGGAATGCAGACTTTAATGGAATGGTCTGCCGGTGTCGAACCCTTGATGTGCCTAAACAGTGGAAAACGCCTTTAACCCCTTACTGCCATCGGACGTACTATCCCGTCCATGGTACCTGGGCCCGTATGATCGGGGACGGGATAGTACGTCTCGTGCGATCGGACGCGCTCCCGGGGGGAGCGCAGCCGATCGCGGCCGGGTGTCAGCTGATTATCACAGCTGACACCCATGACTGTGTGTCAGGAGCGGTCACGGACTGCTCCCGGCACATTAACCCCTTGCACAACCGCGATCAAACATGATCGCGGTGTACTGGGGGCACAGGGGAGGATCGCGCAGGGTGGGGGCTCCCTGCGCGCCCCCCTGAGACCCTCAGAGCAGCGCGATGTGATCGCGCTGTTCTGAGGGCTTCCTCCCTCCCAGGACCCGGATCCAAGATGGCGCCGGGGTCCTGGAGGGAGGCGGCTACCTCAGTGCCTGCCGAAAAGCAGGCACTGAGAAGCCTGCTGCACTGCCTGAGCGATCGCTGGTGTGACAGAGTGCTGTGCACACTGTCACACCAGCGATCTGATAAAATACAGTGATGTCCCACCCTGGGACAAAGTAAAAAAGTTAAAAAAATAAAAATAAACATGTTTTAAAAAAAATCCAAAATAAATAAAAAAAATATATATATATTCCCCAATAAATTCATTCTTCCTGTAAATAAAAAAAACAAAGCAATAAAAGTACACATATTTGGTATCGCCGCGTCCGTAACGACCCCCCCTATAAAATTGTCCCACTAGTTAACCCCTTTAGTGAACCCCTTAAAAAAAAAAAAAAAATCAATGCTTTATCATCATACCGCCGAACAAAAAGTGGAATAACACGCGATCAAAAAGACCGATATAAAAAAACATGGTACTGCTGAAAACGTCATCTTGTCCCGCAAAAAACGAGCCATCATACAGCATCATCAGCGAAAAAATAAAAAAGTTATAGCTCGCAGAATAAAGCGATGCAAAAATAATTATTTTTTATATAAAATTGTTTTTATTCTATAAAAGCGCCAAAACATGAAAAAATGATATAAATGAGGTATCGCCATAATCGTACTGACCCGAAGAATAAAACTGCTTTATCAATTTTACCACACGCGGAACGGTATAAACGCCTCCCCCAAAAGAAATTCATGAATTGCTGATTTTTGTTCATTCTAACCTCCCAAAAATCGAAATAAAAAGCGATCAAAAAACGTCACGTGCTCAAAAATGGTACCAATAAAAACGTCAACTCGTCCCGCAAAAAATAAGACCTCACATGACTCTGTGGGCCAAAATATGCAAAAATTATAGCTCTCAAAATGTGATGATGCAAAAACTATTTTTGCAATAAAAAGCGTCTTTTAGCGTGACAGCTGCCAATCATAAAAACCCACTATAAATAGTAAATCAAACCCCCCTTTATCACCCCCTTAGTAAGGGAAAAATAATAAAATTAAAAAAAAGTATTTATTTCCATTTTCCCATTAGGGTTAGGGTTAGGGTTGCGGCTAAAGTTAGGGTTAGGGTTGGCGCTAAAGTTAGGATTAGGGTTAGGGTTGGGATTAGGGGTGTGTTAGGGTTAGGTTTGTAGTTAGGGTTGGGACTAGGGTTAGGGGTGTGTTGGGGTTAGGGTTGGAGTTAGAATTGGGGGTTTCCGCTGTTTAGGCACATCAGGGGCTCTCCAAATGTGACATGGCGTCTGATCTCAATTCCAGCCAATTCTGCGTTGAAAAAGTCAAACGGTGCTCCTTCACTTCTCAGCTCTGCCATGCGTCCAAACAGTAGTTTATCCCCACATATGGGGTATCAGCGTACTCTGGACCCCAAGAGTTATTGTGCAATTTGTCCTATTTCTTCTGTTACCCTTGGGAAAATAAAAAACTGGCGAAAATATCATTTTTGTACAAAAAAAATAATTTTTTTTTTTTTTACGGCTGTACATTATAAACTTCTGTGAAGCACTTGGGGCTTCATAGCGCTCACCACACATCTAGATAAGTTCCTTGTGGGGTCTATTTTCCAAAATGGGGTCACTTGTTGGGGATTTCCACTGCTTAGGCGCATCAGGGGCTCTCCAAATGCGACATGATGCCCCCAGACCATTCCATCAAAGTCTGCAATCCAAAACGTCACTACTTCCCTTCCGAGCCCCAACGTGTACCCATACAGTAGTTTTCTCCCACATATTGGATATCAGCGTACTCAGGACAAATTGGACAACAACTTTTGGGGTCCAATTTCTCCTGTTACCCTTGTAAAAATAAAATATTGAGGCAAAAAAATCATTTTTGCAAAAAAAAAAAAAGATTTTTTATTTTTACGGCTGTGCGTTATAAACTTCTGTGAAGCACTTCGGGGTTCAAAGTGCTCACCACACATCTAGACAAGTTCCTTGTGGGGTCTATTTTCCAAAATGGGGTCACTTGTGGGGGTTTCCACTGTTTAGGCGCATCAGGGGCTCTCCAAAGGCAACATGACGCCCCCAGACCATTCCATCAAAGTCTGCAATCCAAAACGTCACTACTTCCCTTCCGAGCCCTGACGTGCGCCCATACAGTAGTTTTCTCCCACATATTGGGTATCAGCGTACTCAGGACAAATTGGACAACAACTTTTGGGGTCCAATTTCTCCTGTTACCCTTGTGAAAATAAAATATTGGGGGCGATAAAATCATTTTTGTAAAAAAAAAAGATTTTTTATTTTTACGGCTGCGTTATAAACTTCTGTGAAGCACTTTGGGGTTCAAAGTGCTCACCACACATCTAGATAAGTTCCTTGTGGGGTCTATTTGCCAAAATGGGGTCACATGTGGGGGGTTTCCACTGTATAGGTGCATCAGGGGCTCTCCAAATGTGACATGACGCCCCCAGACCATTCCATCAAAGTCTGCAATCCAAAACGTCACTACTTCCCTTCCGAGCCCTGACGTGCGCCCATACAGTAGTTTTCTCCCACATATTGGGTATCAGCGTACTCAGGACAAATTGGACAACAACTTTTGGTTCCAATTTCTTCTGTTACCCTTGTGAAAATAAAATATTGGGGACGAAAAAATCATTTTTGTAAAAAAAAAAAAAGATTTTTTATTTTACGGCTGTACGTTATAAACTTTAGTGAAACACCTGGGGGTTAAAAGTTCTCACCACACATCTAGATAAGTTCCTTGAGGGGTCTAGTTTCCAAAATGGTGTCATTTATGGGGGTTTCCACTGTTTAGGCAGATCAGGAGCTCTCCAAACACGACATGGCGTCCAGCCAATTCCGCGTTGAAAAAGTCAGACGGCGCTCCTTCCCTTCCAAACTCTGCCATGCACCCAAACAGTGGTTTACCCCCACATATGGGGTATCAGCGCACTCAGGACAAATTGCACAATAACTTTTGGAGTCTTGTTACCCTTGGAAAAATAAAAATTGGGTGAAAAGATCATTTTTGTGGAAAAAATATGATTTTTAAATTTTACGGCTCTACGTTATAAACTTGTGTGAAGCACTTGGGGGTTCAAATTGCTCACCAAAGATCTAGAAAAGTTCCTTAGGGGGTCTAGTTTCCCAAATGGGGTCATTTGTGGGGGGTTTCCACTGTTTAGGCACATCAGGGGCTCTCCAAATGCAACATGGCATCCAATCTCAATTCCAGCCAATTTTGGTTGGAAAAAGTCAAATGGTGCTCCTTCGATTTCCGAGCTCTGCCGTGCGCCCAAACAGTGGTTCCCCCCCACATATGGGGTATCAGCGTACTCAGGACAAATTGGACAACAACTTTATGTGGTCCAATTTCTCCTGTTACCCTTGGGAAAATAAAAAAATAGTGACTAAAAGATAATTTTTGTGGGAAAAAAATAGGATTTTTTATTTTCATGCCCGGGCATTATAAACTTGTGTGAAGCACTTGGGGGTTCAAAGTGCTCACCAAAGATCTAGATAAGTTCCTTAGGGGGTCTAGTTTCCAAAATGGGGTCACTTGTGGGGGGTTTCCACTGTTTAGGCTCATCTGGGGCACTGCAAACGGAACATGACCCCCATCAACGTCTGCATTCCAAAACGTTACTACTTCCTTTCCAAGCCCTGCCGTGCACCCAAACAGTTCCCCCCCCCCACATATGGGGTATCAGCGTACTCAGGACAAATTGGACAACAACTTTTGGGGTCCAATTTCCTTGGGAAAATTCAAAAATTTGGGACTAAAAAATCATTTTTGTGGAAAATTGTTTTTTTTTTTTTTTTCACACCCAGGCATTATAAGCTTTTGTGAAACACTTGGGAGTTCAAAGTGCTCACAACAGATCTAGATAAGTACCTTAGGGGGTCTAGTTTCCAAAATGGTGTCACTTGTGGGGGTTTCCACTGTTTAGGCGCATCAGGGGCTCTCCAAACACGACATGGCGTCCAATCTCAATTCCCGCCAATTTTAGTTTGAAAAAGTCAAACGGCGCTCCTTCCCTTACGAGCTCTGCCGTGTGCCCAAACAGTGGTTTTCCCCCACATATTGGGTATTGGCATACTCAGGAGAAATTGCATAACAACCTTATCTGTCCATTTTCTCCTTTTACCCTTGTGAAAATAAAAAAAAAGTTTGTAAAAGATCATTTTTGTGGCTAAAAAGTTAAATATTCATTTTTTCCTTCCACGTTGCTTTAGTTCCTGTGAAGCACCTGAAGGGTTAATAATCTTCTTGAATGTGGTTTTGAGTACCTTGAGGGGTGCAGTTTTTAGAATGGTGTCACTTTTGGGTATTTTCTGCTATATAGACCCCTCGAGAGAATTGAAATGTGAGGTGGTCCCTAAAAAAAAATGGCTTTGTAAATTTTGTTGTAAAAATGAGAAATCGCTGGTCAGCTTTTAACCCTTATAACTTCCTAACAAAAAAAAATTTTGGTTCCAAAATTGTGCTGATGTAAAGTAGACATGTGGGAAATGTTATTTCTTAACTATTTTGTGTGATATATTTCTCTGTTTTAAGGGAATAAAAATTCAAAGTTTGAAAATTGCAAAATTTTAAAAATTTTCGCCATATTTGCGTTTTTTTCAAAAATAAACGCAAGTTATATCAAAGAAATTTTACTTCTAACGTGAAGTACAATATGTCACGAGAAAACAATCTCAGAATCGCGAAGATCCGTTGAAGCGTTCCAGAGTTATAACCTCATAAAGAGACAGTGGTCAGAATTGTAAAAATTGGCCCTGTCATTAACGTGCAAACCACCCTTGGGGGTGAAGGGGTTAAGTGATACCATTTTGGTAGCTAGACCCCTCAAGGAATGTATCTAGATGTGTGTTGAGCACCTTGAATCCCCAGCTGCTTTCCAGAAGTTTATAATAGAGCAGTGAAAGTAAAAAAAAAATCATATTTTTCCCACACAAATTTTGTTTTAGTCCAAGTTTTTTTATTTACACATGGATAGCAGGAGAAAATGGACCCCAAAATTTGCTGTGCAATTTCTCCTGATACCCCATATGTGGTTAAAAACTACTTTTGAGGCGCAGTGCAAAGCTCAGAAGAGAAGAAGCGCCATATTGGAGTTCACATTTTGCTGGACTGGTTTGAGGGTGCCATGTCACATTGGCAGAGCCCCTGAGGTGTCAGAACAGCAGAACTGCCCTCACACCCCCATAAGAAACCCCATTTTACAAACTCCACCTCTCAATGAATTCATCTAGGGGTGCAGTGATCTTGTTGACACCACAGGTGGGTCACATAATTTTATCCTAGTGAGCATTGAAGAAAAAAAACAATTACCGGTATATTTTTACCACCAATATTTTGTTTTAGCCCCATATTTTACATTTTCGCACAGGGAAATGGGTAAAAATGGCACAAAAATTTGTTCCACAATTTCTGCTGAATGTAGAAATGCTCCATATAGTTGTGGTCAAAAGTTTACATACCGCAGCAGAATTTTTGCTTTCTTGGCCTTATTTTTCAAAGAATATGAATGATAACACAAAAACTTTTTCTCCACTCATGGTTAGTGGTTGGGTGAAGCCATTTATTGTCAAACTACTGTGTTTTTTTCTTTTTAAATCATAATGACAACCCAAAACATCCAAATGACCCTGATCAAAAGTTTTCAGACCTTGGCGATTTAATCCTAATAACATGCACAAAAGTTGACACAAATGGATTTGAATGGCTACTAAAGGTTAATGTAAAGTGCTGCGGAATATGTTGGTGCTCTAGAAATAAAATTATTATTATTATAAGGTAACATCCTCACCTGTGACCTGTTTGCTTGTAATCAGTGTGTGTGCATAAAAGCTGAGTGAGTTTCTGGGATCCAGACACACTCTTGCATCTTTCATTCAGCCACTGACGTTTCTGGATTGTGAGTCATGGGGAAAGCAAAAGCATTGTCAACGGACCTACGAGAAAAGGTAGTTGAACTGTATAATACAGGAAAGGGATACAATAACATATCCAAGGAATTGATAATGCCAGTCAGCAGCGTTCAAACTGATTAACAAATGGAAAATTAAGGGGCGCTGTAAAAACAAAACCACGGTCAGGTAGACAATAAAACCTTTGTCCACAACTGCCAGGAAAATTGTTTGGGATGCAAAGAAAAACCCACAAATACCATCATCTGAAATACTGAACTCTCTGAAAACTAGCAGTGTGGCTGTTTCAAGATGCACATTAAGGAGTCACTTGAAGAAAAATGGGCTGCATGGTAGAGTCGCCAGAAGAAAGCCATTACTGTGCAAATGCTTCAAAGTATCTCGCCTACAATACGCAAAACAGGACAGACAATCCTCTAAACTTCTGGAACAAGGTAATTTGGAGTGATCAGACCAAATTTGAACTTTTTGGCCACAACCATAGACTTTACATTTGGAGCAGTCAACAAGACCTATGAGGAAAGGAACACCATTCCTACTGTAAAGCACAGAGGTGGATCGCTGATGTTTTGGGGTTGTGTGAGCTACAAAGGCACAGGAAATTTGGTCAAAGTTGAAGGAAAGATGAATGCAGCACGTTGTCAGCAAATACTGGAGGCAAATTTGCAATCATCAGCCCGGAAGCTGCGCATAGGACGCACTTGGACGTTCCCACATGACAACAATCCAAAACACAAGGCAAAGTCGACCTGTCATTGGCTACAGCAGAACAAAGTGAAGGTTCTGGAGTGGTCATCTGTCTTCTGACCTCAATATCATAGAGCCATTGTAGGGAGATCTCAAGCACGCAGATCATGCTAGACAACCCAGGAATTTACAGGAACTGGAGGCTTTTTGCCAATAACAGTGGCCAGCTTTACATCTGAGAATATAAAGAACCACATCCCTAACTACCACAAAAGACTTAAAGCTGTCATTGATGTTAGAGGGAGCAATACACGGTATTAAGAAATGGGGCATGTTAACCTATGATCAGGGTCATTTGGATGTTTTGGGTTGTCATTATGATTTAAAAAGCGAAAACACAATAATTTGACAATAAATGGCTTCACCACACCACTACCCATGAGTGGAGAAAAAGTTTTGTTCTCTGAAAAAAGGCCAAAAAAACAAAAATTCTGTCGGGGTATGTAAACTTTTGAGCCCAACTGTATGTGACTGTACAGTACTGCTTAGCCATATGGCGAGACTCGTGAGGGACTATTGGTAGGTTGTGCCCAGCTTATGCACTTGTAAATTATGCGGGGTCTCATCGCTACATAAATTCCAAACTTGTGGGTGCTAAATATGGATTAGGCACACTCTGGGGCTCAGACACGAGGGGTGCATTTAGATTTGGGAGCGTAGGATTTGCTGAATTTCTTTTGGGGGACGAGGAGCTGTTTCACTTTTCCAGAGCCTTTGTGCTCCTAGTAATGTCAAAACCCCCTATATTTCCATTAACAGATGACGGACCTGAGTGGGGACTTGCTTTTTTGTGGATTGAGTTGAAGCTTTTATTGGGAACATTTTACATAACAATTTGGATCACATTCGTCTCTCTACACTGAGCACTTAAATCGGTGGTTTGCCTTTCAATCTTCGAGTGACGTTATTCAGATTAAACCCTTGAGGGAGGCCCTCACTATAATGAGGCAGTAGAGTTACTCTGGACTCTGTCTGGCCTCCGCTGTTCTGTGTTGTCCCTTTTTTCAGAGGTGCAGAAAACTCTGGCCAACGGCATTTTTATGCATGCTTGAAAAGACGGACACCGCCGAATCACAGATCAGACGGCGTCCACAGTGCCTCTATCTTCCTCATTGTAGGGAATCTTCTGCCGGTGGTTCCGTCTGAATCCCGTGTTTCAGAGATTTACACAGAAACCCCGGTGTAAGCGCTCAAAGCAGATTGCAGGATAAATGTGCGTGGAGCCTTACTGAGATCTTTGGGAGAAGGAATTAAAAAATCAGCAGTTGAAGGATTGGTTTTATTTCTTTTTTACACTTCCTTGTGTGGTGTAAGTGATTAGACAGCTTTATTCTTTGGGTCGGTGCAATTACAGCAATACCAGATTTATGTTGTGTTTTTATGTTTGGCTGCTGTCACACACTAAAAGACGCTTTTTTTGTTTGTAAAAATTAGTTTTGCATCACCCTATTTTGAGAGCTATAATTTTTCCATATTTCTACCGACAGTCATGTGAGGGCTTGTTTTTTGCGGGACAAGTTAATTTTTTCTTTTTTTATTGGTATCATTTTCAGGCTCATGACATTTTTTTCATTGCTTTCTATTCCAATTTTTGGGAGGCAGAATGAACAAAAAACCGCAATGCAGGAATTGTTTTTTAGGCTTTTTTTTTTTTTTAAATGATGTTTCACGTGTGGTAAAATTGATAAGGTGGATTTATTCTTCGGGTCAGTACATGAATACCCCATTTATATAGGTTTTTTTTATGTTTTAGAGCTTTTACACAATAAAGACTTTTATAGAAAAAATAATTATTTTTGCATTGCTTTATTCCGAGAGCTATAACTTTTATTTTTCAGCTGATGTAGCTGTAATGCAGCTTAATTTTTGACGGACAAGGTAATGGTTTCAGTGATACCATTTCTATTTACATTCATTTTGGTCGCGTTTTATTTCAATTGTGTGTACTTTTATTGTTTTTTTTCATATTTATAGGTACAATATATTTTTTTCATTATTACAAAATAATAATGAATTTTTTCAACTTTTTTATTTTTTACAACTTTTCTTAACCCCTTACTGCCATCGGACGTACTATCCCGTCCATGGTACCTGGGCCCGTATGACCGGGGATGGGATAGTACGTCATAGGCGATCAGCTGCGCTCCTGAGGGGAGCGCAGCTAATCGCCGCCGGGTGTCAGCTGATTATCACAGCTGACACCCATGACTGTGTGTCAGGAGCGGTCACGGACCGCTCCCGGCACATTAACCCCTTGCACACCGCGATCAAACATGATCGCGGTGTACTGGGGGCACAGGGGAGGATCGCGCAGGGTGGGGGCTCCCTGCGCGCCCCCCTGAGACCCTCAGAGCAGCGCGATGTGATCGCGCTGTTCTGAGGGCTTCCTCCCTCCCAGGACCCGGATCCAAGATGGCGCCGGGGTCCTGGAGGGAGGCGGCTACCTCAGTGCCTGCCGAGAGCAGGCACTGAGAAGCCTGCATCTATGCCTGTGCGATCGCTGGTGTGACAGAGTGCTGTGCACACTGTCACACCAGCGATCTGATAAAATACTGTGAT
>JARQOD010000005.1:300578528-300779519 GCA_033576555.1 Oophaga sylvatica
TCCAATCGTTAGCGGACACCAAATGACGCGTTTGGAAAGCCAAAACAGTGAAAAAACCCCCACATGTGACACCATTTTGGAAACTAGACCCCTTAGGGAAAACTTATCTAGATGTGTTGTGAGCACTCTGAACCCCCAAGTGCTTCACAGAAGTTTATAACGCAGAGCAGTGAAAATAAAAAAAAAATTTTTTTTCCTCAAAAATGATTTTTTAGCCCGCTATTTTTTATTTTCACAAGGGTAACAGGAGAAATTAGACCACAAAAGTTGTTGTGCAATTCGTCCTGAGTACACCAATACCCCATATGTGGGGGGGGAACCACTGTTTTGGCGCATGGAGAGCTCTGAAGGGAAGGAGCGCCATTTTGGAATGCAGACTTGATGGAATGTTCTGCGGGCGTCATGTTGCGTTTGCAGAGCCCCTGATGTGCCTAAACAGTAGAAACCCCCCACAAGTGACCCCATTTTGGAAACTAGACCCCCCAAGGAGCTTTTCTAGATGTGTAGTGAGCACTTTGAACCCCTAAGTGCTTCACTGAAATTTATAAACGCAGACCAGTGAAAATAAAAAAATCATTTTTGTTCCTCAAAAATCATTTTTAAGCCCGCTATTTTTTATTTTCCCAAGGTAACAGGATAAATTGGACCCAAAAGTTGTCCAGTTTTTCCTGGTACGCTGGTGCCCCATATGTGGGGGAACCACTGTTTGGGCGCACGGCAGGGCTCAGAAGGGAAGGAGCGCCATTTGACTTTTTAATGGAAAATTAGCTCCAATCGTTAGCGGACACCATATCGTATTTGAGAGCCCCTGTGTGCCTAAACTTTGGAGCACCCCCACAAATGACCCCATTTTGGAAACTAGACCCCCTAAGGAACTTATCTAGATGCACAGTGAGCACTTGAACCCCCAGATGCTTCACAGAAGTTTATAACGCAGAGCCGTGAAAATAAAAAATCATTTTTTTTCTAAAAAAATCATTTTTTTTTAGCCCCCTATTTTTTATTTTCACAATGGTTACAGGAGAAATTGGACCCCAAAAGTTGTCCAGTTTGTCCTGTGTACGCGGTGCCCCATATGTGGGGCGCAACCACTGTTTGGGCACACGTCAGGGCTCGGAAGGGATGTAGTGACTCTTTGAAATGCCGACTTGATGGAATGGTCTGCGGGCATCTTGTTACGTTTGCAGAGCCCCTGAAGTGCCTAAACAGTAGAAACCCCCTACAAGTGACCCCATTTTGGAAACTAGACCCCCCTAAGAAACTTATCCAGATGTGTGGTGAGCACCTTGAACCCCCACGTACGTGCTTCACAGAAGTTTAAATGCAGAGCCGTGAAAATAAAAATCATTTTTTTCCTCAAAAACTGATTTTTTTTTAACCCGCAATTTTCTATTTTCAAAAGGGGTAACAGGAGAAATTAGACCCCCAAAGTTGTTGTGCAATTTTTTCCTGAGTACGCTGATACCCCATATGTGGGGGTAAACCACTGTTCGGGCACACGTTGGGGCTCAGAAGGGAAGTAGTGACGTTTGAAATGCCGACTTTGATGGAATGGGCTGTGGGCGTCATGTTACGTTTGCAGAGCCCGTGATGTGCCTAAACAGTAGAAACTCCCCACAAGTGACCCCATTTTGTAAACTAGACCCCGCAAGGAACTTATCTAGATGTGTGGTGAGCACTTGAGCCCCCAAGGCTACACAGAAGTTTATAATGCAGAGACGTGAAAAATAAAAAATCTTTTTTTTTCCACAGACACATCTTTTAGTCCCCAATTTTTTTTCCCCAAGGGTAACAGGAGAAAATTAGACCCCCAAATTGTTGTGCAATTTTTCCTGAGTACGCTGATACCCCATATGTGGGGGTAAACCACTGTTTGGGCACACGTCGGGGCTCGGAATAAAGGGAGCACTGTTTGACTTTTTGAACGCAAAATTTGCAGGAATCAATGGTGGCGCCATATCGCGTTTGGAGACCCCCTGATGTGCCTAAATAGTGGAAACCCCTCAATTCTAACTCCAACCTAACCCCTACACAACCCTAACCAAACCTAACCCCAACACAACCCTAATCCAAACCATAACCCTAACCCCAACACACCCCTAATCCTAACCATAACCCTAACCACAAGTCTAACCCTAATCCCAACCCCTAACCCCAAAACACCCCTAACATTAATTCTAACTCTAACCCTAACCACAAGCCTAACCCTAATTCTAACCCTAACCCTAATTTCAATTCTAACCCTAATTCTAACCGTAACCTTAATTCTAACCCTAATTCTAACCCTAAGGCTAGGTTCACATTACGTTTTACCAGCTCGTTCAACACATAGCGTTGACGGGCTGGTAACGGTATAGCATAACGCATCGCTTTATGCAATACCCGCTAGCGCAGATGAATCAGCAGATGATTCATCTGTGCTAGCGGTGACGGAGCCTAGACGCTGCAGCCTGCGTCCGAGGCTCCGTCACTGACCGACGGCACGTCGTGACCGCATGCTGCTTTACGGCATGCGTTGCAATTTCGCCCGCAAATGGGGGTGAATGGCAGCGTTAACGGACTGCGATATACCGCGGTGTAACGTTAGTCCGTCTAACGGACTGCAATAGCGCAATATGAACCCAGCCTAACCCTAATGCTAACCCTAGTCCTAACCCTAACTGTAATTGTAACCCTAATGGAAAAACAAAAATATTTCTTTATTTTATTATTGTTCCCTACCTATGCGGGTGATGAAGGGGGGTTATTTACTATTTTTTTTATTTTGATCACTGTGATAGCGTCTATCACAGTGATCAAAATGTACTTTCATTCATTTATTGAATCTGCCAGCCGGAAGATGGCGGCGCCCATGGACCGGGCAGGAGAGACGCCGGGAGGAAGACGGGGACTCGGGAGGTACATGGCTGGATTGTAATATTTCACCAAATTTCATTGGTGAAATATGACAAATCGCTCTGATTGGCTGTTTCACTTTTAACAGCCAATCAGAGCGATCGTAATCCACGTGGGGGTTAAGCCAAACCCCCCTGTGATGAAGCACAAAGGGTCTTATGCCTGCCAGTCGGGTGATCTTTCAGTGACCCCGGCCACCCGACCCACATGAACAGGATTTAAACCATGACGCCTACATCGGCGTCAGGGTCGGGATGGCACAGGTTTTTTTGACTCAGACGTAGGCGTCATGGGTCGGGAAGGGGTTAAATTAGTTATATCACACAAAATAGTTAATAAATTTCCCACATGTCAACTTTACATCAGCTCAATTTTTGAAACATATTTTTTTTGTTAGGATGGTATAAGGGTTAAAAGTTGACCATTAATTTCTCATTTTTCAAACAAAATTTCCAAAACTGTTTTTTTGTTTTTTTTTTAGTGACCATAGCACATTTCAAGTGTTGAGGGGCCTATATGACTGAAAATATCCAAAAGTGACACCATTCTAAAAGCTGCACCGTTCTAGGTGCTCAAAACCACATTTAAGACGTTTATTAACCCTTCAGGTGCTTCACATGAATTTTTGGAATGTGGAAGGAAAAAAATGAGCATTTTTACTTTTTTTTCACAAAAATTCTACTTTAGACCCAAAATATTTTATTTTTGCAAGGGTAACAGGAAAAATTTGCCTCAAAATTTGTTGTATACTTTCTCCTGAGCATGCTGATACCCAAATGTGGGGAAAACCACTGTTTGGGGACATGGCAGGGAAGAGAAGGAGCGCCATTTGACTTTTTGAATGTGAAATTTTCTGGATTAATTAGAAGATGCCATGTCGCGTTTGGAGGGCCCCTGATGTTCCTAAACAGTGGAAACAGCGCACAAGTTACACCATTTTGGAAACTAGACCCCTCAGGGAACTTATTTAGATGCGTGGAGAGCAGCTTTAAACCACAGGTGCTTCGCAGAAGTTTAGAATGTTGAGCCATGAAAATAAAAGAATTGCATTTTCCCCACAAAAATTTATTTTACCCCCAAAGTTGCATTTTCACAAGGGTAGCAGGAGGAATTGCACCATACAATTTGTTTTGCAATTTCTCCTGAGTACACTGATACCCAATATGTGGGGGAAAACTTCTGTTTTGGCGAACAGCAGGGCTTGGAAGGGAAGAAACGCCATTTGACTTTTTGAATGCAAAATGTGCTGGGATAATTTTTAAATTATGTGGGGGGTAAATTACTGTTTAGGCTCACACAGAGCTCAGAATAGAAGGAGTGACGTTTTGGAATGCAGACTTTAATGGAATGGTCTGCCGGTGTCGAACCCTTGATGTGCCTAAACAGTGGAAAACGCCTTTAACCCCTTACTGCCATCGGACGTACTATCCGTCCATGGTACCTGGGCCCGTATGACCGGGGACGGGATAGTACGTCTCGTGCGATCGGACGCGCTCCCGGGGGGAGCGCAGCCGATCGCGGCCGGGTGTCAGCTGATTATCACAGCTGACACCCATGACTGTGTGTCAGGAGCGGTCACGGACCGCTCCCGGCACATTAACCCCTTGCACACCGCGATCAAACATGATCGCGGTGTACTGGGGGCACAGGGGAGGATCGCGCAGGGTGGGGGCTCCCTGCGCGCCCCCCTGAGACCCTCAGAGCAGCGCGATGTGATCGCGCTGTTCTGAGGGCTTCCTCCCTCCCAGGACCCGGATCCAAGATGGCGCCGGGGTCCTGGAGGGAGGCGGCTACCTCAGTGCCTGCCGAAAAGCAGGCACTGAGAAGCCTGCTGCACTGCCTGAGCGATCGCTGGTGTGACAGAGTGCTGTGCACACTGTCACACCAGCGATCTGATAAAATACAGTGATGTCCCACCTGGGACAAAGTAAAAAAGTTAAAAAAATAAAAATAAACATGTTTTAAAAAAAAATCCAAAATAAATAAAAAAAATATATATATATTCCCCAATAAATTCATTCTTCCTGTAAATAAAAAAAACAAAGCAATAAAAGTACACATATTTGGTATCGCCGCGTCCGTAACGACCCCCCTATAAAATTGTCCCACTAGTTAACCCCTTTAGTGAACCCCTTAAAAAAAAAAAAAAAAAAAAAATCAATGCTTTATCATCATACCGCCGAACAAAAAGTGGAATAACACGCGATCAAAAAGACCGATATAAAAAAACATGGTACTGCTGAAAACGTCATCTTGTCCCGCAAAAAACGAGCCGTCATACAGCATCATCAGCGAAAAAATAAAAAAGTTATAGCTCGCAGAATAAAGCGATGCAAAAATAATTATTTTTTATATAAAATTGTTTTTATTCTATAAAAGCGCCAAAACATGAAAAAATGATATAAATGAGGTATCGCCATAATCGTACTGACCCGAAGAATAAAACTGCTTTATCAATTTTACCACACGCGGAACGGTATAAACGCCTCCCCCAAAAGAAATTCATGAATTGCTGATTTTTGTTCATTCTAACCTCCCAAAAATCGAAATAAAAAGCGATCAAAAAACGTCACGTGCTCAAAAATGGTACCAATAAAAACGTCAACTCGTCCCGCAAAAAATAAGACCTCACATGACTCTGTGGGCCAAAATATGCAAAAATTATAGCTCTCAAAATGTGATGATGCAAAAACTATTTTTGCAATAAAAAGCGTCTTTTAGCGTGACAGCTGCCAATCATAGAAACCCGCTAAATAGTAAATCAAACCCCCCTTTATCACCCCCTTAGTAAGGGAAAAATAATAAAATTAAAAAAAAAGTATTTATTTCCATTTTCCCATTAGGGTTAGGGTTGCGGCTAAAGTTAGGGTTAGGGTTGGCGCTAAAGTTAGGATTAGGGTTAGGGTTGGGATTAGGGGTGTGTTAGGGTTAGGTTTGTGGTTAGGGTTGGGACTAGGGTTAGGGGTGTGTTGGGGTTAGGGTTGGAGTTAGAATTGGGGGGTTTCCGCTGTTTAGGCACATCAGGGGCTCTCCAAATGTGACATGGCGTCTGATCTCAATTCCAGCCAATTCTGCGTTGAAAAAGTCAAACGGTGCTCCTTCACTTCTCAGCTCTGCCATGCGTCCAAACAGTAGTTTATCCCCACATATGGGGTATCAGCGTACTCTGGACCCCAAGAGTTATTGTGCAATTTGTCCTATTTCTTCTGTTACCCTTGGGAAAATAAAAAACTGGTGGCGAAAATATCATTTTTGTACAAAAAAAATAATTTTTTTTTGTTTTTACGGCTGTACATTATAAACTTCTGTGAAGCACTTGGGCTTCATAGCGCTCACCACACATCTAGATAAGTTCCTTGTGGGGTCTATTTTCCAAAATGGGGTCACTTGTTGGGGATTTCCACTGCTTAGGCGCATCAGGGGCTCTCCAAATGCGACATGATGCCCCCAGACCATTCCATCAAAGTCTGCAATCCAAAACGTCACTACTTCCCTTCCGAGCCCCAACGTGTACCCATACAGTAGTTTTCTCCCACATATTGGATATCAGCGTACTCAGGACAAATTGGACAACAACTTTTGGGGTCCAATTTCTCCTGTTACCCTTGTAAAAATAAAATATTGAGGCAAAAAAATCATTTTTGCAAAAAAAAAAAGATTTTTTATTTTTACGGCTGTGCGTTATAAACTTCTGTGAAGCACTTCGGGGTTCAAAGTGCTCACCACACATCTAGACAAGTTCCTTGTGGGGTCTATTTTCCAAAATGGGGTCACTTGTGGGGGGTTTCCACTGTTTAGGCGCATCAGGGGCTCTCCAAAGGCGACATGACGCCCCCAGACCATTCCATCAAAGTCTGCAATCCAAAACGTCACTACTTCCCTTCCGAGCCCTGACGTGCGCCCATACAGTAGTTTTCTCCCACATATTGGGTATCAGCGTACTCAGGACAAATTGGACAACAACTTTTGGGGTCCAATTTCTCCTGTTACCCTTGTGAAAATAAAATATTGGGGGCGAAAAAATCATTTTTGTAAAAAAAAAAAGATTTTTTATTTTTACGGCTGTACGTTATAAACTTCTGTGAAGCACTTCGGGGTTCAAAGTGCTCACCACACATCTAGATAAGTTCCTTGTGGGGTCTATTTGCCAAAATGGGGTCACTTGTGGGGGGTTTCCACTGTATAGGTGCATCAGGGGCTCTCCAAATGTGACATGACGCCCCCAGACCATTCCATCAAAGTCTGCAATCCAAAACGTCACTACTTCCCTTCCGAGCCCTGACGTGCGCCCATACAGTAGTTTTCTCCCACATATTGGGTATCAGCGTACTCAGGACAAATTGGACAACAACTTTTGGGTTCCAATTTCTTCTGTTACCCTTGTGAAAATAAAATATTGGGGCGAAAAAATAATTTTTGTAAAAAAAAAAAAATTTTTTATTTACGGCTGTACGTTATAAACTTTAGTGAAACACCTGGGGGTTAAAAGTTCTCACCACACATCTAGATAAGTTCCTTGAGGGGTCTAGTTTCCAAAATGGTGTCATTTATGGGGGTTTCCACTGTTTAGGCAGATCAGGAGCTCTCCAAACACGACATGGCGTCCAGCCAATTCTGCGTTGAAAAAGTCAGACGGCGCTCCTTCCCTTCCAAACTCTGCCATGCACCCAAACAGTGGTTTACCCCCACATATGGGTATCAGCGCACTCAGGACAAATTGCACAATAACTTTTGGAGTCTTGTTACCCTTGGAAAAATAAAAATTGGGGTGAAAAGATCATTTTTGTGGAAAAAATATGATTTTTAAATTTTACGGCTCTACGTTATAAACTTGTGTGAAGCACTTGGGGTTCAAATTGCTCACCAAAGATCTAGAAAAGTTCCTTAGGGGGTCTAGTTTCCCAAATGGGGTCATTTGTGGGGGGTTTCCACTGTTTAGGCACATCAGGGCTCTCCAAATGCAACATGGCATCCAATCTCAATTCCAGCCAATTTTGGTTGGAAAAAGTCAAATGGTGCTCCTTCGATTCCGAGCTCTGCCGTGCGCCCAAACAGTGGTTCCCCCCCACATATGGGGTATCAGCGTACTCAGGACAAATTGGACAACAACTTATGTGGTCCAATTTCTCCTGTTACCCTTGGGAAAATAAAAAATTAGTGACTAAAAGATAATTTTTGTGGGAAAAAAATAGGATTTTTTATTTTCATGCCCGGGCATTATAAACTTGTGTGAAGCACTTGGGGGTTCAAAGTGCTCACCAAAGATCTAGATAAGTTCCTTAGGGGGTCTAGTTTCCAAAATGGGGTCACTTGTGGGGGGTTTCCACTGTTTAGGCTCATCTGGGGCACTGCAAACGGAACATGACCCCCATCAACGTCTGCATTCCAAAACGTTACTACTTCCTTTCCAAGCCCTGCCGTGCACCCAAACAGTTCCCCCCCCCCACATATGGGGTATCAGCGTACTCAGGACAAATTGGACAATAACTTTTGGGGTCCAATTTCCTTGGGAAAATTCAAAAATTTGGGACTAAAAAATCATTTTTGTGGAAAATTGTTTTTTTTTTTTTTTCACACCCAGGCATTATAAGCTTTTGTGAAAGACTTGGGGGTTCAAAGTGCTCACAACAGATCTAGATAAGTACCTTAGGGGGTCTAGTTTCCAAAATGGTGTCACTTGTGGGGGTTTCCACTGTTTAGGCGCATCAGGGGCTCTCCAAACACGACATGGCGTCCAATCTCAATTCCCGCCAATTTTAGTTTGAAAAAGTCAAACGGCGCTCCTTCCCTTACGAGCTCTGCCGTGTGCCCAAACAGTGGTTTTCCCCCACATATTGGGTATTGGCATACTCAGGAGAAATTGCATAACAACCTTATCTGTCCATTTTCTCCTTTTACCCTTGTGAAAATAAAAAAAAAGTTTGTAAAAGATCATTTTTGTGGCTAAAAAGTTAAATATTCATTTTTTCCTTCCACGTTGCTTTAGTTCCTGTGAAGCACCTGAAGGGTTAATAATCTTCTTGAATGTGGTTTTGAGTACCTTGAGGGGTGCAGTTTTTAGAATGGTGTCACTTTTGGGTATTTTCTGCTATATAGACCCCTCGAGAGAATTCAAATGTGAGGTGGTCCCTAAAAAAAATGGCTTTGTAAATTTTGTTGTAAAAATGAGAAATCGCTGGTCAACTTTTAACCCTTATAACTTCCTAACAAAAAAAAATTTTGGTTCCAAAATTGTGCTGATGTAAAGTAGACATGTGGGAAATGTTATTTCTTAACTATTTGTGTGTGATATATTTCTCTGTTTTAAGGGAATAAAAATTCAAAGTTTGAAAATTGCAAAATTTTAAAAATTTTCGCCATATTTGCGTTTTTTTCAAAAATAAACGCAAGTTATATCAAAGAAATTTTACTTCTAACGTGAAGTACAATATGTCACGAGAAAACAATCTCAGAATCGCGAAGATCCGTTGAAGCGTTCCAGAGTTATAACCTCATAAAGAGACAGTGGTCAGAATTGTAAAAATTGGCCCTGTCATTAACGTGCAAACCACCCTTGGGGGTGAAGGGGTTAAGTGATACCATTTTGGTAGCTAGACCCCTCAAGGAATGTATCTAGATGTGTGTTGAGCACCTTGAATCCCCAGCTGCTTTCCAGAAGTTTATAATAGAGCAGTGAAAGTAAAAAAAAAATCATATTTTTCCCACACAAATTTTGTTTTAGTCCAAGTTTTTTTATTTACACATGGATAGCAGGAGAAAATGGACCCCAAAATTTGCTGTGCAATTTCTCCTGATACCCCATATGTGGTTAAAAACTACTTTTGAGGCACAGTGCAAAGCTCAGAAGAGAAGAAGCGCCATATTGGAGTTCACATTTTGCTGGACTGGTTTGAGGGTGCCATGTCACATTGGCAGAGCCCCTGAGGTGTCAGAACAGCAGAACTGCCCTCACCCCCCATAAGAAACCCCATTTTACAAACTCCACCTCAATGAATTCATCTAGGGGTGCAGTGATCTTGTTGACACCACAGGTGGGTCACATAATTTTATCCTAGTGAGCATTGAAGAAAAAAAACAATTACCGGTATATTTTTACCACCAATATTTTGTTTTAGCCCCATATTTTACATTTTCGCACAGGGAAATGGGTAAAAATGGCACAAAAATTTGTTCCACAATTTCTGCTGAATGTAGAAATGCTCCATATAGTTGTGGTCAAAAGTTTACATACCGCAGCAGAATTTTTGCTTTCTTGGCCTTATTTTTCAAAGAATATGAATGATAACACAAAAACTTTTTCTCCACTCATGGTTAGTGGTTGGGTGAAGCCATTTATTGTCAAACTACTGTGTTTTTTTCTTTTTAAATCATAATGACAACCCAAAACATCCAAATGACCCTGATCAAAAGTTTTCAGACCTTGGCGATTTAATCCTAATAACATGCACAGAAGTTGACACAAATGGATTTGAATGGCTACTAAAGGTTAATGTAAAGTGCTGCGGAATATGTTGGTGCTCTAGAAATAAAATTATTATTATTATAAGGTAACATCCTCACCTGTGACCTGTTTGCTTGTAATCAGTGTGTGTGCATAAAAGCTGAGTGAGTTTCTGGGATCCAGACACACTCTTGCATCTTTCATTCAGCCACTGACGTTTCTGGATTGTGAGTCATGGGGAAAGCAAAAGCATTGTCAACGGACCTACGAGAAAAGGTAGTTGAACTGTATAATACAGGAAAGGGATACAATAACATATCCAAGGAATTGATAATGCCAGTCAGCAGCGTTCAAACTGATTAACAAATGGAAAATTAAGGGGCGCTGTAAAAACAAAACCACGGTCAGGTAGACAATAAAACCTTTGTCCACAACTGCCAGGAAAATTGTTTGGGATGCAAAGAATAACCCACAAATACCATCATCTGAAATACTGAACTCTCTGAAAACTAGCAGTGTGGCTGTTTCAAGATGCACATTAAGGAGTCACTTGAAGAAAAATGGGCTGCATGGTAGAGTCGCCAGAAGAAAGCCATTACTGTGCAAATGCTTCAAAGTATCTCGCCTACAATACGCAAAACAGGACAGACAATCCTCTAAACTTCTGGAACAAGGTAATTTGGAGTGATCAGACCAAATTTGAACTTTTTGGCCACAACCATAGACTTTACATTTGGAGCAGTCAACAAGACCTATGAGGAAAGGAACACCATTCCTACTGTAAAGCACAGAGGTGGATCGCTGATGTTTTGGGGTTGTGTGAGCTACAAAGGCACAGGAAATTTGGTCAAAGTTGAAGGAAAGATGAATGCAGCACGTTGTCAGCAAATACTGGAGGCAAATTTGCAATCATCAGCCCGGAAGCTGCGCATAGGACGCACTTGGACGTTCCCACATGACAACAATCCAAAACACAAGGCAAAGTCGACCTGTCATTGGCTACAGCAGAACAAAGTGAAGGTTCTGGAGTGGTCATCTGTCTTCTGACCTCAATATCATAGAGCCATTGTAGGGAGATCTCAAGCACGCAGATCATGCTAGACAACCCAGGAATTTACAGGAACTGGAGGCTTTTTGCCAATAACAGTGGCCAGCTTTACATCTGAGAATATAAAGAACCACATTCCTAACTACCACAAAAGACTTAAAGCTGTCATTGATGTTAGAGGGAGCAATACACAGTATTAAAAATGGGGCATGTTAACCTATGATCAGGGTCATTTGGATGTTTTGGGTTGTCATTATGATTTAAAAAGCGAAAACACAGTAATTTGACAATAAATGGCTTCACCACACCACTACCCATGAGTGGAGAAAAAGTTTTGTTCTCTGAAAAAAGGCCAAAAAACAAAAATTCTGTCGGGGTATGTAAACTTTTGAGCCCAACTGTATGTGACTGTACAGTACTGCTTAGCCATATGGCGAGACTCGTGAGGACTATTGGTAGGTTGTGCCCAGCTCATGCACTTGTAAATTATGCGGGTCTCATCGCTACATAAATTCCAAACTTGTGGGTGCTAAATATGGATTAGGCACACTCTGGGGCTCAGACACGAGGGGTGCATTTAGATTTGGGAGCGTAGGATTTGCTGAATTTCTTTTGGGGGACGAGGAGCTGTTTCACTTTTCCAGAGCCTTTGTGCTCCTAGTAATGTCAAAACCCCCTATATTTCCATTAACAGATGACGGACCTGAGTGGGGACTTGCTTTTTTGTGGATTGAGTTGAAGCTTTTATTGGGAACATTTTACATAACAATTTGGATCACATTCGTCTCTCTACACTGAGCACTTAAATCGGTGGTTTGCCTTTCAATCTTCGAGTGACGTTATTCAGATTAAACCCTTGAGGGAGGCCCTCACTATAATGAGGCAGCAGAGTTACTCTGGACTCTGTCTGGCCTCCGCTGTTCTGCGTTGTCCCTTTTTTCAGAGGTGCAGAAAACTCTGGCCAACGGCATTTTTATGCATGCTTGAAAAGACGGACACCGCCGAATCACAGATCAGACGGCGTCCACAGTGCCTCTATCTTCCTCATTGTAGGGAATCTTCTGCCGGTGGTTCCGTCTGAATCCCGTGTTTCAGAGATTTACACAGAAACCCCGGTGTAAGCGCTCAAAGCAGAGTGCAGGATAAATGTGCGTGGAGCCTTACTGAGATCTTTGGGAGAAGGAATTAAAAAATCAGCAGTTGAAGGATTGGTTTTATTTCTTTTTTACACTTCCTTGTGTGGTGTAAGTAATTAGACAGCTTTATTCTTTGGGTCGGTGCAATTACAGCAATACCAGATTTATGTTGTGTTTTTATGTTTGGCTGCTGTCACACACTAAAAGACGCTTTTTTTGTTTGTAAAAATTAGTTTTGCATCACCCTATTTTGAGAGCTATAATTTTTCCATATTTCTACCGACAGTCATGTGAGGGCTTGTTTTTTGCGGACAAGTTAATTTTTTCTTTTTTATTGGTATCATTTTCAGGCTCATGACATTTTTTTCATTGCTTTCTATTCCAATTTTTGGGAGGCAGAATGAACAAAAAACAGCAATGCAGGAATTGTTTTTTAGGCTTTTTTTTTTTAAATGATGTTTCACGTGTGGTAAAATTGATAAGGTGGATTTATTCTTCGGGTCAGTACATGAATACCCCATTTATATAGTTTTTTTTTATGTTTTAGCGCTTTTACACAATAAAGACTTTTATAGAAAAAATAATTATTTTTGCATTGCTTTATTCCGAGAGCTATAACTTTTATTTTTCAGCTGATGTAGCTGTAATGCAGCTTAATTTTTGACGGACAAGGTAATGGTTTCAGTGATACCATTTCTATTTACATTCATTTTGGTCGCGTTTTATTTCAATTGTGTGTACTTTTATTGTTTTTTTTCATATTTATAGGTACAATATATTTTTTTCATTATTACAAAATAATAATGCATTTTTTTAACTTTTTTATATTTTTACAACTTTTCTTAAACTTGTTTTTACATTGTGCAGTTTGATCACAGTTTTCGGCGCATGGGTTGTCTAGGTGTCACATTTCACAGGAGGAAAATCCTTGAAAAACTCTTGCAACAGACTTCACCAATGGGACACCAGTGGGCGTGTGTTATGGGAAATCTTTATATAGAGCCTGTTTACAGCTGAATTCTTCACATTTGCTTGCATTTTCCTTTGTGAACATGGATCTGCGCTGGAAGATTTTTCACTTTAACTTGGATCTGGACATCGCAATGGCACAGGCTTATGCAGTTGCTTGCCATCAAGAAAGGGAAAGAGAGAGACAGCGAAGACTGCAGCGGCGGCGTTTGTGGATACGTCCGATTGTTGAACTCCGGGAGAGCCGTAGAGCGTACCACACCCTCTATAGTGAGCTCCAGGCAAACCCTGAGAAATTTAGTGACTATACCCGGATGTCCCAAGAAACCTTCAGGGATTTGCTTGCTCGTGTCCAAGAATTCATCCGAAGACAGGACACACAGCTCCGTCGTGCGATTCCTCCGGAGGAAAGGCTCCTCGTAACATTATGGTACGCAATATTGCTAAACGAATGCCTGCATAATTTTATTTGTTCTGCCATGTACTATTCCAAAGCTGGCAGAATTATTGTTCTGTATTGTATTGTTTTGCCATGTACTAATATTTTTTTCTTTTTTTTCTTGTAATGTTTAAAAAAACATATACAATAATATATTTTTTAGTTCTTTCTCAGATTCCTGGCTACTGGAGAGAGTGTTATGTTAGGTAGCTGAGGAGGACAGGAACAACAGCCGGGCAGCCGAACACCTGAGATGTTGGTAACTAATGGGTTGCAGATTCCTAAACTAACCACACAACTAGAGGTAGCCGTGGAGCGTTCCTACGTTGATCCTAGACGCCTCGTCACAGCCTGAGAGATAACTACACCTAAAGGCAGAAAGATGAAAGCTATCTGCCCCGGAGCAGATCCCCAAAGAAAATAGGAAGCCCCCAAACATGTAATGGCGGTTAGACAAGAAGAAAGCACGGACACAGACAGAAAATAGAATGAGCAAACGCTGGGGCCACAAGCTGACTAAATAGGATAGGACAGGAGGGATTACTTTCTGCAACCCAGAAAACCCTACAAAAATCCAACAATTCTGATTACAAAAATACTGAGATCACACGATCTCGCCACCCACTAAATCAGATTTCAGTGTGAACAAAACCAAGCCGCAGCCGCTGAAAAAGCAGAAAAAAGCAAATGAAAAAACAACAGTGACTACAGACAAACTGTGAGGAGCATAGGCCCCAGGAGGGGACCCGGCTGTCCTCCACAAATGTGCAGAAAACTATGCAAATAGCAAGCACAAAAAGAAAAGCAGAAAATGTCTTATCTGAAAGCAGCAGACGCAGGCAAGACACCAGCAAACTTCCAAATGAACCAGGAACCACAATTGAGACCAGAACAATTGATCACCGGCGACCATCATGGGAGGGAACCTCCCTTATATCAGTCCAGTCAGTGATCCCAGATTGCCATTCCTCGCTGGAAGGTTCAGTGCTGCCTGTAACCACCAGAGGGAGCCTCTGCTCATTCACAACAGTACCCCCCCCTTGAGGAGGGGTCACCGAACCCTCACTTGTGCAACCAGGCCGATCAGGATGAGCTCGGTGATAGGCACGGATCAGTCTCCTAGCATGGATATCCGAAGCAAACACCCAAGAATTGTCCTCCTGACCATAACCTCTCCACTTAACCAAATACTGGAGTTTCCGTCTAGAAAAACGAGAATCCAATATTTTCTCAACCACATAATCCAGATTGCCCTCAACCAAAACAGGGTCAGGAGGCGCAGCCATAGGAACCACTGGCTCGACAAACCTCTTCAATAAGGACTTGTGGAACACGTTATGGATCTTAAATGTCCCTGGAAGAAGCAAACGAAAGGAAACAGGATTAAGAATCTCCATGATCTTATAAGGTCCAATGAACCTAGGCTTAAACTTTGGAGATGCAACCCTTATGGGGATATTTCTTGAGGACAACCAAACCAAGTCCCCCACTTTAAACCGAGGATGATCAGACCCGCTAAAGTCCTCAGCTAGTCTGTACGAAGACCTATAGATGCGAGGAAGGGATCCCTACAAGAACTAGGGACTGGGAGAAAGATGGACACCTCCTAACAGAAGTTGTAGCAGTAAAAGACAAAAAAACAACATAGAACATAGAGGTCCGAAGACCAAGCAAAACTGACGGAGTAAGGTAACAAAGCACCTGGCTAGCTTAAGAGTATAAGTTACAATGAAGTCCAGCAAAGCCAGAAGGGTGGAGCCGGATTAAATAGGCCACAAAGGTCATGTGACCAGCAAGAT
The DNA here is from genome assembly GCA_033576555.1 of Oophaga sylvatica. NCBI lineage: Eukaryota > Metazoa > Chordata > Amphibia > Anura > Dendrobatidae > Oophaga > Oophaga sylvatica. The sequence continues at coordinate 300,594,256 of JARQOD010000005.1, forward strand.
AAAAAAAACCTAACAGGAGAGTTCTAACAGTAGGACCAGACTTATCCGGAAACCTCTTGTGAAACGCTCTGACAAGTCTGGACGCAGAAACATCCTCCGCCCTCACCCATGAGTTATCCTCAGGTCCGAAACCCTTCCAAGCGACGAGATACTGCAAACTCCCTCTATATCGTCTAGAATTTAGGATGCGGGAAATTTCATATTCCCCGTCCTCCACCACCGGGGGAACAGTGGCAGAGGCGTCTCCATCCGACACATCAGCTCTTTTCAACAGAGAAACATGAAACACCGGATTAATCTTCCAGGAGGTAGGAACCTCCAACCTAACAGCAGATTGGTTAACAACCTGAAGCACCTTAAAGGGCCCTACAAACTTGGGACCCAATTTTTTAGAAGGAATCCTCAACCGCAGATTCTTAGAGGACAACCAAACCATGTCACCAATAGCAAACAAAACCTCTTGCTGTTTCCTATCAAAGTACCTTTTAGATTTTCTGTTAGCCTCCTGAAGATTAACACGCACATCCATCCAAACTCTCTCCAAATCACCGGAAAAATTCTCCTCTTCAGGCACAGCCGATACCAATTTGGAGAATGACCCAAACGATGGATGTCTCCCAGTAAAACAAAAAAAAAGGTGAACAACCAGCAGAAGAGGATGTATGGTTGTTAAGAGCAAATTCAGCAAGTGGCAGAAACTCAGACCACCCCTCTTGATTGTCTGCCACAAAACAACACAAGAACTGCTCAACATTCTGGTTTTTCCTTTCTGTCTGGCCAATAGACTCAGGATGATATCCAGATGAAAACGACAAATGAACTCCCAACCTGTCAGAAATTCATAATTTTTCCATATTTCTACCGACAGTCATGTGAGGGCTTGTTTTTTGCGGGACAAGTTAATTTTTTCTTTTTTTATTGGTATCATTTTCAGGCTCATGACATTTTTTTCATTGCTTTCTATTCCAATTTTGGGAGGCAGAATGAACAAAAAACAGCAATGCAGGAATTGTTTTTTAGGCTTTTTTTTTTTTAAATGATGTTTCACGTGTGGTAAAATTGATAAGGTGGATTTATTCTTCGGGTCAGTACATGAATACCCCATTTATATAGGTTTTTTTATGTTTTAGCGCTTTTACACAATAAAGACTTTTATAGAAAAAATAATTATTTTTGCATTGCTTTATTCCGCGAGCTATAACTTTTATTTTTCAGCTGATGTAGCTGTAATGCAGCTTAATTTTTGACGGACAAGGTAATGGTTTCAGTGATACCATTTCTATTTACATTCATTTTGGTCGCGTTTTATTTCAATTGTGTGTACTTTTATTGTTTTTTTTCATATTTATAGGTACAATATATTTTTTTCATTATTACAAAATAATAATGAATTTTTTTAACTTTTTTATATTTTTACAACTTTTCTTAAACTTGTTTTTACATTGTGCAGTTTGATCACAGTTATAAGGCATAGCAATACAGCAGCATTGCGATACCTTATAACCTGTCAGTGCTGCACAAGATAGATAATTCACTTCTAGTGCCTGGTGACACGGATGTCGTCATGATGACCTCAGGTCACCATGGCAACGATCGGGACCCCATGATGATGTCGCGGGGTCTCCGATCCAAGGGCAGAGGGGCTTTCTTCCCTATGCTTCTTTCTAAATGCTGTGATTGCAGTGATCACAGCATTTTAGGGGGTTAAAGTGCCGGGAGCAGTACGGTCATTGCACTCCTGGCACTGAGAGCCTGTTGTCATCTGTCAGAATCAGCTGAGAACAGGCTGCGATCGCCGCCGCACAGCCCCCTGTGTACAGGCGATCGCCATGACGTACATGTACTGCATTGGTCGGGAAGAGGTTAATGCAATAGCCAGTTTTCTCTGGGCAGGTTTCTCAATGGTAAATTGTGTCCTGTCGTATTCACCTCTTGGAGCATGCTCTTAACGTTTTTAGTGTTCTTCCCTTCTTCGCTATTTGGGGAACCTCACTGTGAAAATGTTGACCTGGTAAAATACGGGCATCATAATTTTCAGAAGTACTGGGACCCTCACCTTCCTGACTGTCAAAGATTAGAGCCTTGATGACTACCTCCTGAAACTGATGGAAGGTCCCCGTTTTGCCTGCAGATTGAAACAGCAAAAAAACATTGTACAGTTCCATCTGTACAATGTGCACGGCCAATTTTTTGTTCAACACTTTAGCTTTTCGCATGGCACTGTCTGGTTTAGCCATGTTTGAGACCTGATTTGAGAGATCTACAGTGCCCTTAAATTTATTATAATTCAGGATATAAGCTGGCTTTGGGACTTGTGTTGTGGCTTCTCAGACTGTGACAAGGGAGCTGTTGTCCATGCGTATGGTGGTCAAGATACTTGACCAGCAGCATATTGTTGCTACATTGGGCTCTGATGTCACCCTTTTTCAGCAGCTGCCCAATTAGCTGCTTAGGGAGAACTGTCTGATTTCTTTGCATGGTGACACATGCAATTGTACATCTGATAGGGAGGGTCTTGAAGAGTGATGTGCTGGTGTAAAATGTATCTACATAGAGTTGATAACCCTTATCCAGTAGTGGGTGCAGCAATTCCAATGTAATTTTACCACTCATCCCCAGGACAGGTGGGTATTCAGGGAGGGGGGGTGTTGAAGGTCAATCTGGGTGTTCTTCTGTTCTTCTCTTCATAGACCCTAAATCTTTGGGTGTACCCTGAGGTATTCTCACACAGCTTATACAGTTTAATTCCATACCTGGCCCTCTAACTGTGCAAGTATTGTCAGAATTTTAGCCTCCGTTTGAAATGAACCAGAACGTCATCTATACAGATGTCCCTTTGGGTGTTGTATGCCTAAGCAAGTTTTGCAATCAACCCATCCATTTTGACTGCTGTGATTGTGGTTGTGTTGTCACATTGATTTTTTTTCCAACTTTATTGTAATATCACTATGATTGGCTGGTCAAAATTGATCAACCAATCTCAGCGATTGTCGGCTCGGCAGGACCCCGTGCAGGGATGGCCTGCTGTCAGATACAGCAGCCATCTTAACTCTGTCACTGCATGATGCAGAGCGGTGACTAGAAAGAGCGGTGACTGGAAATAGCGGCACCATGCATGTACTGCGATTTGCGGGAATGCACTTCCTGCAGCGCCTTACATATACGGCAGATGTCGTGAATGGGTTAAATAATTATTTTGGTTATTTAAGATATGAATGCAGTAATATTATCGAATTTATGAAAACTTGTGCCCTGGAGTATACTGTACTGGTTTTATGTACTTTTGTTTGGGACTCTCAATCTGGTGTTTTATTGTTTTGGTTTTTTTTCTTTCCCATTACTTTGCAGGTCAGCCTCTTGGGGTTTTAGATGGAATTCCTATTGCAATTAAAGACAACTTTAGCACCAAAAATATACAGACAACATGCGCTTCAAAAATGCTAAAAGGTAAGTCTAAATGTTTAAAAAGTATACATGTTCAAATAAAACTGGGAAAACGATTCCATAAGTTTTATTGTTCAAAATAGCTCAACGTGCTGCTGTTCTCACCATCATAACACTGGAATCGTTGATCGAACCTCAACGGGCCATCAGAACAGAAGCCACTGTGCTGATGTGATCAGAGCCTAAGATAATTGTGCAGATGTCACTGGCAATAAAGTTACTACCTTGTTTTTCCCTCAGGGTACATTCCCCCCTATAATGCTACAGTTGTCCAGCGACTTCTCGATCAAGGAGCAGTGCTTATGGGGAAAACAAATCTGGATGAATTCGGTATGGGGTGAGTAATTAAGCTCATAACATGACTGTCCATTTCCCACGTCGCTTATCACTTTTAGGCTTGTTTTCACAGATTACAATTACGCAGGTAATTTTATTGCAATAATGAAGAAACAAACAAAAAAAAAACAATCTGTTGCCCTAGAGAATTGTGTACATCAGGAGATACTTGTCAATCAACTGGAACCGCTGCAGTGAGAATTTGGCCAGGGGGGGGTTGGGGGTGGCACCAGACTAGTCTTCTCTCTCGCTATAGTCCCAGTCTGGCTCTTTCAACTATGTTTTCTTGGCATTACAGAGAAAAACATACCTGGTAAGGCCCCCTTTGATTTATCCCCTTTCTGAAATTTGATGTACTGGTACGTGATATTTAGATATCTTTAGATATATTTATTAAAGGGAATCTGTCACCCCATTTTTGCCCTATGAGATGCGGCCACCGCCATCAGGGGCTTATCTACAGCATTCTGTAATGCTGTAGATAAGCCCCCGATGTCACCTGAAAGTGAAGAAAAGCGAGTTATATTATACTCACATAGGGCATAAATGGGTTGACAGATTCCCTTTAACATACCAGAGCCAGCAAAACATGGGATCCTGTGGGAAACAGGAAGAATCCCTGAGATACCGAACGGTGCAATGCAACTCCAAGTATAATCGCTGTTCTAAACCATTGCAATAGTTTATAACTGACAGTGCTGCACTAGAGCTTGGTAATCAGGATGTAGTCATGGCTGATTGAAGGGCAGAGGGGGCCCCTCCCTCTGGCAAACTTCTAAATGCTGCGATCAGGGGGTTAAACTGCCGGTACAATTCAGGCACTGTTCCTGACAGTGAGTGCCGGGTGTGATCTGTGATATCAGCTGATCACCCAAAGGCGATCACGCGTGCAAAACTTCTGTGAGTGCAAAATTGCCAGAACGTACCCAGTACATCTAAAATCTGAAAGCACTTTCCAACCATGGCATACTGGGTACGTCCAAGGTCAGGAAAGTGTAAAGAGGGTCCATCCTGCCAGCAAATGCCCTTTAACCCCTTGACCCTGAGCCTGTTTTCATCTTCCTGGCCAGAAAAATTTTTACAATTCTGACGTGTCACTTTATATGGTGATAACTCTGGAAAGCTTTAGGCTAAGTGCACACGTTTGCAGAATGTTTGCAGAATATTCCTGAGCAAAACCGGACTTTTTTCGCGGCAAAAACGCGCGTTTTTTTGCGCGGATTTTGCGCGTTTTTGGTGCGGTTTTTTTGCGCGGATTTGACGCGTTTTTACCGCGATTTTTTCCTGAACTTTCTAGGTCAATAATAAAGCGGGAAAAACGCTAGAATTCCGCAAAATTAATGGACATGCTGCTAGATTTTCCACGATGCGTTTTTTTTGCGGAAAAAAACGCACCATGCACAAAAATTGCGGAATTCATTCTAAATGATAGGATGCTTAATACATGCGTTTTTGACGCGTTTTTTCCCGCGAAAAAAACGCAAATATTCCTGAACGTGTGCACTTAGCCTGAACAGATCCCAGTGATTGAGATTTTTTTCTTGTGACACATTGTACTTTGTTAGGCTACTTTCACACTTGCGCCTTTTTGCACTGCGTTTCGAGCGCACATCAAACACATTGAAAAAACACGTGCAAGCGCTTGAAAACGCTGCGATATTTTGTCGCATCAGCGTGCGCATTACGACCAGCGTTTGTATGCGATTTCAAGCGTTTTTGCATGCGTTTGCGTTTTTTCGGCGCATGGGTTGTCTAGGTGTCACATTTCACAGGAGGAAAATCCTTGAAAAACTCTTGCAACAGACTTCACCAATGGGACACCAGTGGGCGTGTGTTATGGGAAATCTTTATATAGAGCCTGTTTACAGCTGAATTCTTCACATTTGCTTGCATTTTCCTTTGTGAACATGGATCTGCGCTGGAAGATTTTTCACTTTAACTTGGATCTGGACATCGCAATGGCACAGGCTTATGCAGTTGCTTGCCATCAAGAAAGGGAAAGAGAGAGACAGCGAAGACTGCAGCGGCGGCGTTTGTGGATACGTCCGATTGTTGAACTCCGGGAGAGCCGTAGAGCGTACCACACCCTCTATAGTGAGCTCCAGGCAAACCCTGAGAAATTTAGTGACTATACCCGGATGTCCCAAGAAACCTTCAGGGATTTGCTTGCTCGTGTCCAAGAATTCATCCGAAGACAGGACACACAGCTCCGTCGTGCGATTCCTCCGGAGGAAAGGCTCCTCGTAACATTATGGTACGCAATATTGCTAAACGAATGCCTGCATAATTTTATTTGTTCTGCCATGTACTATTCCAAAGCTGGCAGAATTATTGTTCTGTATTGTATTGTTTTGCCATGTACTAATATTTTTTTTTTTTTCTTGTAATGTTTTAAAAAAACATATACAATAATATATTTTTTAGTTCTTTCTCAGATTCCTGGCTACTGGAGAGAGTGTTATGTTAGGTAGCTGAGGAGGACAGGAACAACAGCCGGGCAGCCGAACACCTGAGATGTTGGTAACTAATGGGTTGCAGATTCCTAAACTAACCACACAACTAGAGGTAGCCGTGGAGCGTTCCTACGTTGATCCTAGACGCCTCGTCACAGCCTGAGAGATAACTACACCTAAAGGCAGAAAGATGAAAGCTATCTGCCCCGGAGCAGATCCCCAAAGAAAATAGGAAGCCCCAAACATGTAATGGCGGTTAGACAGAAGAAAGCACGGACACAGACAGAAAATAGAATGAGCAAACGCTGGGGCCACAAGCTGACTAAATAGGATAGGACAGGAGGGATTACTTTCTGCAACCCAGAAAACCCTACAAAAATCCAACAATTCTGATTACAAAAATACTGAGATCACACGATCTCGCCACCCACTAAATCAGATTTCAGTGTGAACAAAACCAAGCCGCAGCCGCTGAAAAAGCAGAAAAAAGCAAATGAAAAAACAACAGTGACTACAGACAAACTGTGAGGAGCATAGGCCCCAGGAGGGGACCCGGCTGTCCTCCACAAATGTGCAGAAAACTATGCAAATAGCAAGCACAAAAAGAAAAGCAGAAAATGTCTTATCTGAAAGCAGCAGACGCAGGCAAGACACCAGCAAACTTCCAAATGAACCAGGAACCACAATTGAGACCAGAACAATTGATCACCGGCGACCATCATGGGAGGGAACCTCCCTTATATCAGTCCAGTCAGTGATCCCAGATTGCCATTCCTCGCTGGAAGGTTCAGTGCTGCCTGTAACCACCAGAGGGAGCCTCTGCTCATTCACAACAGTACCCCCCCCTTGAGGAGGGGTCACCGAACCCTCACTTGTGCAACCAGGCCGATCTGGATGAGCTCGGTGATAGGCACGGATCAGTCTCCTAGCATGGATATCCGAAGCAAACACCCAAGAATTGTCCTCCTGACCATAACCTCTCCACTTAACCAAATACTGGAGTTTCCGTCTAGAAAAACGAGAATCCAATATTTTCTCAACCACATAATCCAGATTGCCCTCAACCAAAACAGGGTCAGGAGGCGCAGCCATAGGAACCACTGGCTCGACAAACCTCTTCAATAAGGACTTGTGGAACACGTTATGGATCTTAAATGTCCCTGGAAGAAGCAAACGAAAGGAAACAGGATTAAGAATCTCCATGATCTTATAAGGTCCAATGAACCTAGGCTTAAACTTTGGAGATGCAACCCTTATGGGGATATTTCTTGAGGACAACCAAACCAAGTCCCCCACTTTAAACCGAGGATGATCAGACCCGCTAAAGTCCTCAGCTAGTCTGTACGAAGACCTATAGATGCGAGGAAGGGATCCCTACAAGAACTAGGGACTGGGAGAAAGATGGACACCTCCTAACAGAAGTTGTAGCAGTAAAAGACAAAAAAACAACATAGAACATAGAGGTCCGAAGACCAAGCAAAACTGACGGAGTAAGGTAACAAAGCACCTGGCTAGCTTAAGAGTATAAGTTACAATGAAGTCCAGCAAAGCCAGAAGGGTGGAGCCGGATTAAATAGGCCACAAAGGTCATGTGACCAGCAAGATAAAAAAAACCTAACAGGAGAGTTCTAACAGTAGGACCAGACTTATCCGGAAACCTCTTGTGAAACGCTCTGACAAGTCTGGACGCAGAAACATCCTCCGCCCTCACCCATGAGTTATCCTCAGGTCCGAAACCCTTCCAAGCGACGAGATACTGCAAACTCCCTCTATATCGTCTAGAATTTAGGATGCGGGAAATTTCATATTCCCCGTCCTCCACCACCGGGGGAACAGTGGCAGAGGCGTCTCCATCCGACACATCAGCTCTTTTCAACAGAGAAACATGAAACACCGGATTAATCTTCCAGGAGGTAGGAACCTCCAACCTAACAGCAGATTGGTTAACAACCTGAAGCACCTTAAAGGGCCCTACAAACTTGGGACCCAATTTTTTAGAAGGAATCCTCAACCGCAGATTCTTAGAGGACAACCAAACCATGTCACCAATAGCAAACAAAACCTCTTGCTGTTTCCTATCAAAGTACCTTTTAGATTTTCTGTTAGCCTCCTGAAGATTAACACGCACATCCATCCAAACTCTCTCCAAATCACCGGAAAAATTCTCCTCTTCAGGCACAGCCGATACCAATTTGGAGAATGACCCAAACGATGGATGTCTCCCAGTAAAACAAAAAAAAGGTGAACAACCAGCAGAAGAGGATGTATGGTTGTTAAGAGCAAATTCAGCAAGTGGCAGAAACTCAGACCACCCCTCTTGATTGTCTGCCACAAAACAACACAAGAACTGCTCAACATTCTGGTTTTTCCTTTCTGTCTGGCCAATAGACTCAGGATGATATCCAGATGAAAACGACAAATGAACTCCCAACCTGTCACAAAAGGCGCGCCAAAAACGAGCCATGAACTGAGGTCCCCTATCAGAAACAATGTCAGTAGGAACGCCATGTAGTCTGACAATTTCCTTGACAAAGGCCTTAGCGAGAGTCTTGGCGCAGGGCAGTTTGATGAAAGGAACCAAGTGACACATCTTGCTAAAACGGTCCACGACCACCCAGATGACAGTGAAACCCTCAGAGGGGGGAAGGTTAGTAATAAAGTCCATAGCCAAATGTGTCCAAGGTGCACTAGGAACCTCCAGAGGGCAAAGAAACCCCGCAGCAGGAGTATGTGAAGACTTAGATCTAGCACACACAGTGCATTGACGCACCCACTTAATGACTTTCTTCTGCCATCCAGGCCACCAAAAACTGCGACCACAAGTCTCTTGGTCTCAAAGATTCCAGGATGACCTGCCAACCGAGACTCATGACACTCAACAAACAAATCTCTCCTAAAGGTCCTAGGCACAAACAACCTCCCATGGGGAGTGTTAGATGGGGCATTTTTCTGTGCTTTAAGAATCTCATCTTCCAACACAGAGTCCAAAGCAGCAATCACAACCCCTTCTTGTAAAATGTTCTCCTCCTCCTCAGCACCGACCATGGGAGAAAAGCTGTGAGACAAAGCATCAGCTTTAACATTCTTAGTACCTGGGATGTAAGTAACGGAAAAATTAAACCGCGAGAAAAACAGTGCCCACCTAGCCTGACGGGCATTCAAGCGTTTGGCAGCATCAAGATAGATCAGATTTTTATGATCAGTGAAAACCTGAACGGGAAATTCAGCACCTTCCAAGAGATGACGCCAGTGTTCAAATGCTAGTTTAATAGCCAACAATTCCCTATTACCAATATCGTAATTCAGTTCAGTCTCAGAAATTTTTTTTGAAAAAAAGACACAGGGATGCACTCCATCCGTGTTTTCCTGAGACAACACCGCGCCGACCCCCACAGAAGAAGCATCAACCTCAACCAAAAATGGTTTAGTCACATCAGGCTGCATAAGGATGGGAGCAGAGCTGAACCTCTCCTTTAGAAACACAAAAGCTTCAATGGCCTCAGTAGTCCACTGAACCGCATTAGCACCTTTCCTGGTGAGATCGGTCAGTGGTTTGACAATAATAGAAAATTTTTTAATGAATTTTCTATCATAATTGGCGAAACCCAAAAACCTCTGTATCGATTTCAAACCAATAGGCCTAGGATATTCCTGCACAGCTTGAACTTTCACCGGGTCCATCTTAAAACCTTCACTGGTTACAAAGCACCTGGCTAGCCTAAGAGTAGAAATTACAATGAAGTCCAGCAAAGCCAGAAGGGCGGAGCAGGATTAAATAGGCAAAAAAGGTCATGTGACCAGCAAGATAGAAAAAACCTAACAGGAGAGTTCTAACAGCTACCTGGTCCCGAATCTGCTGCATTCGCTCCACAACAGAGTCAACACCCAGACAGACAGAAGCCTCCGCCTGTCCCGAAGAAAATCGAGGGTTAAACACAGAATTGCAGAAAAATGGAGACATCAAGGTGGCAGAGCTAGCCCTATTATTAAGAGCAAACTCAGCCAAAGGCAAAAAAGAGACCCAGTCATCTTGATCAGCAGACACAAAACATCTCAAATAAGTCTCCAAGGTCTAGTTTGTTTTCTCGGTTTTCCATTGGTCTGAGGATGAAATGCAGAGGAGAAAGATAATTGAACACCAAGTTTAGAACAAAATGTCCTCCAAAATCTGGAAACAAACTGGACTCCTCTGTCAGACACAATGTTCTCCGGAATGCCGTGCAACCGAACCACGTGCTGAAGGAACAAAGGCACCAACTCGGAGGAGGAAGGCAACTTAGGTAATGGCACAAGATGTATCATCTTGGAAAACCTATCACAGATTACCCAGATAACGGTCATTCTCTGAGAGACAGGGAGGTCGGAAATAAAATCCATAGAGATATGGGTCCATGGCCTCTTGGGCACAGGTAATGGCATCAACAAACCACTAGAGCGAGAGCAAGGCTTGGAACGAGAGCAAGTCCCACAGGACTGCACAAAGTCCCTGACGTCACGAGACAAAGTAGGCCACCAAAAGGACCGACTCACCAAGTCTCTGGTACCAAAAATCCTGGGATGACCAGCCAACGCAGAACAATGAATCTCAGACATCACACTCTTCTTCCACTGGTCTGGGACAAACAATTTCCCAACAGGGCAGCGCTCAGGTTTATCCTCCTGACACCCCTCCAGAGCCAGTCTCAAATTGGGCGAGATGGCGGAAAGTACTACACCCTCTTTCAAAATAACAGCAGGATCAGATAACTCAGGAGAATCCGCAAAGAAACTCCTTGAGAGGGCATCCGTCTTAACATTCTTAGTGCCAGGAAGAAAAACCACAAAATTAAAACGTGTGAAAAACAAGGCCCACCTGGCCTGTCTAGGATTAAGTCGCTTGGCTGATTCGAGATAAACCAGGTTCTTATGGTCCGTGAGGACCACCACCTGATGTTTGGCTCCTTCCAGCCAATGTCTCCACTCTTCAAAGGCCCACTTCATGGCCAATAACTCCCGATTACCCACGTCATAATTACGTTCAGTTGGAGAAAACTTTCGAGAGAAAAAGGCACAAGGGTTACTCTTAGAGGTCTCTGGATCCCTTTGGGACAAAACGGCACCTGCCCCAATCTCAGAAGCATCAACCTCCACCTGAAATGGTAGAGAAACATCAGGCTGCCATAGAACAGGAGCAGAAATGAATCTCTGCTTAAGTTCCTGAAACGCAGAAACTGCCTCAGGAGGCCAATTCACCACATCAGAACCCTTTTTGGTCAAATCAGTCAATGGTTTAACAATACCGGAGAAATTACCAATAAATTTACGATAAAAATTGGCAAAACCCAAAAATCTCTGAAGAGCCTTTAATGAAGTAGGTTGGACCCAATCACAGATGGCCTGAACCTTGACCGGGTTCATTTCAATAACAGACGGAGACAAAATGAATCCCAGAAATGAGACCTTCTGTACGCCAAAATGACACTTTGATCCCTTCACATACAGTGCATTCTCTCTCAAAATCTGGAACACAGTCCGAACATGTTTCACATGAGAGTCCCAGTTATTGGAAAAAATCAAGATATCATCCAATTAAACAATCAGAAATTTATCCACAAAATCCCTGAAAATATCATTCATGAAGGATTGGAATACGGAAGGAGCATTAGTGAGCCCAAAAGGCATCACTAAGTACTCAAAATGCCCCTCTGGGGTATTAAACGCCGTCTTCCATTCATCCCCGTGCTTAATGCGAATAAGGTTATACGCCCCCCTGAGGTCAAGCTTGGTAAACCAACTAGCACTTTTCACTCTGGAAAACAGGTCAGAAATCAAGGGTAACAGATATTGATATTTCACAGTGATCTTATTCAGGAGGCGATAATCAATACATGGCCTCAATGAACCATCCTTTTTGGCCACAAAGAAAAAACCGGCGCCCAAGGGTGAAGAGGATGGTCTGATATGACCCTTCTCTAATGACTCCTTGATATAAGATCGCATAGCATCGTGTTCAGGTACAGATAAGTTAAAAAGGCGACCCTTAGGAAATTCACCACCAGGCACTAACTCAATAGCGCAATCGTAGCTTCTGTGAGGAGGTAAGGACGCAGACTTACTTTCTCTAAACACATCAGAAAAATCAGTCAAAAAGTCAGGGACATCCTGAGACTGGGGAGAGCAGAAAAAACAGGAGTGTCAGTATTAACTCATTGGCAACCCCAACTTTTCACAAACAAAGATTTCCAATCCAAAAGAGGATTATGAGTCTGTAACCAAGGTAAACCCAGTACAATAATGTCATGCAGATTATGCAACACCAGAAATTTGCGACTCTCCTGATGATCTGGTTCAAACCTCATTATCACCTGAGTAGAAAATTGGGGTTTATTCTCCGCCAAAGGGGTAGAATCAATGCCCAGTAAAGGAATAGACTTCCGCAGGGGTATCATGGGAAAGCCACAACATTTGGCAAAGTCAAAATCCATCAGGTTAATAGCTGCTCCTGAATCAACAAAAGCCTGAACCGAAAATGTGGACATGGAGCAAATGAGGGTAACAGTCAACAGAAATTTAGTCTGAACAGTACCCAAGACAACTGAGCGCGCAAAACATCTTCCCCGCTTAGGACAGACGGAAATAGCATGAGAGGCGTCACCACAGTAGAAACATAACCCATTGCGCTTTCGAAACTCATGACGCTGTGCCCCAGAAGTCACTCTATCACACTGCATGGGCTCAGAAGCTGGCTCACAAGGCAACACTATCTCACGCATACCTCTGCGCTCACGCAAACGTCTGTCAATTTGAATAGCCAATGACATAGAATCATTGAGACCAGAGGGAACAGGGAATCCCACCATAACATCCTTTACATTCTCTGACAGCCCCTTCCGAAAAAGGGCTGCCAAAGCATCATCATTCCATTTGGTCAGGACTGCCTACTTTTGGAATTTCTGACAGTACAACTCAGCGTCTTCAAGACCCTGATTTAATGCCAACAAGGTCTTTTCAGCTTGATCAGTGACATTAGGTTCATCGTACTATAACCCCAGAGCCTGAAAAAATACATCAATATCATTTCAAAACAGGATCCCCAGGTGTCGGGGAAAAAGCCCAATACTGAGGGTCGCCGCGCAGGGGAGAGATGACAATTTGAACCTGCTGTGCTGCGCTCCCCGAGGACTTAGGCTTTAAGGCAAAAAACAACTTACAGTTATTTTTGAAATTCAGAAATTTAGTCCGATCCCCAAAAACAAATCTGGCATGGGAATCCTAGGTTCCACAACCGGCAACCTAGCAAGATAGGTAGCAATACTCCGAACCTCAGTGGCATTCTGATCCACACGGCCAGACAACTGTGCAAACTCCATTGAGAGAAAAAAAATCCTCCTCAGCACCCAGAGAAAAAGAGGGAAAAAATGCAACAAACAGAAAAAAAAATCTCTGACAAATTTTTTCTTTCCACACTATTTTTCCCTTCTGTGAGTACCATATAATTTTCAGTTTGGCCGGTGATACTGTTATGTTAGGTAGCTGAGGAGGACAGGAACAACAGCCGGGCAGCCGAACACCTGAGATGTTGGTAACTAATGTGCTGCAGATTCCTAAACTAACCACACAACTAGAGGTAGCCGTGGAGCGTTCCTACGTTGATCTTAGACGCCTCGTCACAGCCTGAGTGATAACTACACCTAAAGGCAGAAAGATGAAAGCTATCTGCCCCGGAGCAGATCCCCAAAGAAAATAGGAAGCCCCCAAACATGTAATGGCGATTAGACAAGAAGAAAGCACGGACACAGACAGAAAATAGAATGAGCAAACGCTGGAACCACAAGCTGACTAAATAGGATAGGACTGGAGAGATTACTTTCTGCAACCCAGAAAACCCTACAAAAATCCAACAATTCTGATTACAAAAATACTGAGATCACACGATCTCGCCACCCACTAAATCAGATTTCAATGTGAACAAAACCAAGCCGCAACCACTGAAAAAGCAGGAAAAAGCACATGAAAAAACAACAGTGGCTACAGACAAACTGTGAGTAGCACAGGCCCCAGGAGGGGACCCGGCTGTCCTCCACAAATGTGCAGAAAACTATGCAAATAGCAAGCACAAAAAGAAAAGCAGAAAATATCTTATCTGAAAGCAGCAGACGCAGGCAAGACACCAGCAAACTTCCAAATGAACCAGGAACCACAATTGAGACTAGAACAATTGATCACCGGCGAACCATCATGGGAGGGAACCTCCCTTATATCAGTCCAGTCATTGATCCCAGATTGCCATTCCTCGCTGGAAGGTTCAGTGCTGTCTGTAACCACCAGAGGGAGCCTCTGCTCATTCACAACAAGAGAGCATCTCTTCACTCCACTTCCAGTACTGGATTGGAATCTCCACCTTGTCAGGAATTGTTGTGGACACCTGCCGGGCAGTGTGGAATGTTCTTTGTCCAGATTTTGTTTCCCTGCCCACCACCGAAAAGTGGATCGAAATAACCGAAAAATTCTGGGCAACCTGCAACTTCCCCAACTGTTTGGGAGCGATTGATGGGAAACACATCCGTATAATCAAACCCAAAAGAACAGGCTCGGAGTACTACAACTACAAAAAGGACTTCTCTACAGTTCTCATGGCCATTGCGGATGCAGACTGTATGTTTGTTGCAGTGGACATTGGGGCATTTGGCCATGGGAATGACTCCCATGCTTTTAAGAACTCGGACATGGGCCGGAGGTTGTATGGCAACCATTTCAATTTCCCCATACCACAGCCTCTTCCCAACACTGAAGGTCCACCACAGCCATTTGTCATGGTTGGGGATGAGGCATTCCAGATGTGCCAACACCTGCTCAAACCCTACTCCAGCCGGGACTTGGACCACATCAAAAAAAAAATTTAATTGCATGCTGACCAGGGCGAGAAGAACAGTAGAGTGTGCCTTCGGTATACTTGTTTCCAGATGGCGCATTCTCGGCACAGCCATTCATCTGAAACTGGAAACAGAGGATGAAATCGTGAAGGCCTGTGTGGTTCTACATAATTTTGTGATGGCTAAAGAGCACCCAAACTTTGAACTCGATATGCAGCTCCTAACCCATTGCATGAATTCACTCACCACCCTCTCGGGTCATCCGTTGAAGTTTGCCAAATGAGGGACCAATTTGCGGCCTACTTCATCTCAGATGTAGGACTTGTGGAATGGCAAGATCAAATAGTGTAAAAAAGTTTTCTTGTGTGTATGTTAATAAAATAACTTTTGATACCTGTACCGAGTGCACTCTGTGTTTTTACACTCAAATACAATAATCAACTGTCCAGGTTTACCAGTGAATTCATGATGCTGTGTTTTTTGTGCATCATGAATTTACTAGTAATCCTGACCAGGTGACTATACATACATACACACACACACAAGTTGTATTATCATCTCTCCAGTTTGGGTTCAATTTGCAGCGACGATGGAGATAAAACAACTAATATTTGTGTCACCTGGCCTGATGTTACAAATAGTGATTTGTGGATGCACTAGCATCCGTCTCTCTTTACTACACCTGACCATGTCACTATAAATATTATTTGTAGTATCATCACTGTGGCTTGATTTTGAGCGCAGACTGGAGAGATGATAAAGTTTATACATCTTCTACAATCCCCAGGCCTGGTGTCATGTTGAAGTGAGGACGCCCAAAATAACGCATCCTCACTTTAGAATGTATCACACATGGTCAGTAGAACACACATATGAGTTATAAACTGCAGCATTGCTACAGTATGCTTGAAATATATGCAGACTGAAGCAACGCTGCAGGTTAAAACTCGTGTTATTCACCTGCCCAGGTGTGATAGTAATGATACAAGGCCAGGGTATTGTACATATAACGTGTATTTTCACCATCATCTCCTCAGTTTATTCAACACACACTGAATAGAGGATGTGGTTAATTACAAGGTATATTTAGAATCCTGGCCTTGTATCACAAAGAGTTAAATGATGGTAAAAACACACCATACTCCTTTAACTTTTTATGATACCTGGCAAGGTAAAATAGATATGCCTTGCACTCAACACCATCCTCTATTCAGTCTGTGGAATATTAGCAGACTGAAGAGACCGGTGGGGTAAATACAAGTCATATATTTGTGTTTTTGACTACACATATCTCCAGGAATGACACAAGAAACATGTGTCATTCGTGGAGTTATGTGTAGTCAAAAACGCAAAGTGTACGGCGCAGTGTGTGTACGGCGCAGTGTGTGTAGGTGCCGAAAGACACATTAATCAAACAGTATTTTGTAAAAGCGTAATTGCACATTTATTTTAAAACAAAAAAAATAAATCATTTTTATTGTGAAAGATGTTTGGGGAAGATTGGGATACTTTGGGGGTGTGGAGAGACGAGGAACGGCTGGCAAGCGAGGAAGGGGTTCTAGGGGAAGGGGCGATGAAAGTAGTTTGGGAAGGGAGATAAGGGATGGAAGTAGAGGCAGGATGAGACACATTAGGAGGGGAGAGGGGGATGGACAAACAAAGTCCTTTTTTGGTTCTTTGGGGCAGGAGTCTCCTGCAACGAACCGCCTGACCGCCTTGAGCTGGTTGACCGTGGCCTTGATACATAAAAGAGGGAATGTCGGTCACCCCTCTCATGCTCTGCGGTGGCGTGCTCATAGAAGAAGAAGTGGTGGCGGTGCTCCGAGGAGGAGAAGTGGTGGCGGTTGTCCTAGGAGGAGAAGTCGTGGCTGTGCTCCTAAAATGGTGCGGAGTGGTGGCGGTGCTCCTAGACGGAGAAGTGGTGGCTGTGCTCCTAAAATGGTGCGGAGTGGTGACGGTACTCCTAGACGGGGATGTGGCGGTGGTCCGTACAGGAGAATAGGTGGCGGTGGTCCAAGCAGGTGCTGCGGTGGCGGTAGTCCAAGAGCATGTACCGGTGTCTGTGGTGGTGGTGCTCCAGACAGGAGCAGCGCTTGCCATGGTGGTGGCAACGGTGGAGTGTCCAGCAGCACTCGGACTTGTGGTGATGTAGTGGAGTCCGGCTTGACTCAGAATGCAGGTGGCTGTGCAGTGGTATGTAGTGAGGTGTGGCGAGTCAGTGGTGGCACCGTTGGAAATGCTACCACTGATTGCTGCACGTACCGATTCTGCTGCATAGCCTGCAAGTAAGCAGTGTTGCAGGCCTGCAACACACTCAGCTGTTGCTCAGGACTAAGGTGTTCCGCCATGCCCCGTTCAATTTTACTGAAAAAAATGGTGCGCTGGTCTGTTATGGTCGGCCTCCAGCCGATCAAGGTACTGGTCGACAGAGTGGAAGCGGTGTCCCATGTGGGTAACACCGCGTTCCATGTGTGAAAAACCGCTTTCCACTCTGTCTGACAGCGACTTCATACTGGCATGAAAGGCCTCGCTCAAGTGCATGAACTCGGGCAAGCCATTCCTGTCCAAGGCCCTCTGCCACTGGTGGGAAGTGCCCGCATAACCAGTGGCAGAGACCTGGGACAGGGGAACACCTGATTGACCAGCTTCCTGGTCACCAGCTGTCCGTGTTTTGACCTGCAAGTTGCTTCCAGGCTGTCGGATGGCTGAGACGGGTCGAACACCGTTAAAACCAATGGCAGGCAAACAAAAACACATAGAAACACATAGAAAACACTTCAAAGGTGTCCAAAAGCTGACAAATTGCTCAGAAGACACAACTAACACATGGAAAAGTGACAAGTACATATAGTCATGCGAAAAGAAAAGAGGTGGAGGAGTAAAAGGAGGGGAGACACAGACATGTCATGCCCTTCTAAAACCAACAAAGTGCCAAGCCGACACGGCCAGTCCGTTCCTGCCCGTGCGACCTGCGTGTCGCCGGGTTTGTGCTAGAGCTGTGGTGGACCCTGACGGCCAGCCCCCCTCTCCCAATACTGGTGCCTGTCCGCTGGTGGGTCGAGCGAGCCCCCCCTGCGGTGGAGGCAGGTCTAATCTTTTTTATTTAAATTGTCTCTCTAATTTGAATGAGTACACTTTAAATCCTTTTACAAGGATCTATTGGATGGCAAGTCTCAT
This sequence comes from Oophaga sylvatica, assembly GCA_033576555.1. Classification (NCBI taxonomy): domain Eukaryota; kingdom Metazoa; phylum Chordata; class Amphibia; order Anura; family Dendrobatidae; genus Oophaga; species Oophaga sylvatica. The sequence continues at coordinate 300,612,518 of JARQOD010000005.1, forward strand.
GCCAGCAGCCGCGGTAATTCCAGCTCCAGTAGCGTCCAGTAAAGCTGCTGCAGTTAAAAAGCTTTTATAAGGATCGAGCTTGGCGGTCCACCGCAAGGCGTCCTACCGCCAGTCACAGCCCCTGTGCCTTGGGGTGCCTCCCCGATTCTCTTCACTGAGTGTCCCGGGGACCCGAAGCATTTCCTTTGAAAAAATTAAGTGTCCAAACGACAGGTCGTTTAGCTTGCTTAACAACTGGGTTAATCCGCTGACTAGCAGATACTGCTACTAGGCCCAAAATTATTGTCTGGGCTAGATGCAGTTAAAAATTTGTAATTAGATCTACAGCCGGTGGCTACTCCGCTGACTAGCAGACACTCAAGCTTTGGAGCAGACCTCTGATACCCAGGCTATAGTATGAGTAAACATCTCTTCACACTCAACCATGTGGGTTACCCCAAGCCTTAGTGTATGTAGTTTCTTACGGTTAAAAGGGGGGTGGGGAAAGACCCAACCCACCTGTAATTGACGATGCCAACGTCACGTAAAACACAGCAAGGGGACTCCAAAAAGTCTCCATTTTTTCCAAAAATTTGGGGCACAGACACCACTTAAGTAGCATCAATTGCCCCAGAGTTGCTTAAAACAGTTGGTGAGGTGATTTTAACAAATCCTCAAGCTTGTACTCTCCCCAGGATGACACAGGGGTAGAAAAGTCCTTGCGGATCCATGATTTGTTCATCTTTATGAACGTGAGTCTGTCTACATTGTCAGTGGACAGGTGCGTGCGCTTATCTGTCAGCACACCACCAACAGCGCTGAACACACGTTCAGAGAGAACAAAAATTATTATTAATTTGAAAGCTGTTGCAGCTTAGTATAGATGGCCTAATAGAATGAGTACTACACACTGCTACAGGCCCAAAGTTATTTTCCAGGCAAGATGCAGCAAAATTTTTTTATTAATTTGAAAGCTGGTGGAGCTTAGTATAGATGGCCTAATAGAATGAGTACCACACACTGCTACAGGCAAAACGTTATTTTCCAGGCAAGATGCAGCTAAAAATTCATATTAATTTGAAAGCTGGTGGAGCTTAGTATAGATGGCCTAATAGAATGAGTACCACACACTGCTACAGGCCCAAAATTATTGTCCAGACAAGATGCAGCTAAAAATTATTAATTTGAAAGCTGGTCGAGCTTAGTATAGATGGCCTAATAGAATGAGTACCACACACAGCTACAGGCCCAAAGTTATTTTCCAGGTAAGATGCAGCTAAAAATTCGTATTAATTTGAAAGCTGGTGGAGCTTAGTATAGATGGCCTAATAGAATGAGTACTACACACTTCTACAGGCCCAAAATTATTGTCCAGGCAAGATGCAGCTAAAAATTATTATTAATTTGAAAGCTGGTGGAGCTTAGTATAGATGGCCTAATAGAATGAGTACCACACACTGCTACAGGCCCAAAGTTATTTTCCAGGCAAGATGCAGCTAAAAATTCGTATTAATTTGAAAGCTGCTGGAGCTTAGTATAGATGGCCTAATAGAATGAGTACTACACATTGCTACAGGCCTAAAGTTATTTTCCAGGCAAGATGCAGCTAAAAATTATCATTAATTTGAAAGCCGGTGGAGCTTAGTATAGATGGCCTAATACAATGAGTACCACACACTGCTACAGGGCCAAAATTATTTTCCAGCCTAGATGCAGCTAAAAATTATTAGTAATTTGAAAGCTTAAAACGGTTGGTGATGTGATTTTACCAAATCCTCAAGCTTTTACTCTCCCCAGGATGACACAGGGGTAGAAAAGTCCTTGCGGATCCATGATTTGTTCATCTTTATGAACGTGAGTCTGTCTACATTCTCAATGGACAGCCGCGTGCGCTTATCTGTCAGCACACCACCAGCAGCGCTGAACACACGTTCAGAGAGAACGCTGGCTGCGGGGCATGACAAGATCTCCAAGGCGTGAGTGGCGAGCTCTAGCCATTTATCCAGATTGGAAGCCCAAAAAGAGCAAGGGTCCAGTGACACAGTCATGACTTTGATCATGACTTTGATGTTCAGTTGGAGATACTCCTGTACCATCGTCTCTAGGCGTTGACTATGTGTCTGAATTCTTGTCTCCTGTGGCCTTGCAAAGGATGGGTAAAAAAGTGGTGAAAGGATTCCGCAAAATTGCTGTGAACACCAGCAGATACTGTGTTTCTGTTACGGTTTGAGTGCTGAAGACTTGACAGTCCCACGATTGGCAAGTCAGAACTGTGAGCTTCACTACGTGCACCACTGGTGTTTTGTGGAAAAGCACATGTAAGATTCTGTAACAGTCTCTGCTGATACTCCTGCATGCGTGAATCCCTTTCTATGGCAGGAATTATTTCGGCAAATTTACTTTTGTACCGGGGATCTAAGAGTGTGGCTACCCAGTAGTCAGGATTATTTCGAATTCTGACAATTCGAGGATCATGTTGCAGGTAGTGCAGCAAGAAGGCACTCATGTGTCTTGCGCATCCAGGAGCACCAAGTCCCTGTTGTGTTGGTGGCAAGGTACGAATCATGCTTCCTTCCTCTGCCCTCTCCCCCCAACCTCGCACAACAGAAATATGATCAAGGTCTCCCTCATCTGATGAGTGTTCCATGCCCATTGCCAGTTCGTTCTCCACTTCTTCCTGGGCTCCTGCACCTTCCTCACTAGTTTGCCTGGTACCATGCGCCCTAGTTAATCCCTCTCCCCCAACCTCCCATGCCTGCTGCCTTGGTGCTGCTGAACGTCTGGACCTTGCAGATGTTAGCCCTTCCGCATACAACTCCTCCTCCTCTACTTCCTCCACCTCCTCTTGTCCCACCACCTGACTCCGAATTCTGTTTAACATGTGATCCAGCATGTAAATCACCGGAATAGTCATGCTGATAATGGCATCGTCAGCATTAACATCTTCGTGGCCATTTCAAAACTGTGCAGAAGGGTGCATAGGTCCCTGATCTGAGACCACTCCCCAGCGTGATTTGCCCCACCTCTGGATCTCGTTGGCCCAGGCTATAATTCAGAACGTATTGCACCAGAGCTTGTCGGTGCTGCCACAGTCGCTGCAACATGTGCAGAGTTGAATTCCACCGTGTTGGCACATCGCATTTTAGCCGGTGAAGTGGCAGGCCCAACGACTTCTGTAGAGATGTAAGTCGCTGAGCTGTGGGATGCGAACGGTGGAAGTGAGCACACAGCGACCGTGCCCTCTGCAGAAGGCCATGTAGTCCGGGATAGTGGGCTAAAAATTGCTGGACAACCAGGTTCAACACGTGAGCCATACAAGGCACTTGTGTGACATTGCCCCGGCGAAGGGCCGCACCCAGGTTTGCGGCATTGTCGCACATGGCCTTCCCTGGTTGCAGGTCCAGTGGAGACAACCATTCATGAAACTGGTTCTCCAGAGCTGACCACAACTCCTCAGCTATGTGACTCACATTTCCCAGACATTTCAGCGTAAAAACCGCCTGATTACATTGAGCCCTTCTGCAAGCAAAGCAAGAAGGTGTGCTGCAGGATCCCTTCTGCGCATTTAGAAAGCCCGTGGCATGACCAGACAGGATTTGGGTGCAGGTTGTGGACCAAGAGGAGGTTGAGGAGGCAGATGCAGTGGAGGAACTTTGAGATAAAGAGGATTGACGCACAACTCGTGGGGACGGCAAGACTTGGACAGCAGCCCCTTGTCCTGCTGTCACCATAGTTACCCAGTGCCCAGTCAGCGACATGTAACGCCCCTGTCCATGCCTACTCATCCAAGTGTCTGTGGTGAAATGCACCCTGTCACACACTGAGTTTCTCAAAGAAGCCGTGATGTTGTGTGCGACATGCTGGTGGAACACAGGCACACCTTTCTTTGAGAAGTAGTGCCGACTGGGCATCTGGTACTGGGGCACTGCGACGGACATAAGGTCTTGAAAATCCTCTGTGTCCACAAGGCGGAAAGGCCGCATTTCTGTAGCCAAGAGCTTGCAGATGGTGAAATTCAACCTCTTAGCTTTCTCATGGCTAGGAGGAAATGGTCTTTTACTTGTCCACATCTGAGGGACCGAGGGCTGGCTGTTGTGCGCAGACGGGGTTGAGTAGGGTGTCCCCGGACAACTGACGGTCTGTGAGGAAGATGCAGGCGCAAAACCTTAAATTGCCTTGATCCAAAGGTGGTGCTCTCGATGTTGGAGAGCGCTCAACACCAGCTGGTGTTTCCAGTTCCAAATGAACTGATGATGACCTGCCAATCAGACTGGCTGTTGCGGGTAAAGAGGTGCCAGGTCTGAGTCTCAAAACAGGTCTGACTGCTGTCCCCCCAGTCACATAGGATGAAGATGCCGCGGTCACGGATGCACAAGATGGGGCAGACGGTGGTTGGGCCGGCCCGCTAGGCCGCATTGTAGCACAGTGAGCTTTCCACTGCAACTTATGCTTCATATCCATGTGACAGTTCATGCATGAAGTACTCAAACTATGGATTTTTTGGCCTCTACTTAGCTTTTGGTCACAAATGTTACAGATAACACGAGTTGGGTCATCCTTATCGATGTTAAAAAATGCCAAGGCTATGCAAGGCTTAGAACCCATGCGACCTGAAGAGCCACCTTGACTTGTGGTCAGAGGCAGAGTTGTGGTTGAGGATGCAGTTAGTGACGTGCTTCCAGTACTACGTCTCTGTCCAGGAAGGCGCACCCTGACCTCGTCGTCACTCGAATCCTCTTCCACCTCCTCTGCTGACCTCATCGACTGTCTGACTGTGGGTTGACAGTAAGTAGGATCTACAACCTCGTCATCATCACCCTGTGTTCTCACACCCGTCGTCCTCAGAGCCAACCTCTTCCTGCCCTGACACAAAACTCAAGTTGTCACTCACATCAGGTATTTGAGTCTCATCATCGTCTTCCTCATTGTCTCCACCAACAGGAGTTACAGTTTGGGAACGTGGGTCTGCATTATGCTCAGAACCTTCTTCATCCTGGATCTGACTCATAAACATTCTGGGCATCAGTGCACATCATTTCCTCGTCTGGATTCACAGAAGCTCTGGAGCCGACCTCTGATTCCCAGGCTATAGTATGAGTAAACAGCTCTGCAGACTCAACCATCTGTTCTACCCCATACTCAGACGTGCAGCTGGAGACTTCTTGGGAGCTGTGGGGGAAGCAAGTGCGATTGGGTGACACCTCTGAGGACTGGATTTTTTGTGATGTTGAGGTGGAGGAGAGCCGACTTAAAGGAGCACTTGATATCTGTTGAAGCACTTGCTGTTTTTGTGCCTCATCTGGAATTTGTAGCGATGGGCGTGCCAGTAAGAAAGGGATCGTACACATTGTCCACTAAAAGAAGTAGACATCTTAGTTTGACTGGAAGATGGTCTTTCTTCTGCAGATGTTACTGTTGCTTTAACACTTACCCCACGGACGCAACCTTTTTTTCCCTTCCCAACACGCCTAGTCCCTTTCCACCAGCAGCAGGCCTTTTGCCACTCATTTTGGTGGTTACCAAATTGACAACTCTGGAGTTGTTTGCACAAAAAACGATGGATGGAAACCGAGCAGAGCTGAGTGGCCAATTTGTGGTACTAGCCCAAAAGGATTGGCTGGGTTAGAAGCAGTAAAACAATTTTATTACATACACAGGTGGTGGAGCTTTGTAGAGATGGCCTAATACAATGAGTAGCACACACTGCTACTATGCCCACAATTATTTTTGAGGCAAGATGCAGCTAAAAATTGGTAGTTATTTCAGTGCTGGTGGAGCTTTGTATAGATGGCCTAATACAATGAGTACCACAGACTGCTACTGTGCCCACAATTATATTACAGGCACGATGCAGCAAAAAATTAGGAATTATTTGAATGCTGGTGGAGCTTTGTAGAGATGACCTAATACAATGAGTAGCACAGACTGCTACTATGCCCACAATGATATTACAGGCACGATGCAGCAAAAAAATTAGGAGTTATTTGAACGCTGGTGGAGCTTTGTATAGATGGCCTAATACAATGAGTAGCACACACTGCTACTATGCCCACAATTATTTTAGAGGCAAGATGCAGCTAAAAATTAGGAGTTATTTGAACGCTGGTGGAGCTGGCAAAAAGTGATAGGAACTGATGTAACCTAGCCCTCAAAAGGGCTGCAATTACAAATAGTCACTACTCCCAAGTTGACCTATATGTCTATTTAAGAGCACAGAACCTGCCTGCTAAAACTGCTAGGAACTGATGTAACCTTACTAACCTAGCCCTAAAAAGGGCTGCAATTACAAATAGTCACTACTCCCAAGTTGACTTATCTGTCTATTTAAGAGCACAGACCTGCCTGCTAAAACTGCTAGGAACTGATGTAACCTAGCCCTCTAAAGGGCTGCAATTATGAACTAGTCCCTACTCCCTAAACCTTCCTGTGTATTTCACAGCTATTTCGCTTGCAATTCGCAGTTGCACACACAATATAGCGCTCACAGCAGCAGTGCCGTCTAACACTGAGCTGCAGCAGTGAGAAAATGGTGGCGAAGGGGGAATCGGCTAGGTCTTATAGGGCAAGGACATGTGACATACAGAGCCAATGACACATGCCCTTGCTTGTGTGAAAAAAAGCACTTGTTCCGTGTGTGCGCTGCTGATAGGCTGACAGACTGCACCGCCCACTGGAAATGCGGGAAAGAGAAAAAAAAATGGAGATCTTCATTATCACTGCAGATATCCATCCCATGCCCCTCCCCCCGCCCCGCTGTACACTCAAACTGTGTATTAACAGTGATTCTCAGCATTACTGTGAACAAATCCAGTGACGATTTAGGTGCACGAACAGTTATCGAACATAACCTCGAACAGCCGGATTTTTTCAAAATCGTTCGGGTTCGTCGAACGACTCGAACCCCGCCCAAAACAGCTCGAATTTGAGATTGGCAAACAGTTCGCTTCAAACACCACTCATCTCTAGTAGGGGGTGGTTTAAACAAGTGTCTAGACATTGTTTACTCAAAAATCGCGTGCGCGCAAAAGCGCTGACGAGCGCACAGCCATGCGCCCCATAGACTGTAATGTTATATTATTGCGCACACGTGCGCACACGCTTTTTTTAAGTGGTTGGGCGGAACGAAAAATGTAACATGTAGCGTCTAGCGCACACATGGAAAATTCGCAGCGCACGATGAACGCGTGCAAGCACTAGACCCTGCGCCCTCCATGTTAAAGATAGGGGAACATTGCGCATGCTACCGATAGCGCACGATGCGCTGCGCAATTAAACGCTAGTGTGAAAGTAGCCTTAGTGGTAAATTTATTTATGTATTTTTTGCGTTTATTTGTGAAACTTTCAAATGTTTATGCCCTTAAATCAAATATTTTAACACACAAAAATAGTTATTAACTAGCATTTGCCACATGTCTGCTTTATATCAGCATAGTGATTTTTTTTTGCTAGGAATTAGAAGAGTTAGAATTTTATCAGCTTTTTCTCAACAAAACTTGCAAAGCCAATGTTTTAAGGACCACATGACATTTGAAGGGCCTATATGACAGAAAATACCCACAAAGTGACAGCATTTTAAAAACTGCACACCTCAACACATTTGAGAAGTTCATTAACCCTAACAGGTGCTTCACAGGAATTAAAGAAATGGGAAAGAAAAAAAATGAGCATTTTAACTTTTTCCCACAAAAATGTTGCTTTAGCCCCAAATTTTGCATTTTCACAAGGGTAACAGGAGAAAATGGATCATACAATTTTTTTGTGCAATTTTTCCTGATTATTGGATATGTGGTAGAAAACTTGTTTTGGCTAACAGCAGGGCTCAGAAGGCAAGGCACACCATTTGACTTTTGGAACTCAAAATTGGCTGTAATAGATAGTAGACGCCATGTCTTGTTTGCCGAGCCCTGTGTCACAGCACAGTTGCCAGGGATTCCTGCGCTAGGGGTTTCTTCCCTATCCCTAAAGCTAGGGGCACCTCAGCTATCCCTGCTCCATGGACTACTTCTGATTAGTGTTGAGCGATACGATACTGCAAATATCGGGTATCGGCCGATATTAGCTGTATCGGGCTTTCGATTCCGAGTACCGATATTTTCGTCATATCGGATACCGGAATCGGATTTGTCACTGTCACTGTGAGTGTCCGTCGGTCGGGTCTGTCAGGAGTCAGCGGCACTTACCTGGCAGAAGATCTCCGGCGGTCACGTCCTGGACTGCTTGATGGCCGCCATATCTTCTCCCTGGCGGTCACATGCAGTTTTTCGCGATAACTGCAGTGACTGCAGGGTAATCCCGGCCGTAAACCAGTCCGATGACGTCACCGCCGGGGAAGCAGGTAATCAGCTGTGCTGCGCCGGGATGACAGGCTCTGCCTGTCATTCTGATGTAGCAGAGCTGGATCGTCGTGGGACACTCGTTACTATGGACTGCGTCGGACAGGTGGTATACTGCTGTTTTTTTTTTTCATTTTTTTACAGGAGATCGATGGCGTCGCAGGATGAGACTGTAATAAAAGTAATGAAAACTGTGTTGTGTTTTTTATTAAATTAAAAAACTTTTTTATGAACATTCACCCGTCCGGGTACATCAACAATTTAACTATTTACATACAGGGACCCTGTCCGGGTTATTTATAATTCTTTGGCAGGGCTGTTCCAGGTACCACCTGGTACTCTTCTGATGCTTGCCAAACATCCGAGACACCAAGGACCACCAGGACCTGATGACGTCGTGTGGCCTGTACAGTCAAGTCGTGACCCGCTATCTGTGTCTGTGTGGCCACTTCTTTCATCTCCCTCCGGGTCTGGAGCCCTATGTCCCGGACTGAACGAACCCCAGGGTGCCTAACAGGCGCCGGGTACGGGCCAGCTATCATTATCATGTCCATAGCTGGGGCTGCTGAGGAGACCACTGAGGGAGGCTGGGGAGATTTACGGCGTGGGGTGGGCACTTGTGCAGAGGCCTGGATGTGGGAGGCTGAAGGCTCCGAGGGTCTCACAGGTTCCTGACACTCTGGGGAGTAGGGGTCGCACCTGGTAACATTTAGGGCGTACCATCCATTGTAACCCCAGTGTCAGATGTAAGTCACCAAGTCTCCTGGCAACAGGTCCCTCCCCGGGTGTCCTTCTGGGAGGTGAGTCTCCACGTCCCGCCGGGTCACAAACACTTCTAAATAAAGTCCAGGCTCCTGGATGAAGCCCCAACCACCTTTTAACTTAAAGTTCCGTACTGCACCCTTACGCCGCGGCTCCCACAGGGTTCCTTTATCTTTTCTCATCCGGTCCTTATCTGCCCGGTCCTTCTCCAGGTGACGTTGCCGAAGCTTTTGGGATTCTCGCTGCTCCCTTTGTCGCTCTGCTTCCCGCTCCCGACGTCTCCACTCTTCCTCCTGACGCCGGTTGTAATTCTCCTCCACCAGCATCTCCATGTCTCCACCATCAAACTGCAGCTTACGATGTCCGGTTTGCGGCAGCTCTCCTGGCGCCCGACAGTCCTGGCGGCGCTCACCTGCGGAGGAAGCAGCCGGCTCTGGAACAGATGACAGTCGGGGCTCCGGTACAGACAGGTAGACCTCTGGTGCCTGCGCGGCCTCCTCCATGAGGACGGGTGTCGCTTCTTCTGTCTCAGCGACGGGGGCAGACAGCGGGATCTGGGGTGCTGCCGGTGCAGCGTTTTTTGCAGGAACGGGTGCCTCCACTGCGACAACGTCAACCGGATCACATTGCAAGGGCTGGGATGCCCGCACGGACTCCTCTACTAGAACGGGTGCCTCACCTTCCGGTACAGACACTTCAGGTAAGAGGGATTGGCACCGCTCCAAGTTTAGTTTTAGGGCACGCCAGCTGGCTTCCATCCTGGCGACCTCCTCCCGGTGCCGGGCCAGGCCTCTTAGGGTATCCTCCGCTTCTTGCAGCGTAGGAGGGTTTCCAGGCCGGGTGCCCAACGGTGGTTCCGTGGCGATCGGGTCGCTTCCGTGGGGGGAGAGCTCTGACTGCTCCATCCCTTCACACTTCTGCTCGTGTCCATTAGCCATCTCTGCCAAGTCACATGTGTCATTAGCATCTGGAGAGGGCCCCTCTTTTGTAGTGAGGCGGGACCTTCGTGTTAGTTTCCGCACACTGAGGAGGATGAGGAGGCGGAACTGAAGAGCTGTGGGGCACGATCTTACATTGCAGTAACATTTAGAATGGTCGGCCATCGTTTTCGCGCCACTGAGTGAGTGTACACCCACGAAGAGCACGCCCTTCTTCTTCACCAGTGCCTCGTCGTGACGCAGATATGGCGGAAAAATGGCAAATACATTCTCTGATGATTTTAGCAATTCTCAAGCACAAAACCAGTTCAATTCAGGCACACAGGACTCGCTTATAGCGAGCTACAGAATCCTGTTCGTGACGCCCAAATTGAGTCGCACAGAGCCAGAGGTTTTGGGGTACTCGGCACCGAGCCCGTCGACTTCTATGGGGTATGTCACGGCTTTACCCGGCAATTGAATCAGAGTCTATTTTACTATGTAGAAGTGTATAAACTATAAATATATGTATATATATATGTCACAATGACATGTATATATATATGTATATATATATATATATAATATATTTGTAAGCTTTTCAGGGGATATAGCTCTGGGATCGCCGTCTGGGTAGACAGAGTGGCACGGAAACAGTTCATTCACAGCAGTACTGGTGCAACTGGCCGCAACCAGTTTTATTTAAAGTCAAAAGCAAACAAGACATAAAACAAATCATAAACAGAAGACCTGGGCTTGTCTAGCCACTTACTACACTTAGATAGATTTCCCTATCTATCCGGGTCCCGACTCTAACAGCCGGGGCCAAAACAACACATATGTTCAGCATTTACCAGCATGGAGGTTCACAGAGTCTCCTCCTTGTGTCTGAAGGCACCTTCAACGTCCAGACTTGAGAGAGCTCCCCTCCTATTCAGCAGCTATCCGCATGGATTCTCACAGAGACTACTCCTGTGTCCGGGGTACATCGAGCACCCAGACTGAGACAGCTCATACTCCTGGAGACACCTTCTGTGCCTGGACCCCTCCTGTGTCCAGACTAAGCAAGCTCTCTGTCTGTGTTCGCAGACACCTACTTCTGGTCTCCTAATTAACACCTGATGTATTTCAGGCCTGAGCTGCAAGTGTGTAATGAATGTAAGGTGTAGTGACCTTTCTCTACCACTAGGTCCACAAAGCCATACATTTCCTCCATACCAGTCAGCAAAGTACCTAGGTGAAATGTACACCCCATTCATCACACATACCCTCACTGTCTCACATATCCCCCCCCTCTTCTCCAGACCGGAGGGCTGGTCATCCAGACCGGAGGGCTGGTTAACAATCCAAAAGAGACAGTGAACTCTGGACCAGTCATGGCCCTCATCAGCTTCATCTTCAGTATTTTCATTTGTATCTTCACCTGAGCCATAGCCAACATGAGCTTTCTCTTCATCTGAAGCATCCGTACTACCCTGTACCCTCCCAGGCCTATTCTCTCTGCGGGCCTCGGGTCTCCTGCACGGTTTCATCTTGACCTTAGTGCCGGACTCAGTTTCGGTATAGTGCCTCCTCAGAGAAGTACGACCAGGCACGTCAGAACACCTCTGCTGATTCTTCTTCTTAAATATCGGTTGACTCATAAAGTCTATTTCACAGACCTTAAGCTCCTCTGCTATGGTCTCTGACCATTTTAAGCTACACTGTTCAAATGATTGGGACTGTAGAAGGAGCAGAACGTTTTTCTTTTGCAGTACACATAATTCATCCGCTAAGTCTCCAGCTGAATTGTAATGTTCTACCGTGACAACAGCATCCTTATATAGAGCCTTAGACTTATTGAGCAGCATTTGCTCTTGTAACGAAGAGATTCCCTGTATTCTTCCTTTTACTTCATTGACTTTCTCACGAAGATGCTCATGGCTTTCATCACACTCCATCACAGTTTGGAGTTTTTTCTGAGAAGTAATCAATTCATCTGGTACCTGTTGGACGTCCTTTATGTCTTCGGCCCCTTCTTCAGGCTCTTCTGGTAGAACATGCTCAGAAGCCCTACCGTCAGTCTTACATTCTACCTCTTCAGGCACATCATTATGATATCCAATATCTCCATTTATTTCAACTTTCAAGTTCTCCTTGATAGCTGCATCTGTATACTCAGAACCCGCCTGGCTCTTCTCTTCCACCACGCTCTGCATCCCATCCGGGCTCCCGTGTATCTGCAGCGGCAACGGACCGACACATCGCTTCTCCCATTCGTTGGGAAGTGGCTCAGATGCAGACTCCATGAAAGTGCGCCTGAGCTCACCAATGCCAGCCCGAACTTTGCGAGTTGCCGCTACTGATCTGGACAGTACACCATCCACGCCACTGTCTCTGGCCGAAACAGATTCCTGGGCAGAGTCAGCCCCCATATCTTCAGTCTTGTTCCTCACAGCTTCACTTGAGACCTCAGCTTCTGATGAGGCATCTGGCTTGGTGACCACCACTTCCATGGCTTTTTCCACCTCTGCAGCATTACCTTCAGAGTCCTGGGCATGATGCAGCTCCATACCATACATTGATAACTTCTCATCTTCAACAGCATCCACTTGTGCTGTGTTCAGTTTCAGAGTCCTGCCTTTAAAGCTCAGCTCTCCTCCTTTCACCCTAGTCTTCGCCAGGGAACCGGCCAACTGTAAAACATCTTCAGATGCCATCTTCTGTCCGGCTGTAAGGTCAGCATCAGCTTTCTTCTCAGGACTCTCAACCTCCTCTGCTACCATGCCTTCCTCATTTGCACTGGTTGCTTTATGGTCATCAGATGATTCACTATCACTACCACTATCCCTGTCTGACCCCTTTTTCTCAGCCACATCTGGCTCACTGTCAGGGCTATACAATTCATTCTCATTCACATCCTGCTCACTGTCAGGGTTATACAATTCATTCTCATTCACATCTTGATCTGGAACCTTAGTTAACATGTCATCCACAACATTAACTTCACCATCTGGTCCCTCAAGTATGTGACTATGTGACAACCCCAGCACTATACCTCTATATAGCTCAGGTACTAGGAGCTGGCTCACGACCTCTCCCTGGACTTCAGTGTCCCTATACAACAGGTGAGTGTTTATGGCAACATGAGGAAACCTCTCCTCAGAGCCAGGCTCTTGGGAAACCTCATTTAGAACAATTATATTTTCCTGTGCCGTTTTAAGAGTGGGGTCTCGCCATTGTTCACTCTCAAAATTGTCACAGGACACAGGTAAGTCAGGGACACTCGGTTCCCGAGAACCACCATCCTCGTCTCCCACCATCACCTGCAAAGGAATTTCAACACTATCACAGTCATCATTATTATCAATATCATTATCATGATTATGATCAGTATCATCATCACTATCATGATCATCATCATTATCAGCATCAGCATTATTATCATGGTCATCATCATTATCATGATCATCATCATCATTATCATCATCATCATCATCATCATTATCACACAAGTTTAACGGCCCACTAGCATTGTGTTCCGCCCCTCGGGACTGCGCACCCTCAATAGGAGCTTCATCACACTGTCCATCAGAAACATTTTTCCCCCAGAGATCCTTAGATCGGGAAAGTCATTACCCAATATAACGGGTTGCAACCAGGTTCTTCACTACCCCCACTTCACATGAAACCTCCCCACGTTTGGGGATCAAGTCCATGACAGTCTCTGGGTAGACTTTGGTGTCTCCATGGACGCACACCACACTCAGGTGCTTATCAGGGAAGAAGTAATGTCCTGTGGTCCAGTCTCTTCGGCTGAGGTGGACACACACACAGGCTCTGCGCAGGGAGAGAGGGATCCGCCAACATCACAACATATAGGCTCCCCCTCTATTGGACAGTTGGCTGCAATTTCACGACATCTCCAACACTGTCCATCACACTCTCCCACCCACACGACCCCAACAGCTGAAACGCTCTTACCGGGAGAGTTCGGCGTCCAGGAACTCCGAAGTGACGACCTCTCAGACGGCCGGTCACGGAGGCAGTCCTTGGTGGCGAAGGCCCTCTCCATCAGGCTGACCAGACGATTGGCGTCCTGGTGGTCTCCTTGTCCGACCTCTGGCTGTACCTCAGGAGGACGTGCTCGGGTGTAGCGGTCCACTATCACCTTTTCAACTCCATAATCAGGTTTGCTGACTGCAGACTCCCAACTGCATTTCCAGTCATGAACTCCCCTGGCACGGGCTGTCACCGTAACACCCAGCCGGGTAAGAATCTCCGCTTTCAGCTTGGCATAGTCTTGGCTGTCCTGCTCACTCAGGTCAGCATAGGCCCTTTGGGGTTCTCCAATCAGATAGGGTGCGACCATCATGGCCCATTCAGATAGGGGCAGATTCTCCTTCTCTGCCAGTCCCTCAAACCTAGTGAGATATACCTCCACATCATCACGAGGTGTCATCTTTTTCAGGGACCGTCTTACCGCCTTCTTTACAGCGGACAATGCAGGTGACTTTGCAACACCACTTTGGGACGATGCGCCGCAAGTCCCCTGCAGTGCTGCAACCTGCTCAAAAAACAACCGGTCATTCTCCTGCTGCTGCCTGTAGGAATTGCTGCTGGGCCTGCTGCATGCGCTGCTGGTGCTGCAGGCGCTGCTGCTCCATGCTCTGCTGCATGCTTCGCTGGGCCTGGACCAGGTACTCAACGAGCTCCTCCATACTGCCGGACTTATCTGTCTCAACCACGGCAGTCTTATGTTGCACATTAACTTGCGCCATTTGTTCAAACAGCGCCTCCATGCTGTCATCCATGCTGTCAGACTTCTCTGTCTCAACAACGGCAGTCTTCACTCAAGACATACACACTCTACAGTCTTTTCCACAGAAAATTCAGCTTTGCTGTGCAGACACTTTTTTTTTTTTTTTTCTCTGCAAACTCTATTAGGGCCACTGTCTCTTTAAGACTGCTCCAACAGACTTTTCCTTTGCTGCTGCACACTCCACAGTCTTTTCCACAACAAGTTCAGCTTTGCTGTGCAGACACACTTTTTTTTTTTTTTCTCTTTTGCAAACTCTATTAGGGCTACTGTCTCTTTAAGACTGCTCCAACAGACGTTTCTTTTGCTGACACACTTTTTTTTCTCTGCTGCTGCTTCAACAGACTTCACCTTTTATTGCTGTCTCTAAGCCACTGTGCTGCACGCACATTCTAGCATAATTGTATCAGCCACTGTGCTGCACACACATTCCAGCACCAATTGTATCAGCCACTGTGCTGCCCCAGCATTCTCCGCCAATTGTAAGCTTTTCAGGGGATATAGCTCTGGGATCGCCGTCTGGGTAGACAGAGTGGCACGGAAACAGTTCATTCACAGCAGTACTGGTGCAACTGGCCGCAACCAGTTTTATTTAAAGTCAAAAGCAAACAAGACATAAAACAAATCATAAACAGAAGACCTGGGCTTGTCTAGCCACTTACTACACTTAGATAGATTTCCCTATCTATCCGGGTCCCGACTCTAACAGCCGGGGCCAAAACAACACATATGTTCAGCATTTACCAGCATGGAGGTTCACAGAGTCTCCTCCTTGTGTCTGAAGGCACCTTCAACGTCCAGACTTGAGAGAGCTCCCCTCCTATTCAGCAGCTATCCGCATGGATTCTCACAGAGACTACTCCTGTGTCCGGGGTACATCGAGCACCAGACTGAGACAGCTCATACTCCTGGAGACACCTTCTGTGCCTGGACCCCTCCTGTGTCCAGACTAAGCGAGCTCTCTGTCTGTGTTCGCAGACACCTACTTCTGGTCTCCTAATTAACACCTGAGTAGTTTCAGGCCTGAGCTGCAAGTGTGTAATGAATGTAAGGTGTAGTGACGTTTCTCTACCACTAGGTCCACAAGCCATACATTTCCTCCATACCAGTCAGCAAAGTACCTAGGTGAAATGTACACCCCATTCATCACACATACCCTCACTGTCTCACAATATGTATTCTATGTGTGTATATTTTGTGTTTACAACGAAAGAAAGGGTTTTTTTGGTTGCGATATTTTGTTCCCATAGACTTACATGGGACTTCCGGTATCGGAATCGGATATCGACGATATTTAGTGATATCGGCGATACCATTCCGATCCGATATTTTTAGATATCGAGCAGTATCGCTCAACACTAGTTGTAAACACAAAATATACACACATAGAATACATATATATATATATATATATACATGTCATTGTGACATATATATATACATATATTTATAGTTTATACACTTCTACATAGTAAAATAGACTCTAATTCAATTGCCGGGTAAAGCCGTGACATACCCCATAGAAGTCGACGGGCTCGGTGCCGAGTACCCCCAAAACCTCTGGCTCTGTGCGACTCAACTTGGGCGTCACGAACAGGATTCTGTAGCTCGCTATAAGCGAGTCCTGTGTGCCTGAATTGAACTGGTTTTGTGCTTGAGAATTGCTAAAATCATCAGAGAATGTATTTGCCATTTTTCCGCCATATCTGCGTCACGACGAGGCACTGGTGAAGAAGAAGGGCGTGCTCTTCGTGGGTGTACACTCACTCAGTGGCGCGAAAACGATGGCCGACCACTCTAAATGTTACTGCAATGTAAGATCGTGCCCCACAGCTCTTCAGTTCCGCCTCCTCATCCTCCTCAGTGTGCGGAAACTAACACGAAGGTCCCGCCTCACTACAAAAGAGGGGCCCTCTCCAGATGCTAATGACACATGTGACTTGGCAGAGATGGCTAATGGACACGAGCAGAAGTGTGAAGGGATGGAGCAGTCAGAGCTCTCCCCCCACGGAAGCGACCCGATCGCCACGGAACCACCGTTGGGCACCCGGCCTGGAAACCCTCCTACGCTGCAAGAAGCGGAGGATACCCTAAGAGGCCTGGCCCGGCACCGGGAGGAGGTCGCCAGGATGGAAGCCAGCTGGCGTGCCCTAAAACTAAACTTGGAGCGGCGCCAATCCCTCTTACCTGAAGTGTCTGTACCGGAAGGTGAGGCACCCGTTCTAGTAGAGGAGTCCGTGCGGGCATCCCAGCCCTTGCAATGTGATCCGGTTGACGTTGTCGCAGTGGAGGCACCCGTTCCTGCAAAAAACGCTGCACCGGCAGCACCCCAGATCCCGCTGTCTGCCCCCGTCGCTGAGACAGAAGAAGCGACACCCGTCCTCATGGAGGAGGCCGCGCAGGCACCAGAGGTCTACCTGTCTGTACCGGAGCCCCGACTGTCATCTGTTCCAGAGCCGGCTGCTTCCTCCGCAGGTGAGCGCCGCCAGGACTGTCGGGCGCCAGGAGAGCTGCCGCAAACCGGACATCGTAAGCTGCAGTTTGATGGTGGAGACATGGAGATGCTGGTGGAGGAGAATTACAACCGGCGTCAGGAGGAAGAGTGGAGACGTTGGGAGCGGGAAGCAGAGCGACAAAGGGAGCAGCGAGAATCCCAAAAGCTTCGGCAACGTCACCTGGAGAAGGACCGGGCAGATAAGGACCGGATGAGAAAAGATAAAGGAACCCTGTGGGAGCCGCGGCGTAAGGGTGCAGTACGGAACTTTAAGTTAAAAGGTGGTTGGGGCTTCATCCAGGAGCCTGGACTTTATTTAGAAGTGTTTGTGACCCGGCGGGACGTGGAGACTCACCTCCCAGAAGGACACCCGGGGAGGGACCTGTTGCCAGGAGACTTGGTGACTTACACCCGACACTGGGGTTACAATAGATGGTACGCCCTAAATGTTACCAGGTGCGACCCCTACTCCCCAGAGTGTCAGGAACCTGTGAGACCCTCGGAGCCTTCAGCCTCCCACATCCAGGCCTCTGCACAAGTACCCACCCCACGCCGTAAATCTCCCCAGCCTCCCTCAGTGGTCTCCTCAGCAGCCCCAGCTATGGACATGATAATGATAGCTGGCCCGTACCCGGCGCCTGTTAGGCACCCTGGGGTTCGTTCAGTCCGGGACATAGGGCTCCAGACCCGGAGGGAGATGAAAGAGGTGGCCACACAGACACAGATAGCGGGTCACGACTTGACTGTACAGGCCACACGACGTCATCAGGTCCTGGTGGTCCTTGGTGTCTCGGATGTTTGGCAAGCATCAGAAGAGTACCAGGTGGTACCTGGAACACCCCTGCCAAAGAATTATAAATAACCCGGACAGGGTCCCTGTATGTAAATAGTTAAATTGTTGATGTACCCGGACGGGTGAATGTTCTTAAAAAAGTTTTTTAATTTAATAAAAAACACAACACAGTTTTCATTACTTTTATAACAGTCTCATCCTGCGACGCCATCGATCTCCTGTAAAAAAATGAAGAAAAAAAACAGCAGTATACCACCTGTCCGACGCAGTCCATAGTAACGAGTGTCCCACGACGATCCAGCTCTGCTACATCAGAATGACAGGCAGAGCCTGTCATCCCGGCGCAGCACAGCTGATTACCTGCTTCCCCGGCGGTGACGTCATCGGACTGGTTTACGGCCGGGATTACCCTGCAGTCACTGCAGTTATCGCGAAAAACTGCATGTGACCGCCAGGGAGAAGATAATGGCGGCCATCAAGCAGTCCAGGACGTGACCGCCGGAGATCTTCTGCCAGGTAAGTGCCGCTGACTCCTGACAGACCCGACCGACGGACACTCACAGTGACAGTGACAAATCCGATTCCGGTATCCGATATGACGAAAATATCGGTACTCGGAATCGAAAGCCCGATACAGCTAATATCGGCCGATACCCGATATTTGCAGTATCGTATCGCTCAACACTATTTACAACGAAAGAAAGGGTTTTTTTGGTTGCGATATTTTGTTCCCATAGACTTACATGGGACTTCCGGTATCGGAATCGGATATCGACGATATTTAGTGATATCGGCGATACCATTCCGATCCGATATTTTTAGATATCGAGCAGTATCGCTCAACACTACTTCTGATGGTGAAAACGCAAAGGTCACATGCCTTACTTAGCTCCTTAATCTGCCCTTAACTGACCCCTCCTCCCTCAAAGGAAGTGGGGAGCAGGAATGTATATGAATACAGAAAGCAGACTAACAGGAGAAAATGTACAGAGATAAATGAGAATACCAATCCTACAAATATGTACTCACAAACAACAGAGTGGAACACCAGGCAGTAAAGGGAGGAAAAACTAAATAGTTGTCACGGGTGTGTCGCTGCGAAGATCGTCGCGATTGCACACCCTGACTTCTCACAGCTGAGTTTCTGCTGCTGGGTGTTTTTCGGCAGTGAGAGAGTTAATTCTCCCTCTCTCTGTGCTGGACAAGACCAGCCTCGCTCAGCTGCAATTAATGTTGTGATAATTGGATTCCTTCAAATACCTGCCTGTCTGCTAGGGAAGTGTCGGTGAAAGCATTCATGCAGACCAGCAGAGCGGATCATATTGAGAAGTCTAAAGCTAAGAGTACCTGTTGTGGTTTTCTCCTCTCCTCGCTTTATTATTTATCTCCTTACTTGTTGGTGTTCCCTGTGTAGTTGTAGTTTTGTATGCAAGGTGTCTTTTATTTTACCCCTTGTACTGTCTCGTTCGTCTTATACTGTGTGTAGGCAGTTACCTTCCCGTTCCCTGTGGTGGTAATCAGGGTCCTTCTCAGGACTAGATTACAGTTGTCAGGGATTCACAGGAGATAGGGTTACGCTGGCGGCCTGGACCTCTGTACCATCAACAGTACCTCCAGGTAGAGGGATTAGTCAGGACCCCAGCTTAGGGTCAGCATAGACCCCGGTCCTTCTGTATGCAGAGACAGCGTGACAATAGTAGAGGATGAGAATATAAACACAGACAAATCACCAAGCAACAGTCTTTAAAAAAATACTCGAAACGCCTCATACAACCAACACCTCAAATCCAGAACCAGACAGTATAAGCTAGCACTGGCAATCCCTGCTTGCCAGAGTCCAGTATATATAGCAGAAGGGAGTTACCAACACTGAACAGCTGAGACCATCAAAGCAGGAAAGCTTCTAGGAGCTCTCAATAGAATCGAATACCTGCACTGCTAGCAGAAACTTACACTGTTTAATATGAAGGTGAAGTGCTTTTAATCAGTGCAGGAGTGCGAGAAATCAGACACAGAGGTCATCTGACCCCTCTAAGATGCGGTAAACACGTGACACCCTGATGTGCCTAAACAGTGAAAACCTCCCACGAGTGACCCCATTTTGGAAACTACACCACTCAAAGAATTTATTTAGAGGTGTGTGTAATTTGAAACCACAGGTGCTTCACAGAATTTTATAACATTGAATTGTGAAAGTGAAAAATACATTTTTCATGCAAAAATGTTGTTTCAGCCTCAAATTGTTCATTTTCACAAGGGTAACAGAATAAATTGGACTAGTCTGTTTATTGTGCAATTTCTACTGAGTACACAAATACCCCAAATATGGTGGAAAACTACTGTTTGGGCACACGGTAGGGCTTGGAAGGGAATGGGCACCAATTGAATTCTGGAGCTCAATTTTGGCTGGAATAGTTTGCTGATGCCATGTCACATTTGAAGAGCCCCTGACATGCCAAAACAGCTGAAACCCCCACAAGTGACCTCATTTTGGAAACTACACATATTGAGGAATTCTTCTAGGGGTGTAGTGAGCATTTTTAACCCTCAGGCGATTGACAGAATTGTAAAACATTGGGCTGAGAAAATGGAAAATTACCATTTCTCCACTGGTGTACAATAATAAATTATATTGTGGTACCGTGTTAGCCAGAAAAATCGATGTGAATACTTTTCCGTCCAATTATGACAAGAGCATTCTTAAGGTGATACCTTTATTGGCTAACCAGAAAATTATATGTTCGCTAGCTTTCAGAAGAAGCTAGCGAACATATAATTTTCTGGTTAGCCAATAAAGGTATCACCTTAAGAATGCTCTTGTCATAATTGGACGGAAAAGTATTCACATCCATTTCTCCACTAAAATGTTGATTTGGCACCGAGTTTTAAATTTTCAAAAAGAATAATAGGAGAAAATGAAATGTGCAACTTCTCCTGAGTATGCAATATTAGAGTTCAGAATATGCTGGAATGGTTTGATGGCACCATGTCACATTGACAGAGCTCCTAAGGTGCCAGCACAGCGAAATTCCCCCATAAGAGACCCCATTTTGCAAGCGACAACCCACAGTGAATTCATGTAGGGGTGCAGTGAACATGCTGACACCACATATGCCTCACAGAATGTTATACCATTGGTTGGTGAAGAAAGATTAATATAATTTTTACCACTAAAATGTTTATACCTCAAATTTTAAGTTTTTATAAGTGCAATTTCTCCTGACTGCGCCAATGCCCTACATGTAATTGGGAACTACTTTTCAAGCACAGTAGAAAGCTTAGAAGTGAAAGGGTGCCATATTAGAATTCAGATTTTGCTATTATGGTTTGTGGGTGCAATGACCCACTGGAAGAGCCCCTGAGGTGCAAGAACAGCAGAACACTCCACGTCTCTCCTCTCTCATAAGTGACCCCATTTTACAAACTACACCTCTCAATGAATTCATCTAAGGGTGCAGTGATCATATTGACACCACAGGTGAGTCAAGAAAAAATAATTACATTTTTACAACAAAAAAAAAATTAACCCCACATTTTGCATTTTCACATGGGGAAATAGGTAAAAATGGCCATAATATTTGTCACACAATTTCTGCTGTATGTGGCAATACCCCATATGTGGCGATGCAGTACTTCTTAGCCACACGGCAAGACTCAGGAGGGACGGAGCACTATTATCTTAGAATAGTTTGCGGACTCCGTATACAATGCACCTAAGTTCCAAAACAGAATTACCCCTCTCACGTGAACCAATTTTGGTAAATTACACCCCTCTGGGAATTTATCTACAAGTTTAGTGTTAATTTTGACTCCATGGGTGTTTTTCAGTAACGAGCAGCAATGGATGTTGCTAGGTAAAAATTACTGTTGTTGTGCCCAGTGCATTATGCCCAGCTCGTGCTTATGGAGACATGTACCCATGGACTCTCATCACTACAGAAATGCCAAACATGTGGATGCTAAATGAAGTTTAGGCACACTGGGGCTTATAAGGGAGGGGGGAATTTGAACTCGGGAGTACACAATTCACTGGACTTCTTTTGGGGGATGAGGAGCTAGAGCACTTTTCCAGAGTCTTTATGCTATCAGTAATATAGAAGCCCCTTATATTTCCACTAGTACCATTTTCAGGCACATGACATTTTTTGATCACTTTCTATTCCAATTTTAGGGATGCAGAATGAACAAGAACCAGCAGTTCTGGACTAGTTTTCGGAGGGGTATTTAATGCTATTCACCGTGTCGTAAAAATAAGGCAGGTTTATTCTTCAGGTCTGTACGGTTACAGTGATACCACATTTATATATTTTTTTGCCGCTTTTAGACAATTTTATACAAAAATAAATTGTTTTTGCATCACTGTAATCTGAGAGCTATAACTTTTTTATTTCTCTGATTATGGAGCTGTATGCTGGCTTGTTTTTTGTGGGACAAGATGACTTTGACAGTCTTATACATCGGGTCGTTCCGGATGCAGCGATACCAATTATCTCTCCTTTTTTGTTTTATTTTTTACATAAATATACATATTAATTTCTGTAATATTTTTTTATTTTTTTTATTAACCCCTTTACCACTTTGGACGTAACCATACGTCCCTGTGGCCCCGTACTTACTGACCTTGAACGGATGGATACATCCAGGCAATTTTGCACTCAAACACTGTGCGCGCACGCGATTGCTGCCGTGTGTCAGCTGATTCTGACAACTGACAGCCACGAGTGGCCTTGCATTGCTCGCGGTACTTTAATACCCTAAATGCTTCCTTCAAACTCGATCGCAGCATTTCGGTGCATGCTGGAGGAAGAAAGCCACTCTGCCCTTGGATCAGAGACCCCGTGACATCATCACAGGGTCCCGATCGTTGCCATGGTGACCCGACGACATCTGGGTCACCAGACACTAGGAAGTTAGTTAGATCATGCGCAGTGCATGATCTAACTAACTTTTATCTGCAGGGCTGACAGGTTATACGGTATAACAATTCTCCTGCATTGCTATACCTTAGAACTGTGATCAGACTTAAAAAAGTGAAAGTCCCATAATGGGACTAAGTAATATAGTAATAAAAAGTAAAATATAAATAAATATTTTATCCCATAAATAAATATTTTTATTAAAAAAAAAATATATATAAAATATATATATAATATAATTATATATATATATATATAACAAAACGTGCACATATTTGGTATTTGTCAAAAAACAAGCCGTCATATGACTGTCGGCTGAAATATGGAAAAATTATAGCTCTTAAAATATGGTGATTCAATAACTAGTTTTTGCAACAAAAAGCGTCTTTTAGTGTGTGACAGTAGCCAAACATTAAGACCCAATATAAATCTGATATCCCTGTAATCGCACCGACCTGAAGAATGTGAAGTCCCCTAATCACTTATACCGCACGAGAAACGACGAATAAGATAAATAAAACCAATTCTTCGCCTGCAGTTGATTTCTTCATTCTGCCTCGCAAAGATCGCAGTAAGGCTCTACGCATATTCATCATGCGCTCTGCACTGAGTGTTTCCACTGAGTGTGGACGCCATCTGGCCTGTGATCCCACAGTGTCTGTCTGTCTCTTTAGGCATGAATGAAAGTGCCATCGGCCTTAGTTTTGTGCTCTTCTGAAAAGGACACCGCTGAACAGAGGCCAGACGGAGTCCAGAGTAACTGCTACCCCATTATATTGACTGGATACCGTGGAGATTTCATCTGAATCACGTCACTCAAAGATTTCGATGGAAACCTCAAAGTAAATGCTCAGCATAAAGCGCCGTATAAATGTGATCCCATCTGTTATGTAAAATGTTCCCAATAAAAGCTTCAACTCAGTCCACAAAAAAAAACAAGTCGACACTCAGGTCCGTCATCTGTTAACGAAAATGTAGGGGACCTCCACGTAACTGATAGTACAAAGACTCTGGAACAGCTAAATGGCTCCACACTCTACAAAAAAAATTTGCAAATCCTGCGCTCCCAAATGCAAATACCCCCTCCCTTCTGAGCCCCAGTGTGTCTAAACCACATGATTGGCATTTCGGTAGCGATGAGGGCACCTAATTTACAGGTGCGTGTCTCCAGAAGCATGAGCTGGGCGTAACGTACTGGTCAATACAACGTGCTGGTCACTACAGCAGTTTGCAATCTTCACCTGACAACATTCATTGCTGCTTGTTTCTGGAAAACACCCATGGAGTCAAAATAGTCACTACACCTGTAGATTAATTCCCAAAGGGGTATAATTTCCAAAATGGGGTCACATGATGGAGGGATTTTGCTCTTCTAGCACTTAGGGCTCTGTATATGAGTCCGTAAACTATTCTGGGAAAATCTGCTCTCCAGGATGCAAATAGCTCTCCGTCCCTCCAGAGTCTCGCCATGTGGGTAAGCAGTACTATGCAGCCACATATAGGGTATTTCCACGTTCAGTAGAAATGTGGGACAAATTTTGGTGTCATTTTTACCCAGTTCTTGTGTGAAAATGTAAAATCGGCTAAAGCGAAATATTGGTGGTAAAAATATAGTATTTTGTCTTCACTGCACAATGGTATAAAATTCTGTGACACATCTGTGGTGTCAGTATGATTACTGCACCACTAGATGAATTAGTTGAGAGGTGTAATTTGCAAAATGGGGTCACTTATGGGGGGTTCTGCTGTGCTGGCACTTCAGGGGATCTGCCAGTTGTCATGGTACCCTCAAACCATTATGGTGAAATCTGCATGGTGCCTGAAAAGTATTTCCGATTACATGTAGGGTATTGGTGCACTCAGGAAAAAAATAAACCTTTGTTGTAAAAAAAAAAAAATCCTATTAGCCCTTAGAAAAATTAAAAACTTGGGGTTAAAACAACATTTTAGTGGTAAAATTTAATGTATTCTTTCTTCACCGCTCAGTGGTATAAAATTCTGTGAGGCACATGTGGTGTCAATATGATCACTGCACCCCTAGATGAATTCATTAGGGGGTGTAGTTTGTAAAATGAGTTCATATGTGGGCATTTCTGTTGCTCTGGCACCTGCCAATGTGACATGGCACCCTCAAAGCATTCCAGCAAAATCTGAACTCCCAATATGGCGCTTCTTCCCTTCTGAGTTTTGCACTGTGCCTCAAAAGTAGTATTCCTCCACATATGCGGTATCAGCGTACTCAGGAGAAATTGAACAGCAAATTATATGGTGCAATTTCTCCTGTTACCCTTATGAAAATGCAAAATTTTAGGCTATTTTTGTGGGGAAAATGTGATTATCATTTTTTTTTTTTTTTCATGGCTCAACGTTATAAACTTCTGTGAAGCACTCGGGGTTCAATGTGCTCACCACACATCTAGATAAGTTCCCTGAGGGGTCTAGTTTCCAAAATGGTGTCACTTGTGGGGGATTTTCACTGTTTAGGCACATCAGGGACTCTCCAAACACGACATGGTTTTCACTAATTTTTCTAGCAAATTTTGCATTCAAACAGTCAAGTGGTAGTCCTTCCCATTCGAGCACTGCCATGTGCCCAAACAGTGATTTTCCCCGATGCATGGATAGCAGCATGTTCAGGAGAAATTGCACAACAAATTTTGAGTTCCGTGTTTTCCTGTTAGCCTTTTGAAAATAAAAAAAAATGGTCTACAGTAAAATTTTTGTGAAGGAAAGTTATTAGAGATGGACGGACAACTGGATGTTCAGGTTCAGCCGAACAGTTACAAAAAGTTGGTGTTCAGTTGCCAGAACAGTGTCCGGACCCCATTCACTCTCATGGTGCTAGCTAGGATCTCACCGAGATCATGGCAGTTCAGCCCAGCTGGGAACGCAGCCTCAGTGACCTAAGGTAACAGTGGTTCTCAGCCTGGATGATCGCATCTTGGCACTGTCCAGGTTGAAAACTGTTTTTCCCACAAATATGGAACTTATGATCAGGGTCATTTGGACGTTTTGGGTTATCATTATGATTTAAAAAGAGAAAACACAGTAGTTTGACAATAAATGGCTTCACCCAACCACTAACCATGAGTGGAGAAGAAGTTTTGGTGTTATCATTCATGTTCTCTGAAAAAGGCCAAGAAAGCAAAAATTTTTCCAGGGTATGTAAACTTTTGCCCACAACTGAATTTTAAAGAACAGTACTAAAAAGAGCAACCATACTCAAGTAAACACACATGCCATATAAAGGTTAAAATACCACAGTGAAGGTAAACGGATATTGTGCTAAAGTGCAAAAAGTGCCCATGGCGAAAACAGTGTAGATAAAAAATGGCAGGATCTCACCCATAACATTGGTAGTTAGTGTAGTCCAAGCAGGAAGCCACTGGAGGAAGGGGTAAGCTAAGATAACCCAAATATCCCATGTTGTGCCCCAAGCAAAGACTCCTGCACTAGCAAAGGCATTACCTAAGTGTGGACCTAATGTCCCAATGTCTCCCAATGTCACTACGCGTTTCAGCTTTGGTGCCAAGGCATCAACAGGGGAACAAAAGTCCTTGGGGGGGAAATTATGTATTATATGGTCCTGTAGAAGCCTGTTTATTGGCACTATTACCTATAAAAGGATTAGTAGGGCCCGATTAGAGGCTACCGCGCACTGCTAATCCATCTATAGGGCATAGCCAATAGACACAAAGGAAATAAAATTGTGTATAACATATCGTGTATAGTTGCAATAATTTTCATGGAAAAATACTTCATTGTCTGGAACAAATTTTATTGTGGCATATAATGCTGACATGCAGATTGATAAGTCGTTTCCTAGCATGTACTAATTCCATTCGTAATGTCACGTTAATTGCAATCAGGTGATCATGATAAAGTGTAATTATGCCAGTTGTGCATTGTATAGATCTATCCTGTATATCTATGACTGAAATATGTTTCATGCCTTTATCTTTTATAGTCGAAATTTCAATAATCTGTAAGTTCTAAAAAAAAATTAAAGGTTTGTTTCCGCATTATAACCCCTTCACCCACTTTTTTTTTTTTTTAAATAAGCTCTGGGGCAGATCGTCATGCAGATCAGTGTCTGACCCATAGTCCTGAACAGCTCATTTACATATAAGAAAAGCATGGATTTCCCTGGAAAAAGACCCCTGAGATGTGCGATCTGATGTATCATTGTATTCCGTTTCCTATGACCTGCTTGCATATAGATGCTTACGAGGATTGAGCTTACTGAGAGTTTCTCTAGCTTTATTCTATGGGTCAGTACAAGTAGGGTATTACCAAATTTCAATAATGTAAAAGCACATGGGTATGTGCAAACGATCAGGAGTTGGCAGTGCTTTGGACGCAGCACATGTCCACTCAGTCCAAAGCGCTACCATCTATTGACGCAGGAGATCCACTGTGTCACTGAGCCATGCAGATTCACCACGTCCAATACATTGTACGGTGTTGTGAACACTTTTGATCTGGCTTCTGAGTTTGGGTTCCCTTGGTGGTTGCTGCTGGTAATGGAGCTGGTCTGGCTGACAGAAGTCAATCACCTGAAGAGGATGATTGGAGGTCAGGTGTTAGACTAGAGAGATTTAAGTGAGCAGCCTTCCCTTAGTTGTTGCCGGTGATTTGGTTTTCTTCCTGAGCCTTTTGGAAGTCTGCTTGCTCCCTGCTTTGTCCTGCATCTTTCAGATAAGTTATTTGTCTGTTTTAATCTGTGGTATTTGCTCCCTTTTTGCTTTTCTCTGTTTTCTGCCTTGCTGGTGTGAGTTTAGCCGAGTTCCCTGCTGGGACCTGTGCTGGACTCTGTTTTATTTGCCACAGCTTATGTCAGTCTTTTCTGTATTTCTAATCCCCTGTTATTTTAGTATCTGTTGTTTTGTGTCCAGTTCACACCAGAGTTCTGATTTAGTGGGTGAGACGTCGTGTGTCCTCAGTATTTTTGCATATCAGAGTGTTGGAATTTTTCTTAGGGTTTTTGCAGGATTGCAGACAGTTTGGTCCCCAGCATTTGCTTACTCTATTTTCTGCCTGTGTTTTGTGCCTCGTCTGTCTCACGGGCAATATATGTTTGGGGGCTATCTATTCCTTTGGGGCTCTACTCTGGGGCAGTTTAGCTTTCGCCTTTCTCTCTTTAGGCTTAGTTAACTCTTTGGCTGTGTCGAGGCGTCTAGGCATCGTAGGTACGTCCCACAGCTAATTCCAGTTATGTTGTCAGTTTAGGGGTCTGCAATCTGCTAAGTTACCAACCTCTCTGGGTATCTGGTTGCCTAGCCTATTTCCCTGTTATCCTCCTCGGTTACCGAATCATAACAGTACGGGTGAAATTTCTCTTGTGAAGACTAGTTTCTCCTCAGGATAGACATGCTGCGGTCTGAAAAGATGCGCCGCATGTCAGTCTCCGAGGGTAAGACGTCTGTGGACATAGAGTGGGCATGGGATTTCTTGAAATCCCATCCACTGTGCTGTAACATCTGGACTCTGCGGGTTCGACATTGCACACAAGTACCCAGCATACAACACCCAGCGTTTACTGATCGCCTGCACATACCCTATAAGGAATAAAAAATTGTGTGTCCACATTCTGAGGCATTCCTTTTATTGCAGGTCAGTGTCCTGTTTATTTTTCTACTGTTTTGTGGTGTATATTTATAATTGTTTGACTTTCTTTCCTTTTTATTGGGGAATTTTTTTTTTTTGTCACACCAAATTGTTAAAATGTTTCAAGATTTTTCTTTTTTGTATGGGTTATTAAAACTGCAGAGTTAACTAGGGTTTTCTTCTTTATTGACATTATTGAGACCATTTTTTTTGTTTAACCAAGGAATTAGAGGCTGCAAAGGGTCTGCAAGACAGTGCCAGTCCCAATATGTCCATGACCGTGCAATCTACAAGTAGCACCAACTAAAGTGTCCCTCTCATTGTAATGTTCTCTGGGGCTGGTAGTTGGGCATTATGACTGGTTCAGTGATGTAAGCACTGATCAGTGTTTGACCCTTCTGCCAGTACACTAGCTGCTCTCAGAGAGAGCTAGCGGGGGGGGCAAACGCCAGTCTCTGCTGCCATCACTGAGCCGCTACTGGTTTCACTTCCAGTGTGGAATGAAAGCATTTTTCCTGGCTTACTCCCTCATTCAGGGAAAGGCTCTGATATTCCATGAAAGTAGACGGCTCTACGAAACTGCCATCTTTTCAGGAAATGCTTTACATCACCATTGAATCCCATCCAATTAAGCTTTTACGTACGTGTGTGTCATCATCATTTTACAAAGGTTACAGTGACATCAGCCTTGACAATGGGGTATCAATGGTGCCACGTGAAATCAGAAAATAAGTTGTTATTGAAAATTACTCCAGAAATTAAATCCATAAAATGTGTTTTTATTGGCCTGTTTTTTTTGTACTA
Organism: Oophaga sylvatica; assembly: GCA_033576555.1. NCBI lineage: Eukaryota > Metazoa > Chordata > Amphibia > Anura > Dendrobatidae > Oophaga > Oophaga sylvatica. The sequence goes on from JARQOD010000005.1 coordinate 300,641,921, forward strand.
CTAATGGAGTGGTAGTGCCTGGAAATTTCTATTTTCTATCTGCACTTTCAGCATCCATGCCGTTGGATTCTATTACTTTTAATGTGGTTTTACAACAACCCAAGGGAGGTCCTTTCCTGTAGTCACCATTATTTTCTTTGCTGATTACTAGCTGTGGTCTGCTTTTTTTCTTTATAACTCTGCCACATTATCTTGGGTATATCTCCTTACATACAGCTGAATTCACATCCAGTGACCCAAATCTTCTGCTTTGAAGGGATGAGTTTCCTATTTGTTTTAATTCTATGATTTATCTCTTGCAGACAATTGGTTTGGGTGCACAATAAGTTTGTTTTGTTAGTTTAGGCTATAGTTTATTTTGCTATATTTAACATGAAGTCTAATTGAAAACCATAATGGTTTACATACACCTGCATTTTGGTGTGGATAAATAAAGAGGCAGGTGCGACATACGCTCATGAATGGCTAATAATTTACTTAAGTACACTGTAACCACAGCCTGCCTTCATTGCTCTGAGAAACAAGGAGATTTGATACTTTCCATTAAAATCCCCAGAACTCTAGGACAGCAAACTGAACTGCCTTATCTTGTTCCATGTGAAAGCAGACTTGTCAATACTTTATGAGAAATACTCTCTGTGCTGGGAAAGGTAACACGTAGTTCTTCCATGCTTTACACAAGATTTCAGGTCTGGTCACAAAAACTCACCTCTGCCAAAACAGCATGTTTACGGTGATACAGATCAGTAGCAGGCAACCAGTTGTAGTTTATAACATTTGTAGCTACTTGTTCTCTCTCTTTCTTTCTCTCTATCTATATACAGTGCCTACAAGTAGTATTCACCCCCTGCAGATTTAGCTGGTTGACACATGCGGAATTAACTTGGCATTGTGACATTTGTACTGTAGATCAGCCTAGAAGTGGGAAATGCACTGCAGCAAAAATTTTTGTTTTAATTTTTTTTTTTTTAAAAACGTTAAAAGTTAATTCAGAGTGTCATTATTATTCAACCCTTCAAACCACAAGAATTCTGTTTGGTCCCCCTAAAGTATTAAGAAGTAGTTCAGGCACCAAGAATAATGAGCTTCACATGTGTGGATTAATGATCTCTTTTGCCAGCCTTTTCTGACTATTTAAGACCCTCCCCAAACTTGTGAACAGCACTCATACATGGTCAACATGGGAAAGACAAAGGAGCATTCCAAGGCCATCAGAGACAAGATCGTGGAGGGTCACAAGGCTGGCAAGGGGTACAAAACCCTTTCCAATGAGTTGGCCCTACCTGTCTCCACTGTTGGGAGCATCATCCGTAAGTGGAAGGCTTATGGAACTACTGTTAGCCTTCCACGGCCTGGACAGCCTTTGAAAGTTTCCTCCTGTGCCGAGGCCAGGCTTGTCCGAAGAGTCAAGGCTAACCCAAGGACAACAAGGAAGGAGCTCCGGGAAGATCTCATGGCAGTGGGGACATTGGTTTCAGTCAATACCATAAGTAACATACTCCACCGCAATGGTCTCCGTTCTAGACGAGCCCGTAAGGTACCTTTACTTTCAAAGCGTCATGTCAAGGCTCGTCTACAGTTTGCTCATGATCACTTGGAGGACTCTGAGACAGACTGGTTCAAGGTTCTATGGTCTGATGAGACCAAGATCGAGATCTTTGGTGCCAACCACACACGTGACGTTTGGAGACTGGATGGCACTGCATACGACCCAAGAATACCATCCCTACAGTCAAGCATGGTGGTAGCAGCATCATGCTGTGGGGCTGTTTCTCAGCCAAGGGGCCTGGCCATCTGGTCCGCATCCATGGGAGGATGGATAGCACGGCCTACCTGGAGATTTTGGCCAAGAACCCCGCTCCTCCATCAAGGATCTTAAGATGGGTCGTAATTTCATCTTCCAACAAGACAACGACCCAAAGCACACAGCCAAGAAAACCAAGGCCTGGTTCAAGAGGGAAAAAGTCAAGGTGTTGGAGTGGCCTAGTCAGTCTCCTGACCTTAACCCAATTGAAAACTTGTGGAAGGAGCTCAAGATTAAAGTCCACATGAGACACCCAAAGAACCTAGATAACTTGGAGAAGATCTGCATGGAGGAGTGGGCCAAGATAACTCCACAGACCTGTGCCGGCCTGATCAGGTCTTATAAAAGACGATTATTAGCTGTAATTGCAAACAAGGGTTATTCCACGAAATATTAAACATAGGGGTTGTATAATAATTGACCCACACTTTTATGTTTAAAATTTATTAAAATTCAACTGAGCAACATAACTTTTTGTTTTGTAAGATTTATGCTTCTGTTAATAAATCCTACTCTCGTTTGCAGTTTGAAGGCTCTAACTTATTTGCATCTTATCAAACCAGCTAAATCTGCAGGGGGTTGAATACTACTTGTAGGCACTGTATGTATAAACATGTAGTTGCATTTATTGGCCTGTATTAAAGACTATCATTACTGAAGAAACCAGAAAGACCATAAACAAGAGGTAGAAGAGACACCCGCAGCCATGGAAAACCGAAGAACCCCTAAAGATCATCGACGAAAGATGAATGGCAAAAGGTAGCAAGCAGGACGCAAATACTCTTAACATTAGTAAAAAACTAAAGAGAGCTATTCTAGCAGACCGAGAATATTATTACTAAGAGATATGTACAGTGATAGAAAACAAACATCTAATGGGCAAGACCAGGAAGTGATGCCAAAAGATATTTACAAAAGTTTCAACAAAGAGTGGGAATGTTGAATGATGCCAACGGAACAAACTAACAGAGCCAGAACAGATCAAGGAAACATTGAAAGAATACACGCGCAGCACCTCTACAAGAACAACTCGGTGATACGGGAAGAAACTGAGAATGGAAATTATACTGAACCGAACATCTTGAAACACAGTTGTTGCTGCGTAAAAATTTCTGTCAGAAAACAAAACACCTGGATGTGACAATATTCCAATGGAGCTAATAGTCTTCTAAATTCCCCAAGGACTAGACAAGATTGGTCTTTATTCCTATTGCGAATAAGGGAGAAGCTACCAACTGTGGAAACTATCGAACTAATGCGCTCATACCTCATGCCAGCAAAATACTACTGAAATCCTACAAAGACAGCTACAGTCTTACTTTGGCAAAGAACTTACAGATGAACAAGCATGTTTATGAAAAGGCACAAGAAATGTGATTGCTAACATTAGATGGATAATGGAAAAGACCAAGTAATACAAAAAGGAAATCTTGACTACTGTATTGATCACCAGAAACTTTGGAATACCATGGAGGATATGGATGTGCCGAACAATCTGATCTACCTCTTTTGAATCCAAGAAACAACAGTGCAAACAGAAACCTGCGAAATTACATAATTCAAAGTAGAGCAAGGCGTCGCTAAGGCTCATCCTGTTACCATTTATTTTCAAATTGTATGCAGAAGCTATATTCAGAAAGGCTGGACTTGCCTAAAAGAAAGGAATCAAAATTGCTGTAATCATCAACAATCTATTTATATAATTGCCTTGTAATGTTTTTATTTCCTGTTCTGTACAGATGTCACCGTATCCCAGAATTCCAAGCGGAGGAAGTTCACCGACCGCCATATTGGGACACCCAAGTAATGGATGTCTCTATATGGAAACTGCTGCTGGTACCAACCTATTGCACTGTACTACCAGCGGAACACCGTCGCACCACACATATACACACACTCACTCTATACGCCATACGCAACTCACACACTCACTCAGACTCACACACACTCAGACTCACACAGCCTCTTGCGCGGTACCACCAGCGGAACACCGTCGCACTGCACCTGCGGAATTCCGCGCAAGTGCAGTGAATCATTCGGCTGATCCCGGCTTCAAATGCGCGACGTGTCTGCGGGCAGAGGAAGCCGGTCACATTAAAGGGGTTTTCCCACTAACTATAGTTCATTTTAAAAATTGTCTGTGTCTGACCGTGTACGGAGCATACCACATCTCCTGGGCAGGGGAGGAAGTAAAAGACAATACTGCCATTACAGCAGGGGATCCCAGAGGATTCATTTTGTGAGGTAAAATATTTCACTGACTGTTTTTAAACAATATTTTACCTCACAAAATGTATCCTTTGCGATCTCTTGCTGTAATGTCAGTATTGTCTTTTGCTTTCTCCCCTGCCCAGAAGCTGTTGTATGTTCTGTACACGGTCAGACACAGGGGTGAGAGAGACAGAGCACAGCGGGGATACAGCTCAAACGGGGCAGCACATGAGGGGAGAACTCGGGACAGGAAGGAGAGAGACAGCATACAAGGGGGATAGCACATGAGGTAGACAGGTCAAAGAAGAGAGCACAGATGGGAGAAGTCAGCACATGGGGAAAGAGAGAGTGGATAGGTGGGTGAGCACTTGGGGAAGAGATTTTCAATGCTGCAAAGCCTGCCCCCATCGTGACATTACCTCCGTCTAGTCTTAAATATGCAGATGACACAACATTGATAGCAACAAGCCTAATTGGAATGACTGAATTATTACAGTGTCAAGATTGAAAGCTTGAACATGGGACTCCTACTCAATACAAAGAAGACTAAGATATTCACTACTGCCAGATACAAGTGGGACACATTTCAGATGGACGGTGACAAACTGGAATTTGTAAAGGACTTCAGCCTACTTCAGCCTAGTTGGATCAATGAGCACTAAAGAGACAGCAACGAAACTGGAAGTCTTTGGTCATATTCAACAATGACGTTACTGGACTAGGTCTTCAAATCACTGAACATTTCACAGACGAAGAAGACACGGCTCGTTCATAGTCTAGTCTTTTCTGTAGTAACATATGTGTGTGAAACGTGAACGATAAAGAAACAAGACCGAAGAATTATCAATGCTTTCGAAATGTGGTGCTGGATAACGATTTTATCAATATCATGGATGGAAAGAAGAACAAACAAATCAATTTTGTACCAAATCAAGCCAGACATGTCACTTAAAGCAAGGATCACCAAGCTACAAATTGCCTACTTTGGGCACATCATATGAAGAGAGTATTCACTGGAAAAAGACATCATGGTTATAAGAATTTAAGGAAAAAGGCGAAGAGAAGACCAGCAACCCATGACTTTATACAATCAAGATAATGGCGGCAAAGGCCCTGGTGGACCTATCTAGGCTTGCACAAGGTCGATCTTACTACAGAGTGTTCATTCATTGCCATGGCTCGAAATCGAGCTGAAGGCCTTTGAATAATAATTGTGTTTTAACTATTTTATATTTGATTATTTTCTAATGTTAATATTATGCAGGGTCGGATTCACCACCCAGCGCATCCGGGCAAGTGTTGAGGCACTGGACAAACGGGGGCACACTCACCGTCAGGGACACCAGCAGGCTATGGGGCCCGTGCGTTGGGGGAGAACAATGCATGCTCTGACACTGCCCCCCTCAAATACTCATCTCTCCACATTCTCTGCTGCTCCGATGTCCGTTGACCCAGTCTCTTCAGCATCTTCAGACTCTTTGTAAAGTTTCAAGGCAGAGAGTGTGATGATGTCACTGCAGCTTGCCCTCTGTGCTGAGCAGTGCAGAAGGTCAAAAGATACTGAAGAGACCGGAGCAACGCCGAAAAGTGCAAATTTGATTATTTATTTTTTTATGAATACAGCAATACATGGGGCCATTATATACTGTATGAAACATTTTATGGGGCTATTTACTGTATGGAGTAATATATGGGGCCATTATATTCTGTATGGAACATTATACTGTATGGTGCATTATATGGGGCCAATTATACTGTATAGAGCAATTTAATGGGCCCATTATACTGTATGGAGCAATATGGGGCCCATTATACTGTACAAATATATGGGGCTATTATATACTGTATGGAGCAATATCATGGGGCCATTATTCTGTATGGAGCATTATATGCGGCTCATTATTCTGTATGGGACCCATATATTTTATGGATCAATACATGGGGCACATTATTCTGTATGGAGCCATATAAGGGGCCCATAATACTGTATGGAGCACTATATGGGGTCCATTATACTGCATGGGGCCCATTATACTGAATGGAGCAATAAATGGGGATTATAATACTGTATGAGGACTTTGTGGTGCCTATCACACCGTATCGAGGACTATACTGTCCGATTTAAAATTAAAAGTCTGTAGTCACTCTATGTGAGTTTTTAAAGTCAAATTATGCAGTTCAAATAATTCTGTAAATGCATAACGAGAACATGTGATATAATGATATAATCGGGTCTGTGGAGTCAGTAAGCCAACCCTCCGACTCCTCAATTTCCGTGGCTCACGACTCTGACTCCACAGCACTGTTCACTACTGAGCATGTACATAATGTGCAGCACAGATTCATCTCAACTAAAAGCCAAGATTCTTATATCACGAATAGAACAGACATTTACAAAATTTATGGGACATACTGCATTGAACTACTGTATCCAATTTATTATATATTTTAGGAGTCAATCAATTTTATACCGACTCTGATTCCACCAAATTGAACACCGACTCCATGACTCTAACTCCACAGCCCTGGATATAATGCAGTTCCTGCAGCGCCTTACATGTTCGGCGGATGTCATGAAGGAGTTAAAATATAAATGGGTTCCTCTCCTACAATAAAGCTAAACACACTGTACCTGGGGTGGGATGGTGTTTGTGCTTCCCTGACTTCATGAATACTATTTGGCCAGCCAACTTTTTCACATTGGTGGCTGACTGCCTCTGAGTATAACCCAGCGGTACATATAGAACATGTGATAGTAGGTTCAGAACGAACGCTGTGATTTTTCTATTGAGAGGCTCAATACCTAGTATCCCGGATATCCCTGCCACCATGTTGGTTGCCCTAGAGGTATGAAATACAACTTTCCATTTGACTCATGGGGAGAAAGCTAAATAGTCACCCCATACACCACTGTGGCTGAACCCGCATCTTCCTCAGCTTGGTGTCTTCCCTGCAATTCAGTTCTAGAAAACACATGGGATTTTTTTCTTCTTTTTTTTTTTCTTTTTGCCATCATAGAGGAAGGTACAATTTGTGCATTTCAGCAATTACAATTGAAATCTGGCCTTCCGGACCATTCACTGTGGCAATATTATCTATTGAGACATGCAATTGGGGCACAGTTTGGATGGCTGACTGTTTTCCTGGACCTCACTTTTCTAAAAGGTCAGGCTCAGGATAACTTATTAATCCGTTGTCTATTCTCTATAGCAGTGATGGCTAACCTTGGCACTCCAGCTGTTGTAAAACTACAACTCCCAGCATGCCCTTGCAACCTGCAGCAGTTGAGGCATGCTGGGAGTTGTAGTTCTCCAACAGCTGGAGTGCCAAGGTTCGCCCTCACTGCCCTATAGTCATCTAAGATCTTTTATTCAGTGAAGTAAAAGGTTTTGCGGAAGTAGAAGGATGATATTCCAGATGATGATAAAGATTGTAATTGTATTACTTGTTCGGATCCTCCATTTGTAAGTCCCAGAGATAAGTTAGTTGATTTTAAAAATGTTTACGTAAGATTTATTATACCCTTTCACTCGTATATAAAATGAGTAGGTTAGGGTCGATAGAGTACCCATTGTGTCAATTAGCAACAAGAACAGGGTAACACCTGTTCTTTGAATGTAGACTACTTCAAGATTATGTTGGCGCTCCGAAAACCATGCACGCTAAGACTTGACTGTTTGGTATTGTGGATGGGCTACCGGAGAAGTCACCATTCTCCTTATATCAAATCCTATTATATTCTCCCATATAAAGGTTATACTGCTGAATTGGAAACCCCCAAAGAGGCCTTCTAGAATTGCATGGATATGAGAGGTAAATACTTTCCTCACTATGTATAAACGGACATACACAGCAAGGGGATGTCCCAATAAATTTACCAAAATCTTTGGCTGGTGAATTGATCTTTTGGCTACAAATTTAGATATTCATAGCTTTTTAGAACTGGCATCTGTCCTGGTGTTGGCTATGGAGCCTGCCGCCTCCTCTTTTTTTCCCAGACTTCGAATCGCTTATTATTGTCAAGAAGCCCCTTATTTAGTCACCTACAGGTCAACTTAGATCTGTTCCTGACATGTAATTTGTAATTGATAAATGCTATCAGATATAACGGTAAATGGTGACTGTAGAGACGGATGAAATTGGATATGCTTTTATTGTGTTCCCAATTGCTCATAATGTACAGTACATTTTTTGTTGGTTTATGCAAGGTATGTAACCTTGTTTTTATTTGTCATGACATGGTGGCAGAGACCCTGTTTCCAGCATTGTCACTTACTAGGTTGCTTAAGGTAGTGTTGATAAAATCACTATTTTATCAGCCGGAGGTTTTTTATTAGCGGACTAGTAAACCTGCTGCCGGGTAGTCAAACATATTCTTGAGCTCTGTATAATCCTGTCCCACCACTGATTGGCAGCTTTCTGTGTACACTGTACTTAGGCTGGAAGCTGCCGATCAGTGGTGTTGGCGGGGTTATACAGCTCAGCATTCAGAGAACTGCTAGATCTGCTGCTGATAACAGTGGTATAAAAATGATATGAAGTACGGTAGCTCAGTAAATGACATATTGCTTAAGCATGGTCTCTGCCCCCACATTATGCTGCTCTCAGATAGGGTAGCAAAAACTTGGTGACAGATTCCCTTTAATACCAATCTCTTGAGAGCTGCAGGAAATGTCATTTGGTCTCTGCTTGCTACAGCATGGTTATTTGAGGAGAGAATAACCAGCACATATTCTTTCTATTACCATATATTCATATCTTCAGATTGTATGCATAAATTGTCTAGTACTTTAAAGCACTACTTTTTTATTGGTGACATATTTTCAGCATAATCCATCAATATGTGATCGGTGAGGGTGCAACAGCCGCCACTGGTCATCTATTACCAGCAGTGGCCAGAGGTTCTCAGATGTGCCCGAGCACAGCGGCTCTGTCATTTCTATAGCGGACAGTCGGGTCCTGCAGATTCAACCCATATACAGATGGACGTGTAGTTCCCGTCTGTGGTCACTACAGTTTTGACAAAGCTGCTGTGTTATTGCAGCATCTTTGAGTACTTCCGGCCAATGCTGGGAGCAACTGAACGGCGGGGATACCCAGTGCCCTCAAACCGATCAGATTTATTGATGGATAGGCTATTGATAAAAAAGAAGTGTCCAACCTGTTTAACGCCTCCTGAATAATAGATTGAAATATGCCTACTAATGATCTTTTGTCAGTTACTTCAAACACATCTCAAACTACATTAGCCAAAATTGGATTTTTTTTAAACCAACAATGCAGACGGTGGTTGGCCTTAAAAATCCAATACATCTGACTGGTGTTATGAACAATTCTAAACATCTGTCAGTCAGTTGAAACAATTGTTTGCTTCACCGAACCAGCCAAAGATCACTTTATATGGTCAAGAAGGGACATTTCATTCAAATTTTATCTAACACGTAAGGTCCCCTTTGAACTTCTCCTGTGAAATAACCAGGGCTGTGGAGTCGGTAAGCCAAACCTCCAACTACGACTGCGACTCCTCAATTTCCCTGACTCTGACCCCACAGCCCTGGTCACTTCTGAGCAGGTACATAAAGTGCAGCACAGATTCATGTCACGATGTAACACGACCCAACGGATGGTCGGTCAGCGGACGGCGCAACACACACGCGACGAGATGGTATTGGGGAAAGAAAGGCTCTACTGATAGGGAAATGAGGGATGGTCACCACCTGAGCTCAAACCTGAGCCTGTTCCTGCACTTCCCTAATGCCCTAAGTGGGTTCTCCCCCTCTTCCCCCCACCGTCGTCAGGATCCTCGTCCCTCGTTGTCGCCTATTACTGCCCTGGCTAGTGCACTGGCTGGTAATACCACACAGGGAACAGTGACAAACACCAAAGGGACAAGGAGAAAACACAACACTTAGTTTCCAGACACCGCTGCCAAGCTCCACACCGCGGATAGCACAGCAACAGGATTCCAAACACCAGAAGTGACTGACACCAGAGAGCTTCTCCTCACACATCGGCCGGTCTCCAACTGTCACCAACAGTCAGCTGATGCATCAGGTGACCATTTAAAAGATGGGGGTGTGGTCACCACCCACATCAGCTGACCCAGCAGAACTGCAGTTACACCAGATTGCCAGAGGAGAAAACTGACATTAACCCCCAATTGTCCTGAAAGGAAAAAAGCTTATTTTAAAACAGTGGAACTAGAGCTGCCACGAATCCAAAAATGGATCATGACAATTCATCTCAAAAGCCGGGATGCTTAGATCAGGAACAGAACAGACATTTATAGGACATTTCATAACTTTTCCAAGATCTTATAAAAACAGCACATCCTGCATTGTACTACTTTACCAAATGTATTATATATTTTAGAAGTCTGAGTTGGTGCATTTTATTCTGACTCCACCAAAATGGACACCGACTCCACAACGCCACAGCCCTGGAATAAGTCATGTATGGCTTTAAATTATTTGTCCATTTCCAAAAAAAGTTATGTAGCACCTTATGCAGTCTTTTATTTGTTCCTCATTGGTGCCCCCTCTCATTTCTACAATACTGAACTTTATACAGTACATATAAAGTCATACTGTTAAGAATGTAAATATTTTTTTTTTTGGCAGCCCTCTACCCTCAGGGTCCATTCTTCTTATAGATATGTCCTGCCCTACATACAGTCATGACCAAAAGTTTTGAAATGACACAAATATTATATTTTCACATGATCTGCTGCCCTCTGGTTTTTATGTGTGTTTGACAGATGTTTTTATCACAGACAGAAATATAATTGCAAACATATGAGTAACAAAAGCTTATATTGACAGTTAGAATGAGTTAATGCAGCAAGTCAATATTTGCAGTGTTGATTTCTTCTTCAGGACCTCTGCAATTCTCCCTGGCATGCTCTCAATCAACTTCTGGACCAAATCCTGACTGTTAGCAGTCCATTCTTGCACAATCAATGCTTTCATTTTGTCAGAATTTTTAGGTTTTTGTTTGTCCACCCGTCTCTTGATGATTGACCCCAAGTTCTCAATGGGATTAAGATCTGGGGAGTTTCCAGGCCATGGGCCCAAAATCTCTATGTTTTGTTCCCTGAGCCATTTAGTTATCACCTTTGCTTTATGGCAAGGTGCTCCATCATGCTGGAAAAGGCATTGTTGATCGCCAAACTGCTCTTGGAGGGTTGGGAGAAGTTGCTCTTGGAGGACATTCTGGTACCATTCTTTATTCATGGCTGTGTTTTTAGGCAAGACTGTGAGAGAGCCGATTCCCTTGGCTGAGAAGCAACCCCACACATGAATGGTTTCAGGTTGCTTAACAGTTGGCATGAGACAAGACTGGTGGTAGCGCTCACCTTGTCTTCTCCGAATGAGGCGTTTTCCTGATGTCCCAAACAATCGAAAATGGGATTCATCAGAGAAAATAACTTTACCCCAGTACACAGCAGTCCACTGCCTGTACCTTTTGCAGAATATCAGTCTGTCCATGATGTTTTTTCTGGAGAGAAGTGGCTTCTTTGCTGCCCTCCTTGAGACCAGGCCTTGCTCCAAGAGTCTCCGCCTCACAGTGCGTGCAGATGCACTCACACCTGCCTGCTGCCATTCCTGAGCAAGCTCTGCACTGCTGGTAGCCCGATCCCGCAGCTGAAACACTTTTAAGAGACGGTCATGGCGCTTGCTGGTCTTTTTGGGCGCCCTGGAGCCTTTTTGGCAACAATGGAACCTCTCTCCTTGAAGTTCTTGATGATGCGATAGATTGTTGACTGAGGTGCAATCTTTCTAGCTGCGATACTCTTCCCTGTTAGGCCATTTTTGTGCATTGCAATAATGACTGCACGTGTTTCTTTAGAGATAACCATGGTTAACAGAAGAGAAACAATGATGCCAAGCACCAGCCTCCTTTTAAAGTGTCCAGTGGTGTCATTCTTACTTAATCATGACAGATTGATCTCCAGCCATGTCCTCATAAACACCCACACCTGTGTTAATGGAGCAATCACTGAAAAGAGGTTAGCTGGTCCTTTTAAGGCAGGGCTGCAATGATGTTGAAATGTGTTTTGGGGGATAAAGTTCATTTTCTAGCCAAATATTGACTTTGCAAGTAATTGCTGTTAAGCTGATCACTCTTTATAACATTCTGGAGTATATGCAAATTGCCATTAGAAAAAGTGAAGCAGTAGACTTTGTAAAAATTAATATTTGTGTCATTCTCAAAACTTTTGTCCATGGCTGTAGACCCATAACTCTAGTATAAAAAAAAATGCAACCTATAGATGTAAATATAACCTATTGTTGTTAAGTATGTTGTGACAGAGAAGGCGCCTTGTGAAGTGCCTTCTAGCCTGCTATACAAATTCTTTGAGTGACCCATAAAAAATCGATTAGGTGTAGGGTTAATTCACCCTCTTAACTTCGTAACAGGTATCAGAGTTGGTAAAATACCAGTTCTTGATTTTAATTTATGATTTCTTGATATGGTCAATTTTAATTGAGATGTCTATACCCAGACTAGTTTTTATCTAGTATATTTAATTTGTATGACTTGTAAATTATCCTATTAGATGTGTTCTAGCAGTATGTGCATGCTTACAGGGAAGCTATCATCAAAAAAAGACCTATTGTTTAAATCGGGTATTTTTCCTAATGTATTTTTTTTTTTCACATTTTTGGCAGTATTATTTTGACGTCACAATCTATGAAAAATAAAAAATATTACTCTTGCAATCTTCACACTAGCCACTGCATAGTTTTTAGACTTTAACTTCTTGCAACACGTGCACATTAGCCACAGTGAACAGATTCTCAGCCTATCTTTTGTATTGGAGCTTTTAATGAGCATGTGTAAAGACCATTGTGATGGGATAGAGAGATGAAATCTATTGTAATTGGTGGTTCCTTTGTTATCAGCTGTGTATAGAGGTATTATCAGTAGAGGTGAGCAGATGAATTCACGGGACTCTGCCTCAGCCACCGTGTCAGTGGTAACTGGCAGCTAAACTGGAGACCCGCAAATCTCTTACTATCCCATGTCCCCGGTGTGGCTTTTGATTAGCCAGGTCTAGCGCGATGTCATCTGTACATCACACCCCTCAGATGACATCACGCCACCCCTGAGAAATCAAATGCCATGCTTTGAATGCCAGGAGATCAGGGATTCTCAGAGCTCCCATCCAGCTGACAGGAACCAGATGGGAGTCCCACGAATCGATCCGCTCATCCCTAGTTATCAATCATTGTAATCCTGTCTCTGACAGAATGAAGCATGGTGAAAACTCTTCCCGAATTGATAGCGTATAAGCTTAAAAAAATGGCCAGAGTGAAAATGGCGTTTTTGTAATAATTATGATATGAAATAAAAAATATTTGTAACGCAAAAACCTGATCCTGCACAATTGATCATGTTATAATGCAGCTTCCCTTTAAAAAAAAAATTAATCCAACGTCCTATTATAAAGTTTATAAACTCTTTTCTGTATTGTATCATTTGTTGACTATTGGTTTGATCAGCCTAATATATCTCCAATCGTAGTTCTGTGTGTGAAAACTGACTCTTATCTTTTATGACTTGAAATCTAAATTTTACATTTTTTTTTCCTGTAGATCAGGCAGCACTGATAGCATATTTGGACCAGTGAAAAATCCATGGAGCTTTTCAAAGAAATATCGAGAGAAGAGAAAAGATTGTTGTCCTAATGATGATGAAAATTCAGATTGGGTGATAGCTGGAGGAAGTTCGGGGGGCAGTGCGGCTTCAGTGTCTGCTGGAACATGCTACGTGTGAGTGACTGGACCTGGTGACAATGATTTTCTTTATTAGCAGATTTCTTACTTTTTGTTTATACATAAAGCTTGGTGCTTGAAATGAAATAAGAGGTTTCATTGTAACCCTATCCTTAATTAATAATCTTTTGTGCATCCCACAACAGGTTTTGTTTTTTTATCCCTTTTATTTATCCTGCATTGAATTTGTGAAGTATAACATTCCTCTAATTCTGTATGATTGGGACTCATGCTGGCTGGATTATGAGAGATTCTAGACAATCCAGTAGTGATAGGCAAGTGCTTGTTATCGTAGAAAACTGTGACGGCAATAATGATTTTGATAGGGGATGGTAGGGGTGCAAATATACTGTTATAGTATGTTTGTACGATTTATAGCACTTGTTTTGTTTTAACCCCTTTACCCCCGAAGGTGGTTTGCACGTTAATGACCGGGCCAATTTTTACAATTCTGACCACTGTCACTTTTTATGAGGTAATAACTCTCTGGGACGCTTCAATGGATCCCAGTGATTCTGAGACAGTTTTTTCGTGACATATTGTACTTCATGATAGTGGTAAAATTTCTTTGATATGACTTGCGTTTATTTGCGAAAAAAATGGAAACTTGGCAAAAATTTTGAATGTTTCACAATTTTACAACTTTGAATTGTAATGCCCTTAAATCACAGATTTGGAACCCAATTTTTTTTTCTGTTATGCAGTTATAAGGGTTAAAAGTTTACCAGCGATTTCTCATTTTTACAATAAAATTTCTCCTGAGCATGCTGATACCCCCATATGTGGGAGAAAACCACTGTTTGGGCGCACAGCAGAGCTCAGAAGGGAAGGAGCGCCATTTGACTTTTTGAATGCAGAATTTGTTGGAACAATTGGAGAGCCTCTGATGTGCCTAAACAGTGAAAATCCCCCACAAGTGACAATATTTTTGAGACTAGACCCCTCAGGGAACTGATCTAGATGCGTGGTGAACACATTGGACCCTCAGGTGCTTCACAGAAGTTTATAACGTTGAGCCGTAAAAATAAAATTTTCCCCACAAATATGTTTTAACAAAAAATGTTGCATTTTCATAAGGGTAACAGGAGAAATTGCACCATACAATTTGTTGTGCAAATTCTCCTGAGTACGCCGATACCCAATATGAGGGAGAAAACTACTGTTTGGGAGCATGGCATGGCTCGGAAGGTAAGGAGCTTCATTTGACTTTTTGAATGTAAAATTTCCTTGAATCATTAGCGGACATCATGTCCCATTTGGAGAGTCCCTGATGTGCCTAAACAGTGGAAACCCCCCCACAAGTAACCCCATTTTTGAAAGTAGACCCCTCAAGGCATGTATTTTGATGCATAGTGAGCACTTTGAACCCCCAGGTGCTTCACAGAAATATATAACATTGAGCCGTGAAAATAATAAAATTACATTTTTCCTCACAAAAATATTTTTAACGCCAAATTTTGCATTTTCATAAGGAGAAGTCGCATCATACAATTTGTAGTGGAATGTCTCCAGAGTACGCTGATGCCCCATATGTGGGGGAATACTACTTTTGAGGCACAGTGCAAAGCTCAGAAGGGAAGAGGCGCCATATTGGAGTTCAGATTTTGCTGGAATGGTTTGAGGCTTCCATGTCACATTGACGGAGCCCCTGAGGTGCCAGAACAACAGAAACCGCCTATATGTGAACTCATTTTACAAACTACACACCCCAATGAATTAATCTAGTGCTGCAGTGATCACATTGACACCACATATGCTTCACAGAATTTTATACAACTGAGCGGTGAAGAAAGAACAAATTACATTTTTACCACTAAAATGTTGTTTTAGACCCAAGTTTTTAATTTTTCTAAGGGCTAATAGGATTTTTTTTTTACAACAAACTAAGGTCCATTTTTTCCTGAGTGCGCCAATACCCTATATGTAATCGGGAAATATTTTTCAGGCACAATGCAAAGCTCAGCAGAAGGCAAGGAGGTCCAGATTTTACTTTTATGGTTTGCAGGTAACTTTACCCATTGGGAGAGCCCATGAGGTGCCAGAACAGCAGAACTCCCCAGAAGTGACCCCATTTTAGAAACTACACCTCTCAATGAATCCATGTAGAGGTGCAGTGATCATATTGACACCATGGGTGTGTCACAGAATTTTATATAATTGGGCAGTGAAGAAAAAATAACTACATTTTTACCACCAAAATTTTGTTTTAGCCTCAGATTTTACATTGTCACACAAGAAGTGGGTAAAAATGGCACCAAATATTGTCCCACAATTTCTACTGAACGTGGCAATACCCCATATGTGGCTGTACAGTACTACTTAGCCATACGGAGAGACTCAGGAGGAACTGAGCGCTATTTGCCTCCTGCAGCGTAGATTTACCTAGAACAGTTTGCGGACTCCATAGTCAGAACCCCTAATTGGTAGAAGAGCAGAATCCCCCCCTCAAGTGCCCTATTTTGGAAACTATAACACTTGGAAAATTTATCTAGAGGTGTAGTGACTCCATTGGTATTTTCAGAAACTAGCAGCAATGAATGTTGCCGAGTAAAAATTGCAAACTGCCATTTTAGTGACCAGTACGTTGCAGTCACCAGTACGTTATGCCCAGCCCATGCTTCTGGAGGCATGCACCCGTAAGTTAAGCGGGCTCTCATCAATTCAGAAATGCCAAACATGGACGCAATATGTGGTTTAGATACACTGTGGGACTCATAAGTGAGGGGAGCATTAGAATTTTAGAGCGGAGAATTTGCTAAATTTCTTTTGGCGGATGAGGAGCCATTTCGCCTTTGTACTACCAGTAACGTGATAGTATCTTCTTTTTCAATAAAGAGCAGTAAATCTCTGAATTCATGTAGCTCCCTGACACCAGGAGCACTCATGCAACACCACAAGCACAGTGACAAACCATGTTTCACTGTAGGCATATTGCATTTAGAAAAATACATGGTGTCTACAGTGTAACATGTTGGTGACAGTGTCCTTTTGTGTAGCTGCATGAGTGCTGCTGGTGTTGGGGCTACATTTAGTTGATTGTATCATGAATTCACAGATGTACTGCTCTATGTTGAAAGAAAAGATGCTACCATCACTCCATGCCCTTGGAAGATGTGCAGCTTTTTCTAACTGCATGGTGCCAATATTGAAACATAACAGAACTTAAATTTTGAAGATAATTAAGCATGATTTGTCTTTTGATCTGCTGTATTAAAGGAGTTGTCCACTACATTCTATAATTCCCCCACCGATTTAAACCTTGTAAAGAAGTATTTTTGTAAATACCTCTTGTTGTCATGTGTCGCTGACCACTCGGCATCACGTGACCCTGGTTGCAGCCTTCACTGATGTCACGTCAAGTTCCAGAATGCCTTGCATCACCCAGGATGACCCAGTCGCGCACACCCTCCTGAGTGATAGGGCTGTGGGCGGTGTTTCACTGCACGTCACACCCCAGTATCCAGCATGCCCTTGCTGCTATTAAAAGCAGACAAGGGAAAGTGTGTGCTGGATACTGGACTGTGATGTGCGGTGAAACACGGCCCACAGCGCAGTCAATCAGAGGGGTGCGCGTAACTGGGTCACGCCCCGGTGATGCAAGGAGATCTGGAACTTGACGTGACATCAGCGAATGTCAGGGGCGGCTGCTGCTGGGTCATGTGATGCCGAGTTAGCAGTAAGCGATAGCTTTGTTCGCAGGCACAGATGACAGCGAGAGGTATTTACAAAAATACTTCTTTACAAGGTTTATATCGGTGGGGGCATTGTAGAATGCAGTGGCCAACGTCTAAGTTTCACTGACCGCCCGCTGTGTCTATAGTCTTCAGCATTGCACATTTTTTGGTGCTTCTTAAAAAGAGCTTGAACAGTACATTTGAAATTTTTGCCTGGGAGAGACCTTGCTGATGCAGTCTAATCATCATATGTCCAATTTCTGTAATAATGCTTGCCATGATGTACAACAACATGAAACTTTTTTCCCCACAGTTCATTTTTGTAGCAGAGTTTGCCTGTTCCTCAACCAGTTTTAAGCCTCCTACAAAACTCGTGACTTTGTGCAAATTTATGTAGAATTGATGTTGTTTTGAAGGGGAAGGTTAGTCACACCAAATATTAATTTATATTTCTCTTTTGGTAATCACTTCATTTTGTTCATTGATAAAAATAAGTCTTTCAATTTCACCACACTTGGAATTTTTTTCCCCGTTTTCATGTACACTCTGTTAAAATGAATGGTGCCATTCAAAAGTACAACTCGTTTTCAAGAAACAAGCCACATATGTCTATGTGGACAGAAAGTAAAGCGTTACAATTCTGGGAAGGAGGGGACGAAAAACGAAATGGAAAAAACAAAAATGGGCCCTGTCGTGAAGAGGTTAAAACATTTTATCTGTTAAATGGAACCTTTCACGGGTTTCCTCAATATAAAGTACAACAACTATCTCATTTGTAGCATTCTAGTATGCTGTATCTCAGTCGCTAATCCAATCTGCATAGCACAAAAAAGACTTATTATACCCCCCCCCGTTTCAGCCCTATGGACATCGCTGGTTTTGATTTAGCACCTCCTCTCATGACAAAATCCATCCTCGTTCCCTGCTTCATGTGGATTGCGCATCCTACGTCTTCCACATAGTGTCACCAGTCACACTTCTCTCTGCCCTGCTGAGAACAGAGCAAAGTACTGTAATGCACATGTGTGCTGACTTTACTTCCGGGTCATCGCACTCTTTGGCCTTTCCCTGTGCATATTCATTAAAAGGTGTACACCACTATTCTGACTCTGGTAGAAATTAGCTCCAGTCTTGGTCTTAAGTACATTTCTAAAGTAAGTATTGCACCAAAGTAGCATATGTCACGGCAGTAACTCGCATGCCTCCTCTGCGACATCCTACTCCCCATGGTCACCATTAAGCTTCTCCTCATGTCAGGCCTTCTCACTGAGTTGGCCTCTTGCAGCACTCCTCAACACTGCTTCATCTGCATGTGGTTTCCATATGGCTTTAGGGGTGGTGTGGCCAGTCTCTGCGTGAATTTAACACTGCTTTGTGTTGCAGAGATGAGTTTCCCAGTCATATTCCGTGCCAGCAGGTTAATATTAGGCAGCTCCTCCAACCACTCCTGGTAATCTTCAGATTTCATGATGCTTTGCATACAGTCAAGGCACCTAGTGCCAGAGTCAGCAAAACCGCCCAAAACATCTTTGAACCTCCACCATATTTGACTGTAGGTACTGTGTTATTGTCTTTGTAGGCCTCATTCCGTCTTCGGTAAACATTAGAATCATGTGCTTTACCAAAATGCTCTATCTTGGTCTCATCTGTCCACAAGACGCATTACCTGAAGGATTTTGGCTTATTCCATACATTTTGGAAAACTGTATTCTAACTTTTTTATGTCTCTGTCAGCAGTGGGTTCTCCTGGTCCCTTTCCATTGCGTTCATTTCATTCAAATGTTGATGGATAGTTTGTGCTAACTGGGTCTCTTTCCATTGCGTTTCATTTAAAGAGAATCTGTCACCCTAATTTTGCCATATCAACTAAAGATATGGCTGATAGTGCGTCCCATAACAAAGCTAGGTATCATATATCCTGATACCCCCGTTTTCATATCAAAATATGCCGCCCTTCTGACCTGACTGCTATGATTGACAGCGAAAAATACCAACTTTACAAAGGTATTTTGATATGAAAACGGGGTATCAGGATATATTATACCTACCATTAGCTTTGTTATGGGACGCACTATTTAGCCATATCTTTAGTTGATATGGCAAAATTGGGGTGACAGATTCCCTTTAATTCAAATGTTGATGGATAGTTTGTGCTAACTATGATGCACACTGAGCTTGCAGGACAGCTTGAATTTCTTTGCAGTTTGATTGGGGCTGTTTATCCACAATCCGCGGACTATCTTGAGTTGCAAGTTTTCATTTCATCAATTTTTCTCTGCCGTCCACGTCAAGGGAGATTAGTTACAGTACCATGGGTTGTCGACTGCTTAATTACCAGTGTGCGCACCGTGGACATAAAGATCTTTGGGGATGGATTTGTAACCTTTAGATTGTTGATATTGTTCAACAATCAACAATTTTGGTTCTCAAATCCTCAGTTTTCTTCTCTCTCTGCTCCTCATGCTTAGTGTGGCACACACACAATGCAAAGATTGAGTCAACTTATCCCTTTTTATCTGATTTCGGGTGTTATTTTCATATAGCCCACACCTGTTTCTTGCCACAGGTGAGTTTGAACGAGCATCACATGCTTCAAATAAAGTTGTTTAACTCCAATATTTGAAAGATGCTAATAATTTTGTCCAGTCCGTTTATGGGGTTTTGTGTGAAATTATTGCCAATTTGAAATTAACTGGGAGAAATACTTCACTTATCCCAGGAGCAATTTCAAGGGTGCCAACACTTTCAGCCATGACTTTACCGCTTTACTCTGTTTACTCTATTGACCCAGCCTACTTACCCGCTCAGTTTGATTTCTCCATTCCTGATTCCGGTTTTGAATTGTGAACCCGTGCTACTTGCCCCAACCTCGGACCATCTGACTATGCTTTTCTTGACCGCCTGTAACTTGTACCCACAGCTCTGACTTTTGGCTAGTTGCTGCAGTCCTGGGGCAGCCCTTGAATGGTACCCGATGTCTACCGACAGCGCAGCCTATCCTCACCATCAGAAGCCCTAGAGAACACCCAGTAGAGACTTAGTCATGCCACTCCAGACAAGCTCGGCCTTTGAGCAGTGGGTCCACCACGTGCTGACAAATCGTGACCCACGGACCCCGAGTCAAGTGTACAAGTACTGTATGATGAAGTCTGCTCTCAGTGTGAACGTCAGTACCGGCTGATGCAGGCAAACAATATGGTGGCTTCCCAGCTGCAGGATATGTCCGCCTTGCCTTCCGCCTCTACACATCTGGCCAACCCTCCTTTGGACAGTCAATCTTTCCAAAGGAACTACCTAATGCTCCAGTTTCTATGACCAGGCTAAGTTCCAGGTTCCACTAATGTCCTACTGCGATGGAGACGCCAAGGAGAACCGCAACTTCACTAATCAGTGTAAGATCCACTATACACTCCACACTCACCTCTCTCCTTCAGACCAGACCAAGATAGTGTTTATGTTGTCTCGTCTATCTAGACAAGCCCTGGCCTAGGCAAACCCCATTTGGGAACGTTGGGGTCCGGAGACCCACGATGTTGGGAGGTTCCTGGAAATGTTGCTTGCGATTTTCGAGGTTCTAGGCCATCCTCTGTTGCTTTGTCCCTGTTGTCTCTAAGGCAGAGCATGGATACCATGGCCCAGTACGCTTTAGGCTTCCATACCTTTGTGGCAGAGCTGGCTTGGAACAAAGAAGCCCTGGTGGCGAACATCTGGCAAGGTCTGTCTGGTTGAATCAAGAATGAATTGGCTGGCAGAGACCTACCATCCTCGCTGGATGACCTTATATTTCTGGCCACTAGGATAGATCTCACCTTCCATTAGCAATATCAGGAACAAGCTTCAGCGTCTCCTCATGCCACAAGACCACCCAGAAAGGCACCAAACTTCCAGTTCACTTTGCTACCACATTTTACACAACCAGCCACTGAGCCAATGCAGTTTTGAGCAAGCCAAACTTTCTGTACAGGGACAGCGGAAGTACGGAGAGAATGTTTATATGTATTGTGGAGGCAAGAGACATTTTGTTCACTAGTGCTCTGTGAAACAGGTAAACTCCAACACCCAGGGTTGGCTGGAGAGACCCTGGGTGTTGGAGTTTAGGTTTGGAGAGCAATTACTCCTATGTGAGAGTAACTGCTCTCCAAAGCTATTGTCTGAAGTTACCTTGTTCTGGCAGGAGAAGCCCTTTTCCACTGCTGCCCATCAGGATTCCGGCTCCATGGGCAACTTCATTCATATGGATCTGGTCTGCCGACTTCAGCTCCCTACACAACAGCTTGATCATCCCCTGACTGTTGCCTCCAATGAGAGACAATTCCTGGCAGAACCTTTCAGTTCCTCCGACAGTCACGCTGCGCATCGGAGTCCTGCATACTGGGAGGATTTCCTTCTACATGCTACCCAGATCTGTGAATTCTGTTCTTCTGAACCTTACATGGTCTACACATGCCATTTATTGACTGGTCCTTCAGGAACAAGCTTCAGCATCTCCTCATGCCACAAAACCACCAGTGACTCCACTGTTCTTCCAACTGTTAGCCAGAGTCACACCCAATACTCTTGCTTCGCAGCCCATCTATTATCATGCCTTTGCTGACGTCTTCTCTGAAAAGAAGGCTGAGATCCTGCCACCCAACAGACCATATTAAGACTTTCCCGTCTTATCTTTTTCCTTGCACTTCACCACCCCAGTAGTGGTTGTATCCCCTATCTCTACCTGAGACTCGAGCCATGTCTGAATACATCCAAGAGAATTTAGCCAAGGCGATTCATTCCGTAAGTCTTCTTCATCCTGACCAGTTGCGGCTTCTTATGTGACCCAAGAAGGATGGTTCCCTATGCCACTGTAAGACCCATCGAGGTCTATATATAAATCACTATAAAGAACATGTACCCCCTGGTTTTGATTTTCTGAGCCATTCCAACAGAATCTGTGGAGCTAAGATCTTATCTAAATTGGATCTCCAAGGGTCTTTCAACTTTATTCATATCCGTAAGGGCGATGAATAGTAAGCTTCTTTTAATACCAGTGACAATCACTACCAGTATCTCGTCATGCCCTTCAGGCTGTGTAATGCACCTGCCGTGTTTCAGGAGTTAATGACATCTTCCGGGATTTCCTCTGTTTACTTGGTTGTGTATTTAGACGGTATCCTGATATTCTCTCCGGATCTACCTTCCCACAAAAAAAACACGTCTGTCAAGTTCTGCAGCATCTCAGAGAGAACAATTTGTTTGCCAAATTGTCCAAATGGGTCTTTGAATAAACCTCCTTGCCTTTCCTCGGCTACACTGTTTCCAACCAAAGTCTCAAAATGGATACAGAGAAGGTATCTGCTGTTCTCTACTGGACCCGTCCTCAGGATTGTGTGCCATCCAGCATTTTATGGGTTTTGCCAACTTCTACAGGCAATTTTATCCTGCACTTGTCATCTCTTATGGCATCTATCTCTCTGTCTTAACCAAGGAGTGGGCCGATGTCTGAGTTGGCTGTGTTTGCCTTCCAGCATTTGAAAGAGGCCTTCGGGAGTGCTCTGGTGCTTCATCACCCCGATCCAAACAAGCAGTTTCTCTTAGAGGTAAATGCCTCATCTATCGGTGCTGTGGCAGTGTGTCACGTCCCCCTGGAAGACTTGGAATTAGACTGTCATGTCGGGTAATAAATCGTAGTCCTCTTTAATGCCTTCACAACATGCGCCGTACATGTACTGGGCATGTCATGTCCCTCCCTTTGATGTGGGCACCAGCGCTGAGTCCACATCTTTCCCAGCACATGTCAGCTGTTTTGAACAGCTGACATGTGCCCCTAATAGCTGCAGGTGGAATTGTGATCCACCCGCTGCTGTTAACCCGTTAAATGGTGAAGTCAATCTCTGACAGCGGCATTTAATGTGATTTGCGCCGGATGCGCGTCACTAATCCCACCCATGGGTGCCCGTGTCAGATGACCGCGGTTCGCTGATGGGTTGGCATAACAACCCGGGGTCTGCAGGAGGGTCTGCCCAGCGGTCGGCGGTCATAGCAAGTGAGCATTTCTGCTACACACAGGCAATCTGATCATCACCTGTGTATAGCAGAGGCGATCAGACAACTGCAGATTCTAGTCTCCCATGGAGACAACTGAAGCATGTAAAAAGTTAAAAAAAAAAAAAAAAAAAGTTCAAATCATCCCACTGTCGTCCCATTTAAAATAAAAGAATAAAAAAATACACATATTTGGTATCGCTGCATTCAGAATCGCCCGATCTATCAAGCTATAAAAAGAATTACCGTATATACTCGTGTATAAGCCGAGATTTTCAGCACCTTTTTTTGTGCTGAAAATGCCCCCTCGGCTTATACACGAGTCATAGGGCAGAAACCAGCGGGGGAGGGGATGCCGCGGCAGGAGCCGGTGGCTGGGATCATACTCACCCCTCCCCGTGCCATCGCTGAGCGTCCCTGCAATCCTGCGTTCTCCCCGTCTTCCTGCAGCTCTTCTGCACTGAGCGGTGATGTAATACCCGCTCATTAAGGTCATGTAATATGGACGCGACGCCACTCCCATGGGCGTGGCCTCCATATTCATGGCCTTAATGAGCGGTATTACATCACCGCTCAGTGCTGAAGAGCTTCAGGAAGACGGGGAGAACGCAGGATTGCAGGGACGTCAGCGATGGCACGGGGAGGGGTGAGTATGATGGAGGAGAGGACAAGGAGCACGGAACAGGACGGGGGGGAAGCATAGAGGAGGACGGGGGAAGCTGGAGCAGGACGGGGGAAGCATGGAGGAGGACGTGGGAGAAAGGAGGACGGGGGAAGCATGGAGCAGGACGGGGGGGGAGATCGGTGGACGGGGAAGCGTGGAGGAGGACGGGGAAGCATGGAGCAGGACAGGGGAGGATGGAGGGCACAGAGGAGCACTGAGCAGGACGGGGGCACAGGAGGACGGAGAAGGAATGGGGGAGCACAGCGGAGGATGGAGCAGGAGGGGAGAGTACAGAGGAGAATGGGGGAGCACAGAGCTGAATGGGGGAGCAAGGAGCAGGACAGGGGCAGCACAGAGCAGGAGGGCAGTTTATACACCCGGCTTATACACGAGTCAATAATTTTTCCCAGTTTTTTGTGGCAAAATTAGGGGGTCGGCTTATACACGGGTCGGCTTATACACGAGTATATACGGTAATCTGATCTGTAAATGGCATAGCAAAAACAAAAGTCAAAACACCTGAATTATGTTTATTTGGTCGCCGCAATATTGCATTAAAATGCAATAACGGGCGATCAAAAGATCATATCCACACCAAAATGGTATCATTAAAAATTTCAGCTCAGACCATGTGGGAAAAAGCATCCAAATCCTCTATTTGTACTCTTAATAGAATCAGTATAAAATACTAATGTTCTGGTATCATACCCCTGACTTGCTCCACAGATTGAATCCCCAACTCTCAAATTTGTGCTGACATTGTGGGTCTGAGGTGGGCACCCAATATCACATTTTTGGTCCTGTACCGAGATTGTGGGTTTTTGAGATGAAGTGAGAACCTTGATAAACGGGGTCCTCCAAGTAGAGGTTGGGCATTGATCCGGCTTTCAATTTGCTTAACGTTTCTTCTAAAGCAGGGGTGGGGAACCGCTTTCCAGCCAGGGGCCATTTGGAAATTTTTACCATCATTCGGGGGCCACACAAAAATGATCACCTTGAAAATTACCTCCGTATAGTTAGTCAAACAATTAATTACGGTAACTCACCCTTAATGTGACTGCTGGAGCTGCTTCTCTTTGGTGCAGCTGTGATGTTAGGTGATACTGATCATGTTGCTTCTCACAGCTGCTTTTTCAGGTTTGTGTCGGCCAGTTGAGCAGTAAACTTTTTGTCATAAGTTATTTTTTTAAATCCTATACATCACATAGGAGACGCTGGGACAGCTGTACACCACATAGGAGACGATGGACCTGCTGTATAAGTATCACATAAGAGACACTGTGACTGCTGTCTTTACATCACATAGGAGATGCTGAGACTGCTGTATCTTTATCAGATAGGAGACACAGGGACTGCTGTTTATACATCACATAGGAGAAGCTGGGACTGCAGTACATAGATAACATAGGAAACATTGAGACTGGGTTCATATAAATTACAGGAGGGGCTGGGGGGCATAGACATCACAGGAGATGCTGGGACATATTCATCACTGGGGAGTCTGGGGGGAATAGACGTCACTGAGGGGCTATGTACATCACTAGGAAGCACAGACAGCACTGGGGGTATATACAGTGCCTACGAGTAGTATTCAACCCCCTGCAGATTTAGCTGGTTGACACATGCGGAATTAACTTGGCATTGTGACATTTGTACTGTAGATCAGCCTGGAAGTGGGAAATGCACTGCTGCAAAAATTTTTGTTGTAATTTTTTTTTTTTAAAAAAAAACGTTAAAAGTTAATTCAGAGTGTCATTTATTATTCAACCCCTCAAACCACAAGAATTCTGTTTGGTCCCCCTAAAGTATTAAGAAGTAGTTCAGGCACCAAGAATAATGAGCTTCACATGTGTGGATTAATGATCTCTTTGCCAGCCTTTTCTGACTATTTAAGACCCTCCCGTGCCGAGGCCAGGCTTGTCCGAAGAGTCAAGGCTAACCCAAGGACAACAAGGAAGGAGCTCCGGGAAGATCTCATGGCAGTGGGGACATTGGTTTCAGTCAATACCATAAGTAACGTACTCCACCGCAATGGTCTCCGTTCCAGGCGAGCCCGTAAGGTACCTTTACTTTCAAAGCGTCATGTCAAGGCTCGTCTACAGTTTGCTCATGATCACTTGGAGGACTCTGAGACAGACTGGTTCAAGGTTCTATGGTCTGATGAGACCAAGATCGAGATCTTTGGTGCCAACCACACACGTGACGTTTGGAGACTGGATGACACTGCATACGACCCCAAGAATACCATCCCTACAGTCAAGCATGGTGGTGGCAGCATCATGCTGTGGGGCTGTTTCTCAGCCAAGGGGCCTGGCCATCTGGTCCGCATCCATGGGAGGATGGATAGCACGGCCTACCTGGAGATTTTGGCCAAGAACCTCCGCTCCTCCATCAAGGATCTTAAGATGGGTCGTAATTTCATCTTCCAACAAGACAATGACCCAAAGCACACAGCCAAGAAAACCAAGGCCTGGTTCAAGAGGGAAAAAGTCAAGGTGTTGGAGTGGCCTAGTCAGTCTCCTGACCTTAACCCAATTGAAAACTTGTGGAAGGAGCTCAAGATTAAAGTCCACATGAGACACCCAAAGAACCTAGATAACTTGGAGAAGATCTGCATGGAGGAGTGGGCCAAGATAACTCCACAGACCTGTGCCGGCCTGATCATGTCTTATAAAAGATGATTATTAGCTGTAATTGCAAACAAGGGTTATTCCACGAAATATTAAACATAGGGGTTGTATAATAATTGACCCACACTTTTATGTTTAAAATTTATTAAAATTCAACTGAGCAACATAACTTTTTGTTTTGTAAGATTTATGCTTCTGTTAATAAATCCTACTCTCGTTTGCAGTTTGAAGGCTCTAACTTATTTGCATCTTATCAAACCAGCTAAATCTGCAGGGGGTTGAATACTACTTGTAGGCACTGTATGTCCCTGGGGGGAATATACATCACTGGTGGGGTCACATACATCACTGGGGGCTATATACATCACAGGAGGGGGGATATACAGTACTTGGGGGGGATATACAGCACTTCTTGGGTAAATGCATCACTGGGGAATATACATAATACTTGGGGGCACATACAGCCCTGGGGGGATATACAGTACTTGGGGAGGGGGGATATACAGCACTGGGGGGAACAGGCATCGCTGGGGAGGCTTATAGATCACCGGGTGGGGCTCATAGATCACCGAGGGGGACATAGGTCACAAGGGGGGCACAAAGTTCCCTGGCGAGATATAGCTGGAGTGCACAGAAAACACAGGGGTGACATATAGTTGGTGGGGAAGCGAGATCACAGGGGGCACATAGCTGTGGGGCACAGAAATCACAGGGGTCACATAGCTGGGGGAACATGGATCACAGGGGGACTTATAGCTATGGGCCACAGAGATCACATGGGGGCACATAGTTGGGAGGCACAGAGATCACAGGGGGGCATATAGTTCGGGGGGCATGAAGATCACATGGGGGCACAGAGATCATATTGGGGCTCATAGCTGGGGGCACAGATCACCAGCAGAAAGGCAGGATCGCTGGTGTATCGCTACCTGATCGCTGCTGAGCTGCCAAACAGGCAGCTCAGGCAGCGATCAGCACAACGACACTGCGGGTAAACATCCCTTAGTTACCCGCAGTGTACGTTGGATACCAGCGCCCTGATGCTGGGAGCTGGTAACCAAGGTACACGTCGGGTTTCCAGGCGCTGCGCGGTGCCTGAAAACCCGCTGTGTACCATGGTTACCAGCTCCCTGCATCAGGGCGCTGGTATCCAAGGTACACAGCGGGTTTCTAGGCACAGCCCTGCGCCTGGAAACCCGCTGTGTACCTTGGTTACCAGCGGATCGTTGGTCTCCCACCTGTCACACGCGATGCGTGCCTGTCAGCGGGAGACCAGCGATCAAAAAAATGTCCAGGACATTCAGTGACGATCAGCGATACCCGTCAGGGGGGCTGATCTTCGCTGAATGTCACACACAGCGATATCGCTGGGGATCGCTGCTGCGTCACAAAACTAGTGACTCAGCAGCGATCTCGCTAGCGAGATCGCTGTGTGAGACGGAGGCTTTAGGGGACGTGGCCAGTTTCTGCAGAAATTGAACCCAGCTGTGTTCTGAAGAGATTAGGTTCCCTGTCCTATTCTGTGCCAGCAAGGTCAATATTAGGCAGCTCCTTCCACCACTCCTTGCCCAAACATTTGTTCCTGAGCTTACCCGCTCAGTCTGATTTCTTCATCCTTGACTCCGGCTTTGTAATTTGAACCCTTGCTGCCTTCCCCAACTTTGGACTGTGTGACTACTTTTCTGTCTTACCCTCCTGTACCTCAAACCTGCACCTCTGACTAAAGCTCAGAATTTATAGAAGCCCATGGAGCCTTCAGGCTTTGAGTGTTTGTGTGAAAGAATGGGCCAGAATAACACCTGAGCAATGCATGCGACTAGTTTCACCACACAGGAAGTGTCTTGACACTGTCATCATAAACAGTGGCTTTTATACAAAGTACTAGATGGTAGATGGAGGCCTGATGCTATCGCATCGCGAGGGTGGTAATGTCACGATGGGGGCAGGCTTTGCAGCATTGAGAATCTCTTCCCCCCCCCCCATGTGCTCACCCACCTATCCACTTTATCTCTTTCCCCATGTACTGACTTCTCCCGTCTGTAATCTCTTCTTTGACCTGTGTACCCCATGTGTTATCCCCCTTGTCTGCTGTCTCTCTCCTTCCACTCACGGAATTTGCGCAGGAGCAGTAAATTAGACCGCCGCCATCTTTGTGCAGACAGATAGCGGCGGTCACATTAAAACTGTGCATGTGCTTCTCCTGTACAAAGATGGCGGTGGTCAGTGAATCATTCGGCTGATCCAGGCGGCGACGTGTTCGTGACGGTGTCCCACTGGTGGTACCGCGCAAGAGGCTGCGTACGGCATATACAGTGTGTGTGGTGCATACGGCATATACAGTGTGTGTGTGGTGCGTACGGCCAATACAGAGTGTCTGTGTGTGTAGTGCGTACGGCATAAACAGTGTGTGTCGTGCGTACGGCGTATACAGTGTGTGTCGCGCGTACAGCGTATACAGTATGTGTGTGTGGTGTCTACGGCGTATACAGTGTGTGTGTGATGTGTACTGTGTATACAGTGTGTGTGGTGCGTACGGCATATACAGTATGTGTGTCTGGTGCGTACAGTGTATACAGTGTGTTTGTGTGGTGTGTACGGCGTATACAGTGTGTTTGTGTGGTGTGTACGGCATATACAGTGTGTATGTGTGGTGCGTACGGCGTATATAGAGTGTGTGTGTGGTGGGTACGGCATATACAGTGTGTGTGTGGTGCGTATAGCGTATACCGTGTGTGTGTGTGGTGCGACGGTGTTCCGCTGGTGGTATCACGCAAGAGGCTAGTACCACCAGCAGTTTCCATATTGAGACACCCATCACTTGGGTGTCCCAATATGGCGGTTGGTGAACTTGCGCCGCTTGGAATTCTGGAATCCGGACATATCTGGACGGAACAGGATGTGAAGACATTACAAGGTAAGTTTACATTAGATTACATTTCGGTAAGCGCGTTTAATACTTTTTCCCTATGTAATTTCTCATTATTACACATTACTTAATTTATGGGCATCTAAGGTTTGATTTCTTTGCCTGTGTGGATTGGATGAGTTAAGCTACTTTCACACATCCGTTTTGCGCATGACGGCGTGTTCCGGCGTTGCGCCGGAATGCCGGATCCGGCAAATATTATGAAAACCGGATGAGACCGATCCGGTTTTTCGCCGGATGCGTTTTGCGCATCCGACCAAAAACCGTATCCGTTTTTTTATCCATTTTTCGCCGGATTACGACGGATCCGGTTTCTTAAAAACGCCCCTTTTGTGGCCTTCCAAACGTGATTGGCTACTGTAATCCTATATATACACTGTTCCTACAGCCCATCTTTGACAGGTTGTAGAGGAGCAAGTGAAGGTTGGAGAGAAGAGCAAGTGACTGGCGAAGATGGATGTTATTATTGGAAATATTTTAAAGAATTTGGTGGATTTTACAGCGGAGGCTAATCGTTTGAAGGTGATAGTTCTGGAGAAGGAGAGAGCGAGACAGCAGCGCATTATGCGTCAGCGCCAACGACAATGCCGTATGTGGATCCACTCCATCACAGCCCAGAGACTAACCCGTGGGGTGTATTCTACACTCTGCATGGAGCTTAGAGAAAACCCGGAGAAATTTTTTGCATACCTTCGGATGAAGAAAGAAAATTTTGATATCTTGGTGGAGCGTATTGGAGAAAAAATCCGAAGATCCGAACCTATTGCCGCTTCTCAATTTCTCCGGCGGAGCGTCTCATGGTCACTATAAGGTAAGCTACTGTATATTTATTGGATCTGCTCGCTTGAGAGCACACTTGTAACTGGAATGCTGTTGCTTGTACTTTTTAACCATTTTTTTTTTTTAGTTTCTCCAATTGTTATAGCTGAGTTATGGTATGTAATGCTGTGATTGTGAACTAAATTTTTTTTTTTTTACAGATTCCTTGCAAGTGGAGAATCGCTCTCCTCGCTACATTTCCAGTATCGACTAGGTATTTCTACAATATCTGGAATTATCAAGCACACCTGCCGTGCACTGTGGGACTCTTTGGTCGGAGAATTTGTTCCAGAGCCAACAACAGAGATGTGGATTGAAATTGCAGACAAGTTTCTCCAGGTATGCCAGTTTCCCAATTGCCTGGGCGCTGTTGACGGGAAACATATCTGCATTGTATAGCCTGCAGGATCGGAATTCTTCAATTATAAAAAATATTTTTCAGTCGTCCTCATGGCCATTGTTGACGAGGGATATAAATTCATTGCTGTGGACATTGGGGCTTATGGACGGTCCAATGACTCACAAGTTTTCAAACTGTCTGCTATGGGTCGGCGACTGTACGGGAACACTTTCCAGTTCCCACCCCCTAGGCCACTGCCTTAAACCTCTGGGCCACCTATGCCTTTTGTATGTGTAGGTGATGAAGCCTTCCAGCTGTCGGAACACCTGTTGAAACCTTACAGTAGCAGAGGATTGACACAAACCAAACGGATTTTCAATTAGAGCCAGACGGATGGTGGAATGTGCTTTTGGTATTCTGACCCCAAATGGCGTGTCCTATTGACTGCAATAAACCTAAAGACTGAGACTGTGGACGAGGTTATAAAAGCTTGCGTGGTCCTACACAATTTTGTGATCAGCAATGAACCTATTTCCATGGAGGAACAGTATGAAGAAACAACCTTGCAGGACTACCAGAACATTACCAATCGAAGTTCAATGGCTGTTTCACGAATGAGGGACAGTTTTGCCCAATACTTTGTCACCTCAAGGAAGACTAGACTGGCAGGATGACAGAGTTTGAGAAATTGCTTTGTAACCTTGAAAATCATGTACCTTGTGTATCCACAGTAAACCTTTTAAAACCAAACTTGTCTACCTTCTTGTGGATTTTCTACTGTATTTCACCTTTTGGCCACAGTTGTGTCCCTGGTTGGTTTTTTTTACCCAAAGTCTTTTACCTTTTTTCCAAAATTGGGTACCTTGTTGGGGACTACCTAACAAGGTACACAATTTTGGGAAAAAGGTGAAATACTTTGGATACTACACAACCCGGGACATAACTTTGGCAAAAAGGTTAAAGTTACAGTATGTACCTTTGACCCAAAGTTATGTATGTTTTTTTTACCTTTTACCCAAAGTGATGTAGGTGTTTTTTTTTACCTTTTACTCACAGTTATGTAGATGTTTTAGAGTACCCAAAAATTTCAAAATTTGTTCACAACCTTATTTTTTACTTTACATCCTAGAAATAAACGACAGACAACAATTGTAATCAACCAATGTAACTTTTATTAAAAAAATAATTTTAATATAATGTTTTAAAATTGGAAATTTTGTATTAAACTTTTTCTGGTTTGAAAAAATAATGTATTTATTTCTCAACATAATCATAAATTTGTATAGTGTGGGGTGGAAATACTGCTGGAGAGGCTGCGGGACACTTCGACATTGGGAGTGTGGAGAGCGGACTGGGATGGTGGTGGGGAAGGAACAGTAAGAGGTGAAGGGGTGGAAAAAGTAAGAGAATGGGTGGACAAGTTGGAGGCAGAAGAGGTGATGGGTGGTGGAGAGGATGGTGGGGCAAGGACTGGAAGAGCAGGTGATATGGTAGGGAATTGGAAACTGGAAGGAGGTTGGTAAGAGGCAGGAGTGTGGTACGGGGTAGGTTGCTGGTACTGGGGAGGTGACTGGAGTTGGTAAGGTGACTGGAGTTGGGAGGTTGCTGGTACTGGGTAGGTTGCTGGAACTGGGGAGGTGGCTGGTACTGGGGAGGTGGCTGGTATTGAATAGGAGGGGTAGGAGGGACGGTGGCTGGAGGGGGGGCAGGTGGAGGAACTACTGGGGTGGGTGGAGGAGGTTGGGAGGTAGCCTGCACTAGAGCAGCGTGGCAAGTATGCAGTACATACATCTGCTGGTCAGTAGATAGCGTATCCATGCGCTCGGCTACAGACCTGAAAAGGCTGTGATTTGGAGAAGTTCTTGCTTCCGAATGCATGGTTTGCAGAAGTGTCTTCACCTCCAAAATGTTGGTGTTTATCTGATTAATGCCTGCGGCAATTTGTTCAGATAATACTTTTAGACAGTTCTGGAAAGATGCATTCAAATGCAAGAACTCGGGCGCATAGCTCGTTTCCTGACCCCTCTGCCACTGCCGCCCAGTAGCCGCAGGTGTATTAGAGGTGGCAGTGGCAGAAGGGTGGAGTAAAGGGAATGCTATCTCCTCACCAGCAGATTCATGTAATGCAGGCGGCCACGATGCTCCAGTGCTGGTGGAGGGGACAGAGGGCTCACGTGTCAGGGAAGGCTGGGAAGGTGCAGATGGGCCGGGGCAGTCGAAGTCTTCTAAGGGATCGCCCCATAAGGGTCCAACTCTGGGGGCGCCCGAGTGCTGGTCACCGTGCTGTGGAATAAAGAGAAAAAAATACAATTAAAATAGAGATATGGAATGGCCCTGGCTGAAAAAAAAATGTAGTTAGACAAGGTAACATTTCCTTTTGAATATTTACCTTCTGGTGACCATTGTTGCCCGCAGGAATGCCAGGGCTCTTGCATACTTATATTTGCTCCGGCGTCCTGCAGATCCACTCCGGGCCCACATCTCTTTGTTGAACTCCTTCTTGAAGCAATCCCTCACAGACCGCCACCGCTTCACAGTTCTCTCCCCTGAAACGAGAAAGCACAAATTGGTTAGTATACAACATCAGTGTTTCCCAAATTACAGTCCTCATGGCCCCCACAGGTCATGTTTTCAGGATTTCCATAGTGTTGCACAAAAGGAAATCCTGAAAACATGACCCATGTGGGCCGCAAGGACTGGAGTTTGGGAAACACTGCTTTACATTCAGCAACCTGAGCTGTATATTCTTACGGTGTTCAGTCAGGGCCTGAACTTCGAGGTCTTCCCAGCGGTCCACCAGCAGCGAACAGACTTCCTCCCAGAGCTATCGGGTCATGATAACATCAGCATGGCGGCGGTCCCCCATGTTCCACAGCGGCTCCCTTTCTCGACCAGATCGATGAGGAGGTTCACATCTAACCCCTCCTCACCATCCGAGTCGGGAGCACGCTGTGAAGCGTGTTAAAGAAAAAGAGAAAAAAAAAGTACATTAGCCTCCACACTAGCAAGTTTTAAAAAAAATATATATATGTACAATACAGACCAAAAGTTTGGACACACCTTCTCATTCAAAGATTTTTCTGTATTTTCATGACTAAGAAAATTGTAGAATTACACTGTGGGCTGGGCTACAAAAACTAAAAAACCGGATCCGGCGCTCATAGACTTTCATTGTGACAAAAGCCGGAAGCGCCGAATCCGGCGCTTCCGGCTTTTTCGCCGGAGACAAAAAACGTTACAGTTGCCGTTTTTTCCAGACGCCGGAATGCAACCAGACACCGGATCCGGCAAAAACCGGACGAACCACAAGGCCATGCGGCACGATCCGGCGCTAATACAAGTCAATGCAAAAAAAACGGATCCGGCATTACATTTCGCCGGATCCGGTTTTACAGAAAAAGGCCGGATCGCGCTGTCAGGCGCAAAACGGATGTGTGAAAGAGGCCTTAACGACATCTGGTGAGAATTTCTTGTCAATAGAAATATATGTACTTAGAAAATTGGTAAAGTGTTAAATACTAATATCACACTCTGAACACACAAACACACACACACTGTAGAGGACATACCAGTTTGTCTCCTGTCTCTTCCTCTTCAGTTCCTCTAGACTCCCACAGTGTAAAAGACCTTTGGTGAGATAATGGTCACATGACCGTGATGTCAAACAAATGTCTTGCTGCAGTTTCAATCTTTGAAACTACACTGATAAATCAGAATTAACATTATCCGTGCAGTTTCTGGTTCAATCTTTGGGTGCTCTCATGGAGGAGGGGGCCCTGGGCAATTGCCCTTTTTACTTCCCTGACAAGTCCCCGTCCTTTCTGTAGGCTATTAAATACTAAAGACAATCGTTTTTGTCAATGACTGCTACAGCCTGCAATTCTGCTACTTTATTTGATCTCACGTCAGTAGAGAAGCTCTTCCTCTTCTGTTGTGCTTTTTTGATGTGGCGTCTATGCTGATACCACGCTGATTGACAGCCAGCTTTCCATTTCCTAACTGCGGGGAGCCGGCCATCAATTAGCATGACATTGAGGCTAAGTTCACACGTTGCGGAATTGCCGCGGAAATTTCCGCGGCAATCCCGCACTTCTCCCGCAGGAAATACGCACGTTTTTTGTATGCTGATTCCCGCCAGAATAATAGCGTTTTGCAAGCGTAATTAGCTTGCAGAATGCTAGCGTTTTCCTAGCGATCTGTAGCATCGCTTGGAAAACTGATTGACAGGTTGGTCACACGAGTCAAACATAGTGTTTGACAAGTGTGACCAACTTTTTACTATTGATGCCGCCTATGCCGCATCAATAGTAAAAAGATCTAATGTAAAAATAATAAAAAAAATAATAAATAATGATATTCTCACCTTCCGGCGGCCCCCGCAGCCTTCCCGCCTTCAGCGACGCTCCCGGCAACTCCGGTCCCAGGAGTGCTTTGCGACAAATCACACCGATGACGTAGCATCTCGCGAGACCGCTATGCCATCTGGGTGATTCTCGCAAAGGACTCTTGGGACCGGAAGTTGCCGGGAGCGTCGCTGAAGGCGGGAAGGCTGCGGGGGCCGCGGGAAGGCTGCGGGGGCCGCCGGAAGGTGAAAATATCATTATTTTTTATTTTAATTATTGTTTTACCAGGGATATGGTACCCAGGGCCTGGAGGAGAGTCTCCTCTGCTCCAGACCCTGGGTACCATCCGCACATGAACCGCTTACATTGCGCATGGTGGGCATAGCCACATGCGGAAAGTAAGCGGTTCAATGCATTCCTATGGCGGCGGAATCACCGCGATTACGCTAAATTAATGAACATGTTGCTATTTTTTCCGCGAAGCGTTTTTTTTCGCGGAAAAAAACGCAACATGTGGCCAAAACATGCGGAATCAATTAACATGTATAGGATGCTTAATGCTTGCGTTTTTATCGCGTTTTTACCGCGGAAAACCGCGGAAAAACCGCGAAAAAAACGCAATTATTCCTGATCGTGTGCACTTAGCCTGACAGTGATGTCCCGTCCGCAGAGCAGAGAGGAAGGTAAGAAGCTACTGTCGATGTAATGTCATGAAAGCCACAGGAGTGGTCTGTGACCACTCTGAGCTTACAGAGATTGGCTCTTGGCTGAAGAGACAGGTAGCTGGCACCTTCTTGTTTGCTTATTTTTCCAATTTTCCCAATTGGGCTTCAAACTTACAAAGTCCTATATAACCTCTTTTAAACTTGTTGTTATGCCTAACAGCTGCAAATCATGTAGCCGCGGGGACTCGAACATATTACTCGAGCCCCCGCGATACTTGGATAACACCCGAGCATGCTCAGATCCATTCACACCATGTTATAATATCCATGCATACAACACAAGAGGAAATTGTACACTTTTATTATAGCTGTTCCCAGGAGAGTTCTTCAAAGTAAATAGCTACAACATGTACAAAATTGAACAAACACTTCTCTACAGATTTACATATTTCCCTTTTAATTTTCATTAATTACATTTTATGTATTTTTTTTTAGTATAGATGTTTTTTGTTATTTTAATATACAGAAAAAATGACCATTAAACTTCATGATTATTAAACAGGGCACTGGGATCTGACACAGGAGGATCAACCCGGAATCCGGCATCTCACTGTGGTATAGTGGGCTTGAAACCAACATATGGACTTGTGTCCCGCCATGGACTTATTCCTTTGGTAAACTCTATGGATGTACCTGGCATTTTAGCAAGATGTGTGGATGATGCTGCAGCTGTAGTAGGTAATGTAAAAACGTATACAACTGTAAACTACAACTGTTACTTTTACTCCAGAGTAACAAAAATCTTGTCCTTGTAGGGGTACTTGCTGGACATGACCCACAAGACTCAACAACAATCCAAGATCACTTCCAGCCATTCACTCTTCCTGATATAATAGATGTGACTAAGCTCTGTGTAGGAATTCCAAAGGTAATACCCAACTCCTGAATACCAACCTAGTTCTCCACAATCATCCAGATGGTCTTTGCAGTAGCTTAGCTACAAATGTGTTTGTATATGGAATTTCTGCTTTATATGTGTCTATCGTGGACACGTGAATTTGCTTTTGCTATAAATACTGATCTATTCTTACCAAAAAATAAATAAAGAAAAAACAAAATAGCAAAAGATTGTAAGAAAGCCTTGTAAGGACAAGGTTAAAACTTTGCACTTGGAGTCTTGATTACATGCACCTGGCTAGCTATTTCTTGAGCAAGGCCCTGTGTTAATTTGTTCGTTATTTAGTCATCTAGGGAAGCTATGTGGGTTGTGTTGGAGCAGGAGTGAGACAAGCCAGAATCTCTGAGAGGAGACTTCTAAGGTCATGTGCACCAAACTGCATGTACGACTGGTTGCTGTGGACAATAGCCGATTTGTGTGCTGGGAAAAGGCTGTGTTTCATTTTAAAGAACTGTGCAAGTTTATGAAGTTCAATAAACTTCACATTGTTTTGACACAAGAACTCGGTGCCTGTGTGAACTCTAGTGTCTACTTGAGAGCGTGAGTCTCTACAATTGGTGGAGACTGTGAGCCCAGTCCCAAGAACACATGGGATTACAGTTTAAAGCGGAGTATCCTGAGTAAAGACATCTACAGCATAGAGGAGCTTGTTAAGCAATTGGTCCTGGTTCAACATCAAATACAGCAGCAGCAGCAAATAGTTTCAGCAGCAGATAGCTCTCCTGACAAAAGCTGTCTGGGCCAAGGAGACTGCACTTTCTGACCTGGCAGTCCTGGTGCAATTTGTACGCCTCTGGCACTACCAAATGGGCAAGCCTCTTCTGTCCCAGATGTTCAACCTGTTACACCTGCTGTGAAAATGGCTGCAGCCTGGGACCTGCTCTTTGGCACAGATGGTGAAAAGAATGGTAGTAGACCAATTTATCCACTCACTACCTAGGTCCGTGCAACGCTGGGTTTCCCAAGGAGATCCCCAGAATGCAGATGACCTTGTGAGCCTCATGGAAAGATACTTAGCAGTGGCGAACACCCTGAGCAGTCAAACAGCCTGAGGTCACCTTTATAGGACACCCAAAAGAAGGGGCCTGAGACAACGTCTGAGGGGTGCCTAAAGACTAGTAGGGGTCAGAGATGGGTTCAAGGAGTACATCTCGTACCTTTAGTCTATTGGATGTGTCGTGCCCCAGGTCATATATCAGCCCATTGTCTGCTGGTATCAGAAACCATGGGATGCTTCTTATATTTTGGGCATCCCACGTGCAGCGACGTAATCCACACTGGTGAGGGTCCTCGGTTGTGCTAAGTGAACATTGTTACTGTGACTAAACTTTTGGACTCAGGGAGTTTGGTGACCCTAGAAAAGGCCACACTTTTGCATGTGCTAGTCCCTGGGAAGGGGATGTGGGGGTAAGGTGTCTCCATGGAGACACCAAGAACTATCCCATGGCATAGTTGACACACACACAGACTCTGGTTCCGTGTCCCAAAAAGTAGGAGTGGTCAAAGACTTATTGCTTGCTATTGTTATTGGATGTAGCTTTCTGTTGTTCTGAGAATTGTTGGCTGAAGCTGTAGGGCCTAGTAGGCCAGTTTGCAGCCAGCAGTCAGCTATGGTAAAAGGTCACAAAATAGTGATTTTCTTTTCACTGTGATGGCTAGAAAGGGGATGTGGAAGCATTCCCGGATGCCAGTGTCCCTGAGCTGGAGGCGTTCCAGGACAACTTTGGGCTGCCTAGCTCGGAGACTTATCGGCAAGGTACTCTGGAAAATGTAAGTGTGCGAAATGTTCACCTGGAGCCAATAATAATTTTCCACATTTAGCTAGGCAGAATGACCTGTTATGTCGAGGGACCAAAGTGAGGGGCTAGTAAAAGAGTGACTCCTCAAGGCACGATCCAGGGGGTATAATCGGTTTGCTCGAGCAAAACAATTTAAGCCTGGGGATCGGGTACTTGTGTTAGTGCCCACAGTTCAGAATAAGTTCCTTATCAAGTGGCATAGTGGCCCTATGAGGTGGTGGAAAAGGTGAAAGATCAACTATAAAATACACCGACCAGAGAAAAGAAAACACTTCCCCATATATTATGGAAAACTATTAAAATCCTGGAAGGATAGGGACCCACTTGAAATTCCTTGCTGGTTGGCACAGTCAGAAGTCAACATTTAGGGTGTCAAAGTAGGAGGTATTTGGCAGTTTCACATAAACAACACTGGCGGTAATTGATACACTCGAACAGGAGCAAGTTCTCGGAGTTACCAGGTCCAAGCATTCCAAGAGGGCGTGTCAGGACATTAGACTGGCCCAATGTAGAAACTGTGGGTTGGCAGATTATGCCCAGCCTCCAACTTTGGGCAGAGGGAAGGTTATGTAGGAAAGCCAGATAGGACAAGGTTAAAACTTAGCACGAAAGGTCCTAATTATATGCACCTATTTAGCCATGTCTACATGTGTTCATTTGTTGGCTGGTCAGTCAGCTAGGGGAGGGTTGTGTTGGAGCAGGAGATAGACAAGCTGGAATCTCTCTGAGAGGAGACTGCACAGGTTGTGTGCACCAAACTGTAGGTATCACTGGTTGCAATCGACAATAGCAATTTTGTGTGCTGGGAAAAGGCTGTTTTTCATTAAAAAACTGCACGTTTATGGAGTTCAAAAAAATTTCACATCGTTTTAACACCTGAATCCGGTGACTGGGTGAACTTTAGTGCTTAGAGCTGGAAACCCTACAAGTTGTACTCTTAGCAGTGATGCCAGTGGCACTGTGACTTATGAGGTTAGTGCCTGATGCCTGTGTCACCTGCTGGTATGGCATACCATCGCTAAAGGTCTGTAAACCAAGTCTTTTAGGTGCCCACCTGAGCTGCTCCACTGCATCATCTAATGTTGAATTGAGTCTTGTGTATTTTTTATTTTAGTACACTTGCTTTTTTCTACCTTTAGGACAACCTGCTTAAAAAAGAAAACTAAAGCTAGTTTGCTAAAGCTTTTAAAACAGGTGACAAAAGGACATCCCCCTATACCATCTCTGGAACACAATTTGTGTTCTGACATGTAAAAGTCTGTATAGAATAAAGCTGCATTTACACTGAAATAGAATCATGAGCAAGCTTTCATGAAAACCCTTGTTTCATGATAATCTGTTAATGTATCAGGCTGCTGATCACCCGCTGAACGAGCAAAACAGTTGTTTATTGGGTGAAATTATCTGTTGCGGAGCATAAAAGATCAACGTTCTCATTGGCGCATCGTTTTGGGTAAATGTAAAGGAATTGCACTGCCGAGAACAATGGCATCCTCTGCGCACTGAGCATCGTTGACTTCGGTCAGCCTGTGTTCTCAGACTGTTAAATGACCGCCGATGAGTAAATATACACTAATTAGCGATTTTTCGTAATGTAGTTTTTTCCTCCCAAATTTTGAGATATGATATGAGTACAAAAAGTTTAATTGCAAGCTGGATTATGGAGAAATTATCCCCCAGAGTCCTGATTCTGAAGGTACTCTGTGGAGTGCTTTTACAAGTTTGTGAACCCTAAGAAGCAGAGCGTTAAAGAAAACGACATGTTTCATTTTTTGGTGTTTTTGCTTTGATATCAGCCTAAATGAGTTATTGTTTTGCAATTTGGAACTTTTCAGTGTATTTTTTTATTATTTTTTTTTTTTTTTAAGGAATATCATGCCCCAGGATTATCTACAGAAATACTCTCTCTCTGGACAAAAGCAGCAGATATGTTGGAGAATGCTGGAGCCAGAGTAGTTGAAGTTTCAATGCCTCACACACGCTATTCTATTGTTTGCTATCATGTCTTGTGTACAGCTGAGGTGCTTCAAATATGGCTCGATTTGATGGACTGGAATATGGTAAATATGACTTCATTTCACAATAATAAGGTTATGCGATCTATAGAATTGGTACTTGTAACTTCTGAAATGCTTTACTGTCATATTTACATCTGTTTAACCCCTTCCCGACATTTGCAGTACATGTACGTCATGATCAGGAAGGACTTCTGACCGTTGCAGTACATGTACATCATGTCAATCATGCTACCACCGCGACTAGTTGCGCAGCGATTGCATGATTGTCCCACTGTTTCTCACATCAGGGAACATGGTGCCTTCGTCCAGGGGTGGCGATGCCCCCCCTCCACCCTCCGCAACTACGATCGCTGTTATAGACTGTTCAATCCTGAACAGCCAATCGCAGCGTTTCTCAGTGTTTCAATAAATTAGATTGCCTGAAACACTGATGTCCAGCCTAGGATCGGTGCTGTAAGAACACTGATCATAGGCTGGTGTCTGGCAACCACTACGTATCCAGGGCCAGCTCTGATTGGTGCGATTGATGATCACACCAATCAGAGCGCACAGATGCGCTGTGACCTGTAAGTTACCGCCTTGTACATCCTCAGTCTAGCTTCGGATTTGTACAGGGCGGTTAGTCTGTCCGTCCGTGTGCCTTGCTTATGCCACAGAAGCCAATGTCATCACTGAAATTGCTATTGCTTGCCTGTTCTCCTGCTGATGCCCCTGAAGAGGAAAAAAGAATTCCTGATCCTTTCCTGATCTTTCCCTAATCACCCTTTTCCCCCCTTCCACTCCTTAACCTCTTTACCCCCAAGGGAACTCTGGAACACTTCCATGGATCCCGGTGTTTCTGACATTGTTTTCTCGTGACATATTGTACGTCATGTTAGTGGTAAAGTTTCTTTGATATAACTTGCGTTTATTTCTGAAAAAAACGGAAATTTGGCGAACATTTTGAAAATTTTGCAAATTTTCAACTTTGAATTTTCATGCCCTTAAATCACAGATATGGCACACAAAATACTTAATAAGTAACATTTCCCACATGTCTACTTTACATCAGCACAATTTTGGAACCAAAATTTTTTTTTGTTAGGAAGTTATAAGGGTTAAAAGTTAACCAGCGATTTCTCATTTATACAACACCATTCTTTGGGGGGGACCACATCACATTTACAGTCACTTTGAGGGGTCTATATGATAGAAAATACCCAAAAGTGATACCTTTCTAAAAACTGCACCCCTCAAGGTGCTCAAAACCACATTCAAGAAGTTTAGTAACCCTTCAGGTGCTTCATAGGAATTTTTGGAATGTGGAAGGAAAAATAAACATTTACTTTTCTTTCACAAAAATTTTCCTTTAGACCTATTTTTTTTTAACTTTTGCAAGGGTAACAGTAGAAAATGGACCCCAAAAGTTATTGTGCAATTTGTCCTGAGTACGCTGATACCCCATATGTGGGGGGGGGTGATCCACTGTTTAGGCGCATGACAGAGCACGGAAGGGAAGGAGCACCGTTTGACTTTTTCAACGCAAAATTGGCTGGAATTGAGATCGGACGCCATGTCTCATTTGGAGAGCCTCTGATATGCCTAAACAGTGGAAACCCCCCACAATTGACCCCGTTTTGTAAACTAGACCCCCCCAAGGAACTTATCTAGATGTGTGGTGAGAACTTTGAACCCCCAAGTGCTTCACAGAAGTTTATACTGTAGAGCCATAAAAATAAAAAATCATATTTTTTTTTCACAAAAATGATATTTTCACCACCAAATTTTTATTTTCCAAAGGGTGATAAGAATAAATTGGACCCCAAGTGTTATTGTGCAATTTGTCCTGAGTATGCTGATACCCAATATGTGGAGGTAAACCACTGTTTTGGCGCATGGCAGAGCACGGAAGAGAAGGAGCACCGTTTGACTTTTTCAACGCAGAATTGGCTGGAATTGAGATCAGGTGCCATGTCACGTTTGGAGAGCCCCTGATGTGCCTAAACAGTGGAAACCCCCAAATTCTAACTCCAACCCCAACACACCCCTAACCCTAGCCCTGACCCTAATGCTAACCCTAACCCTAATGGGAAATTGGAAATAAATACATTTTTTTTTCATTTTATTATTTTTCGCTAACTAAGGGGGTGATAAAGGGGGGGTTGATTTACTATTTATAGCGGGGTTTTATGTTTGGCAGCTGTCACATGTTAAAAGACACTTTTTTTTTTTGTAATCATATTTATTAGAGTTTTCTTGTTTGAAATGCAATACAGAATTAAGATAATACAATAATCTTTTAGGTCATACAATTAGACAACGTTATCAGTGTGAACTTACATATGTAATGACAATATGACTTTATGAGTCCAGAAAACATCATCCAACGGTTGTAAAGCCAATTAATATTCTGGTTCATCTTAAAAAAATATTTAGAGTTGAGAGTCCTCAGTGGTTGATACCTTTTAATGGCTAACTGAAAAGATGGTAACAAATTGCAAGCTTTCGAGACTACTCAGGTCTCTTCATCACATTTTGATGAACGGATGTAAAACTTCATCACATTTTGATGAACGGATGTAAAACTAAACAAATCCGTAACGGTGTATATTTAATATACCCGGGTCTTCCAACCCGTATAGAGAATTGACTTATTCCAGTCTATAAAGCACTTTGACAAGTGAGATAAGCGTAAGCCTTGGACCGAATACGGTGAGTTCGAGAGATGAGAATGATGTATGGTCAAAAAAAGGGGGAAGTAGAAGTAGTTGGTGAATAATAGAAGAACTTAGTCAGCATCAGAAAGAGAGCTGGTACCTAGTGTAGGAAAGATGTGAAAGAAAAAGGAGAGGAGCAGTTGGAGTGGAGGGGGAAAAGGAAAGGAAAGGTCTGGCAGAGAAGGGGGGGAGGGTGAGAGGACCACAGGACTACGGGTAATGTTCCTGAATCCAGGCTTTAACAGACATTGTCATGGACAGCCAACCAAGGTTGCCAGGTTTTCATGAACAGATCATGTCGTCCATTCATATTATAGAACATTTCCTCAAAGCGTCTAATAGATTGTACTTTAGCAATCCATTGTGCCAACGTCGGGGAAGTGGTTTGACGCCAATGCGTCGATATGAGAGCACTCGCTGCCATGAATAACTGTGTTGCTAAACTTTTCCTGTGCGGTTTATAGTCGACTGATGGGAGATGGAGTACTACATGTATGAAGGATGAAGTGGTCTCCGCAGACACAAGAGACACCCTACGTATCTGGGTCAGTACTTGTTTCCAATAATCCCAAATTAATGGACAGTCCCACCATATGTGCTTAATATCCCCACGAAGTGTATTGCATCTCCAACACAGGTCAGATCCGAGGAGGCCCAATTGATGTAGCAGTGTCGGGGTGTGATACCATCTAGTTAAGATTTTATAATGCAACTCTTTTAACCTAGTGCAAACCGAGTATCCATGTGAATGGCGGAGAAGGTGTTGTCGATTTTGCACAGTAAATGTGAGCTTTAGATCCCTTTCCCAAGAATGAAGAAAGGAAGGATAGGTGTCTGTGAAAGGTGGAGAGAGTATGGGCAAAATGCGCCGAAGAGGTCTGGCCCCCACACCCGTCGTCTGGAATAATCGATCTAATTCCCCCAAGGGCGTCCGCATCTGCAGTAAAGGGATTGCTAGGTGGCACAGATGTC
The DNA here is from genome assembly GCA_033576555.1 of Oophaga sylvatica. Lineage (NCBI taxonomy): Eukaryota > Metazoa > Chordata > Amphibia > Anura > Dendrobatidae > Oophaga > Oophaga sylvatica. Next base: position 300,686,240 of record JARQOD010000005.1, read on the forward strand.
GGAAGTGTTCGTACGTGAGGAAGTCTACTTTCTCAAGGCCCGGGACCTGCGAAAGTTCATCCCGAGACAGACACCTCCCCTTTCCTAGAACCTCCCACACTCTGAGATGGCTCAATTTGTTCCAAAGGGTAGCTTGATATATTGAAGGTTTATCCACCAACCCAGGTATCATACTGCACGGAAGGCCCTTAGGTATAGTAATGCCCAGGGAGGCTTTGATATCTCGCCAGACACTAGTCGTGCCTCGTAGGATAAGTGAATTCGCAGCTGGCCTAGTGAATGCTTTATCAGGATACCAGAGCGCCTCCAGCGGAGGGGAGTCCCATAATTCCGTGCTCCATAAATCTAATCGCCAATCTTTAGAGGGATTCAGATATTCCAGCCATCTTTGGACCTGAAGGGCCTGATAATATTTTTCAGGGTCAGGTAACCCAATTCCTCCGTCAGTACTCTTTCTTGCCATAAGGGCATAAGGGAGCCTCTTTCTCTTAGAGAGCCATAGAAATTTCAAGAATAATGAGCGCAGTTTACTGAAGAAGGACTTGGGCACCTTAGTGGGGATCATGGATAGCACATATAGCACTTTGGGGAATATGTAAGAAGACAAGACACATTTCCTCCCAAACCATGACAAAAGCGGGTGTCGGTATGTTTCTAATAAAGCTGGAAGCTGGTCAAGCAGTTGTATGTGGTTCAAAGTGTATAGATCCCGTAAGCATGGAGAGAATTTAATACCCAGATATATTATGTACCTGCTTGTCCATTGAAATGGTAGAAGCGACTGCAGTTGCATTCGGTCCGTAACCGGGACAGAAACATGAAGGACTTCCGATTTGTTTGCGTTAATTTTATAGTTAGAGAGTTTGCCGAAGGAGAGCAAAGCGGAGTATAGAGCAGGCAAATCTTTCAGGGGAGCTGAAGTCATAAAGAGTAGGTCATCTGCGTATCCCAAAAATCATAAATCAGTCTTGCCAAAGGCTACTCCGCTATACTGCGGTAGTTCTCGAATATGTTGTAATAGGGGTTCCAACATTAAGATAAATAGAGAAGGGGAGAGAGGGCAACCCTGTCGCGTCCCGTTAGAGATAACAAAGCTATCCGACAATGTGCCATTAATTACCAACCTGCCCGTCGGGGCTTTATACATGGGCAGGATGGACTGGACAAATCGGGGAGGGAATCCAAAATGTAAAAGAGTCAATCTCATGTACGTCCAGTACACCCTGTCGAATGCCTTCTCGGCATCTACACTCAAGAGTGCTAATTGTTTTCCATCTCTATTTGTAAGGTTCTGTGTACATGTTCCTGAAACTCAGTTTGTTCGTCAGCCATTTTACTTTCTGTCTTGCTGCAGCTATTTTGCCCTCAGTCAATATGGAGTTTCCAGCTTGCATGTTCCCGCCCTGATTCTCTCCTTTTGCTTCTTAAGCAGCCACAGCTGAGCAATCAGTGCTTCAGAATCTAGCCTGCAGTGAACCTGTGACCTGACTCCTGAAGCCTTGGACCTTGTACTCCAGCTATTCCTACTGAGGAACTCTGAAGCACTTGTGGACTCTGAACCCTGCTCTTTGAAAGACCCACGTTTGCATGGACTTACGGTAACAGAGAAGAAGATCCTGAACCTGTTGTGGAGAGTGATTGCTGAGCTTAGATTACTCTGGCCTGCTGTGTCTCCTGCTTCTGTGTCTGCAAACTGTGTGACTATTTTTGCCAACTTGTATGAAGTAATACAAGACTTTCTATATCAAACCTGTGTCTCATGTATTTTCATCGCACCCAAGCACAAGACGCTATATGAACTGTACTACACACATTACAAGATTCTGAAGCCAAACGTTAGTGTCTGCTGGGTCTGGAAAGGCTGTGTCTGCTGTAACTGTGGATATCGGATGTCCGGTTGTACTTTCTGTGATGACAGTGGTTGTGACTTCTCACAACCATTCCAGGTGAGCAATTCCCTTAAGTGTTTTTTTTTCTGCAGTGTTACCACAGGTAAACACTATTGTTTTTTTTTTCTCTTTTCTCTTTTTTGTCTGCTGTAACTGTGGATATCAGATGTCCGGTTGAGCTTTCTGTGATGACAGTGGTTGTGACTTCTCACAACCATTCCAGGTGAGCAGTTCCCTTAATTTTTTTTTTCTCTACAGTGTTACCACAGGTAAACACTATTGTTTTTTTTTTTTTCCTCTCCTCTTCTTCCAGTACTCCTGTCTTTAAAGATCTGGAAAATGGAGGCCCGCATAAAGGAACTTTGCGGAGTGACTGATAATATCCTTGCAGATTTGCAGAATATAAAGACCCGTTTTACAAACCTACAGGACCTCACTAATCACAATTTGCAAGTGTTTGGACAGACTGCCCAGGATTTGCGAGCCAGGATTGAGGTTCTAGAGGGGCGAGTCCAGACTCCTGCCGTAGCCCCGAGTTCTGGGATTCCCAAGTTGCCCCCTTTTCGTTTTGGCGGTGAACGTGAGAAATTCAGGGGATTTATTAATCAATGCAATCTTTTTTTTTCTGCACATGCTTCACAATTTCCCACTGAACGATCTAAGGTGCTTACTATAATTATGTTGCTTACCAACAAGGCTTTGATGTGGGCAAACCCTCTGATTGAGACTGAGGATGATTGTTTGAATCACCTTGATACTTTTATTTCAGCCATGGGGCAGGTGTTTGATGACCCCAATCGAGGTGCAACAGCTGAAGCAGCCATGTTAGCTTTGCGCCAAGGTAAGCACTCGGTAGCTGAATATGCCTTGGATTTCAGGAGATGGGCCCTTGATACCACCTGGGACAGTTCCGCCAAAAAATCTATTTTTCGAAAGGGGTTATCTCCACTGATTAAGGATGAACTTGCTCGTGCCGACCCTCCCACTGCGTTAGGTGACTTTATTAACTACTGCATCCGTATTGATACTCGTCTGACTGAACGCAGGCAAGAGAGATGGTTCGAAAGCAATCGCACTAACCTTTTCCTACCTTCCTCTCCAGCTAAGGAACCTTTGAGTAGGATTACACGGGAACCTGAACCTGAACCCATGCAGGTAGACTCTTTACAACGACGGGTTAGTGATGCACGCAAGGAACATCGTTTTAAGGAGAATCTATGTTTCTATTGTGGTAAGTCAGGGCACTTCATTATAGACTGCCCCAGCCGTTCTCGTAAGACTACTGCAGCACTCATTCACTGTGAGTGTTGCGAGAGGGGATCTGTCAGGTCCAAGCCTCAGGCTCCAGAGAGATCTGCAGCAACAGATCTTGATTTCTCTGACTTAAACTCCGTTACCTCTGAGGACGTTGACTGTGTAAACGCTGCCATTTTTCAAGTTTCCTCAGCGGTGTCCCAGCTGAGTTGTAAGAAAAACAATTCTCATTGCTTCCTTTCCATCAAACTCTGGGTTGACTCAGCTTGGGTGTCTAGCTCTGCTATGATCGACTCAGGGGCAAGTGGAAATTTTATGGATGTCTCCTTTGCTCTGAAACAGGGGATACGTTCAGTGAAGAAGGCTACTCCAGTACAGATGGAAACTGTGGATGGCTCCCTGCTGACCTCTGGACCAGTGGATCAGGAAACAGAGCCTTTGAGGGTTCTTATGGGTAAAGATCATCAAGAGAAACTGTCCTTTATGCTTATCTCTTCTCCCCACTTTCCCATTATTCTAGGGCTACCATGGCTGCAGGCTCAGAATCCTACCATTAACTGGGAGACCAAGGAATTACACTTTCCAGAGAAACAGATGAGTCCAAAAGTTTCAGCTTGCTCTGTTCCTAAAGGAACCATGTCAGTCCCTGAACTACCAGCTGTATACCAGGACTATGTGGATTTATGTGACAAGAAGAACGCTGACCAGCTTCCTCCTCACCGTCCATATGATTGTCCAATTGAATTATTGCCTGGAGCAGAGATACCTTTTGGTAAGATCTACCCCCTGGCGGGGCCCGAGCTAAAGGCTTTAAAGGATTACATAGACGAAAATCTAGCCAAGGGCTTCATACGCCCCTCTTCATCTCCTGCAGGTGCACCCATCTTCTTTGTAAAGAAGAAAGATGGATCTCTGAGACCCTGCGTAGACTATAGGGAACTCAATAAGGTTACTATTAGAAACCGTTATCCATTGCCTTTAATCCCTGAGTTATTGGAGAGAGTGCGGCATGCCAAAATTTTCTCTAAACTAGATCTTCGTGGGGCCTATAACTTAGTCCGTATTAGACCTGGGATGAATGGAAGACTGCATTCAGGTCACGCTATGGACACTTTGAATATCTAGTTATGCCTTTTGGTCTGAGTACTGCCCCAGCCACTTTCCAACACTTGGTGAATGACATCTTCAGGGATCTCCTAGATACATTCGTGGTGATTTATTTGGATGATATTCTAATTTTTTCTAACTCCACAGAGGAACATCATGGACATGTGAGAATGGTCTTGGAACGTCTAAGACAAAATCATCTTTACATCAAACTTGAAAAGTGTGAATTTCATAGGACCGAGATTCAATTTCTGGGGTATGTACTGTCTACACAAGGAATTAGTATGGATGGAAGCAAAACCCAAGCCATCAAGGATTGGCCAAGTCCTAGAAATGTGAAGGAGGTACAGCGCTTCATCGGGTTTGCCAACTTCTATAGACGTTTCATTAGAAATTTCTCTGAGGTAGTGTCACCTATCACCCAACTTACCCGGAAAGAGTCTAGGTTCTCCTGGACTCCCCAAGCCCAGGAAGCATTTTCCCATCTAAAAGATAAATTTACCACTGCACCTATCCTAGTACATCCCAACCCCGAGCTTGCCTTCATAATAGAGGTGGATGCTTCAGACTGTGCCGTTGGAGCTATACTCTCTCAGAGAACAGGTGAGAAGAATGTCTTGCATCCCTGTGCCTTCTTTTCCCAGCAGTTGTCTTCGGCTGAGAGGAACTACGATGTGGGCAATAGAGAGTTGTTGGCCATTATTGCCGCCTTCAAAGAATGGAGACACCTTCTTCAGGGAGCTGCACAGCAAATAGTCGTCCTGACAGACCATCGTAACCTTGAATTTATCAGGTCGGCTAAGTGCCTGACTCCTCGCCAGGCTCGCTGGAATCTTTTCTTAAACCAATTTACTTTTATCATTTCTTATAGACCAGGATCGCGCAATGGAAAGGCTGATGCACTCTCTAGGATTTACTCAGCAGAGACACGTCCAATTACTTCTCCTAAGACTATTCTTCCTGACTCTAGATTCCTAGGAGTGATTCATAATCAAGACCTACTTAAGGACATCAAGGAAGCATACCATGCGGATTCCTTTTTGGCACAACCCCCAAGGGACGTAAGTCTTGTCTTTAAGAATGGTGTGTGGATTCAGGGACAACGCCTGTATATTCCTGAAACAGTCAGATTGAGAGTATTGCAACTCATTCACGATTCCAAGATAGCTGGGCATAGAGGAATTCTAAAGACACAGGAATTTCTTTCTCGTTTCTTTTGGTGGCCCACTTGCAGGAAGGATGTTTTAAACTATGTCACTTCATGTGAAGTCTGTGCAAGATGCAAAACACCTCGCTCCTCACCAACTGGTCTGTTACAGCCTCTTCCCACCCCGTCCCGCCCGTGGGGATCCATTTCTATGGACTTCATTGTGGAGTTACCAACCTCTCAAGGGAAGAACACCATTCTAGTGGTGGTTGACCGTCTAACAAAGGCAGCTCATTTTATCCCTTGTGTCGGCTTACCAACTGCAAAACAGACATCAGATTTGATGATTAAAGATGTGTTTCGCTTACATGGAGTACCGGATGAGGTTATTTCGGATCGAGGGGTGCAATTCACTTCTAGGTTTTGGCAAAATTTCTGTGCAGCATTGGACATTAAAGTAAACCTTTCTTCTGCTTTTCATCCCCAGACTAATGGACAGACCGAACGAACCAATCAAACCCTGGAGCAGTATCTCCGCTGCTTTATCTGCCACCTACAGGATGATTGGGTGGATCTACTTCCATTAGCTGAGTTCTCTTATAACAACTCTGAGTGCCTCCACTAAGCAGTCTCCTTTTTACTCTAATCTAGGTTATCATCCTAACATTCTACCACGATTTCCCATAGAAACGCCTTTACCAGCAGTGGCTGAAAGAATCACGTCTTTACAAAGAATATGGATCTTCTAAAGGAGAATCTGGAATCGGCTCAGGAAAGGTACAAGAAAGCAGCAGATAAATTTCGTAAACCTGCACCAGCTTTCAAGGTAGGAGACTTGGTCTGGCTGTCAACCAGAAATCTTAAGTTAAGGATTCCATCGTCTAAGTTGGGACATAAGTACATTGGACCCTATAAAATCAGTAAAATTATAAGTGCCGTTGCTTGTCGTCTTCAACTGCCCAGAACTATGAGAATCCACCCTGTCTTTCATGTATCCCTACTAAAGGCTGCGACACCCAATACGTTTCCTGGACGTTCTTCTCCTTGCCCTGACCCAGTGCTAGTCGATGGTCAGGAAGAATTTGTGGTGGAAAGAATTTTAGATTCCAGGTTGTATAGAAATCAGTTACAATATCTGATTAAATGGCAGGGCTACCCAGTGGAGGACAACTCATGGGAACCAGTCAATAACGTTAATGCTCCTCGCTTGCTCCGTCAGTTTCATCAGAGGTACCCACACAAGCCTGGTCTGAGGTCATCCGGAGGTTGTCCCTAAGGGGGGAGTAATGTAAGGTTCTGTGTACATGTTCCTGAAACTCAGTTTGTTCGTCAGCCATTTTACTTTCTGTCTTGCTGCAGCTATCTTGCCCTCAGTCAATATGGAGTTTCCAGCTTGCATGTTCCCGCCCTGATTCTCTCCTTTTGCTTCTTAAGCAGCCACAGCTGAGCAATCAGTGCTTCAGAATCTAGCCTGCAGTGAACCTGTGACCTGACTCCTGAAGCCTTGGACCTTGTACTCCAGCTATTCCTACTGAGGAACTCTGAAGCACTTGTGGACTCTGAACCCTGCTCTTTGAAAGACCCACGTTTGCATGGACTTACGGTAACAGAGAAGAAGATCCTGAACCTGTTGTGGAGAGTGATTGCTGAGCTTAGATTACTCTGGCCTGCTGTGTCTCCTGCTTCTGTGTCTGCAAACTGTGTGACTATTTTTGCCAACTTGTATGAAGTAATACAAGACTTTCTATATCAAACCTGTGTCTCATGTATTTTCATCGCACCCAAGCACAAGACGCTATATGAACTGTACTACACACATTACACTATTGCAAGCAGCAAGCGCATGACACAATCGGACACTATTATCTTTGCCCTCCCTCCCCTTCACAAAACCCACTTGTTCCGGGCCAATAAGTGTAGGGATCAGTTCCCTAATGCGATTAGCTAGGACCTTAGCCCATATTTTTAAATCTATGTTAAGGAGGGAAATTCGCCTGTAATTCGTACAAAGTGTGTGGTCCTTCCCCGGTTTGGGAATCAGAGCTATGTGAGCTTCTTGGGTTTGTTTGGGGAGTGCACCACCCGCCATCAGGGAATTCAGTGTCTTGAGTAAAGGGGAACCTATGATCTCAAAAAGTTTTTTGAAATATAACCCGTAAAGCCATCTGGGCCAGGGCTCTTGTGTGAGGGCAGGCTAAGTATTACGGCTTGCAGTTCTTCCAATGTAATGGGCTGTAGTAGTGCTCGTGCTTCTGATGGCGAAACTTTAGGTAGATTTATTGAATTCAAAAAAGACTTAATATCGTTTTCATGTTCCACTTGGTTGTGTGTATGTTCAGAACTGGATTGATGAAGATTGTATAGGGATGTGTAATAGTCTTGAAAGGTCTTAGCGATGTCTCTAGTGTTGTCCGTCACTTTACCACTAGGATTTCGTATCTTATCAATATGACTACGGGACTGTTTTTTCTTAATCAGGTAGGACATTAGCTTGCTGTTTTTATCCCCATGTGCATAAACGTTAAACTGTTTGTATATATGAGCACGGGAATATCTCAACTGAAGGAGATGTTTGAGAGAACTCCTAAGGGTCATCAAGGTTTGTTGTCTAGTCAATAGCGTGGTGAGTTTCTGTGCTTTCTCTAGATTAGTAATTTTAGTTAAAATGTCGTCTATCTCCATCTGTGCCCTCCTCCGCCTTTGAGTTCCAATCTTAATACATATCCCGCGTATGTAAGCCTTATGAGCCTCCCAGACGATTGTTTGAGGTGTGGGCGGCCTGTCGTTAATCTGAAAATACGTAGTGAGTTCCATCTTGAGGGTATCTAAGTCCGGTCCTGGATTAAGGACGGTATCATTAAATCGCCAGCGCCATGTAGGGTTGGGAATATGAGCAAGCGTCAGGTCAGCTGTAACTGGAGAATGGTCTGAAAGAAGCATTTGTCCAATAGAAGAGTGGGTAATGGCAGGAAGCAACGAGGAGGACATAAATAAGTAGTCTAGACGGTGAAAGGTTGCATGAGTCTGGGAGTAGAAAGTGAAATCCTTTACTGAGGGATTAAGGGTTCGCCAAATATCACATAGGTGTAAGTCGCCAAGGCTGCTTTTCAAGCGAGCCAAGGCCTTTTGCTTGTGGACAGATCTGCCGTGAGAGGTATCAATTAGTGGGTCAATCGCCAAATTCAAGCCCCCCCCCATAATTATTTGGCCACTTGCAACTGCTTTTATCGTCTCCAGAGTCTTAATGAGCCACGCAATCTGACCCGTGTTGGGGGCATAGACGTTCGCAAGGGTAAAAAGCTTTCCCGAAATTTCACCCCTAACTATCAATAGTCTACCCTCGCCATTCCCGATGAACATGAGATAATTTGAATGGTAGTGATTTATGCAAAGCGATACTAACCCCTTTCGATGCGCCCCTTTCTCCACAGCAGTGAAACCAGTGTTGGAACTGTGATATAGTATGGAATGGGATTCTATGCTGTTTAAAAGACACTTTTAATTGCAAAAAATAGTTTTTGTATCACCACATTTTGAGAGCTATAATTTTTCCATATTTTGGCCCACAGAGTCACGTGAGGTCTTATTTTTTGCGGTACGAGTTGATGTTTTTATTGGTACCATTTTCAGGCACATGACATTTTTTGACCGCTTTTTATTACGATTTTTGGGAGGCAGAATGAACAAAAACCAGCAATTCATGAATTTCTTTTGTGGGGGGGCGTTTACACCATTTTGCGTGTGGTAAAATTGATAGAGCGGTTTTATTCTTCGGGTCAGTATGATGGCAGCGATACCTCATTTATATCATTTTTTTATGTTCTGGCGCTTTTATACAATAAAACAATTTTATATAAAAAATTATTTTTGCATCACTTTATTCTGCGAGCTATAACTTTTTTATTTTTTCGCTGATGACGTTGTATGGCGGCTCGTTTTTTTGCGGGACAAGATGACGTTTTCAGCGGTACCGTGTTTATTTATATCTGTCTTTTTTATCGTGTGTTATTCCACTCTTTGTTCGGCGGTATTACAGCAATACCTGACTAGAAAGAGGGCCAGGTACGGAATTAAGCTGTACAAACTATGCGAAAGTACCTCAGGGTACACCCACAAGTTTAGGGTTTATGAAGGGAAGGACACCCGGATTCAACCCCCTGAATTCCCCCCTGTATTGGGAGTGAGTGGGAAAATTGTGTAGGATTTGGTGCACCCACTGCTGGATCAAAGTTATCACCTCTATGTAGATAACTTTTATACTAGCATTCCATTGTTCAAATCCCTCTCTTCGTGAGCTACAAGATCCTATAGTACTGTTCACAAAAATTAGAGAGGCCTCCTTGGGACGCTAATTGGGCAGCTGTTCTGAAGGGCAAGGGAAGAGCCCAACAGCGACAACATGCTGGTAGTCAAGTATAAGGACAAGAGGGGTGTCCTTTTCTTGACCACCATACATGTTGATGGCAGCACTGTACGAGGTACCTCTACACAGGTCCTGAAACAACACTGTGTACTGGGGTACAACAAGAACAGGGGAGTTGATCTCTCTGATGAATTCCTCCAGCCGTACAGTGCCTTAAGAAAAGCCATGGTGCGGTACAAGAAGCTGGCCATGCACATTGTACAGATGGCAATGTATAACGCCTTCGTACTATCACGATGTGCAGGCCAGACCGGGACCTTCCTTCAATTCCAGGAAGTAGTGATGAAGGCCCTAGTATTTGGCAGTCAGGAAGGAGCGGCCCCAGTACAGTCATGGCCAAAAGTTTTGAGAATGACACAAATATTAATTTTTACAAAGTCTACTGCTTCACTTTTTCTAATGGCAATTTGCATATACTCCAGAATGTTATAAAGAGTGATCAGCTTAACAGCAATTACTTGCAAAGTCAATATTTGGCTAGAAAATGAACTTTATCCCCCAAAACACATTTCAACATCATTGCAGCCCTGCCTTAAAAGGACCAGCTAACCTCTTTTCAGTGATTGCTCCATTAACACAGGTGTGGGTGTTGATGAGGACATGGCTGGAGATCAATCTGTCATGATTAAGTAAGAATGACACCACTGGACACTTTAAAAGGAGGCTGGTGGTTGGCATCATTGTTTCTCTTCTGTTAACCATGGTTATCTCTAAAGAAACATGTGCAGTCATCATTGCAATGCACAAAAATGGCCTGACAGGGAAGAGTATCGCAGCTATAAAGATTGCACCTCAGTCAACAATCTATCGCATCATCAAGAACTTCAAGGAGAGAGGTTCCATTGTTGCCAAAAAGGCTCAGGGCGCCCAAAAAAGACCAGCAAGCGCCATGACCGTCTCTTAAAAGTGTTTCAGCTGCGGGATCGGGCTACCAGCAGTGCAGAGCTTGCTCAGGAATGGCAGCAGGCAGGTGTGAGTGCATCTGCACGCACTGTGAGGCGGAGACTCTTGGAGCAAGGCCTGGTCTCAAGGAGGGCAGCAAAGAAGCCACTTCTCTCCAGAAAAAACATCATGGACAGACTGATATTCTGCAAAAGGTACAGGCAGTGGACTGCTGAGGACTGGGGTAAAGTTATTTTCTCTGATGAATCCCCTTTTCGATTGTTTGGGACATCAGGAAAACGCCTCATTCGGAGAAGACAAGGTGAGCGCTACCACCAGTTTTGTCTCATGCCAACTGTTAAGCATCCTGAAACCATTCATGTGTGGGGTTGCTTCTCAGCCAAGGGAATCGGCTCTCTCACAGTCTTGCCTAAAAACACAGCCATGAATAAAGAATGGTACCAGAATGTCCTCCAAGAGCAACTTCTCCCAACCCTCCAAGAGCAGTTTGGCAATCAACAATGCCTTTTCCAGCATGATGGAGCACCTTGCCATAAAGCTAAGGTGATAACTAAATGGCTCAGGGAACAAAACATAGAGATTTTGGGTCCATGGCCTGGAAACTCCCCAGATCTTAATCCCATTGAGAACTTGTGGTCAATCATCAAGAGACGGGAGGACAAACAAAAACCTAAAAATTCTGACAAAATGAAAGCATTGATTGTGCAAGAATGGACTGCTATCAGTCAGGATTTGGTCCAGAAGTTGATTGAGAGCATGCCAGGGAGAATTGCAGAGGTCCTGAAGAAGAAGGGTCAACACTGCAAATATTGACTTGCTGCATTAACTCATTCTGTCAATATAACCTTTTGTTACTCATATGTTTGCAATTATTATATTTCTGTCTGTGATAAAAACATCTGTCAAACACACATAAAAACCAGAGGGCAGCAGATCATGTGAAAATATAATATTTGTGTCATTCTCAAAACTTTTGGCCATGACTGTACTTCCGGAACTGAAAGTGCCCATGTTGTACCAGGCCAAGATTTCTTTGGTGGGGTCCCTCAAACTGCAAAGAGAGGAAGGACCCAAAAAAGGTGCAAAATGTATTACAGAAGGGGAATACGAAAATACACCATTTATCAGTGTGACACCTGCCCTGACAAACCTGGTCTGTGTATGAAAGACTGTTTCAGAGTCTACCACACATCCATGGACTAATACATTTATTTCTGACTTGCACAACTCACATATGCCAACCTGACGTAAAACACACAACTCGTATGTTAACCTGATGCACTCTACACTACTCACATATGCCAACCTGACGTACACTACATAACTCGCATATTCCACCACAAAATTTACATAAAAAAATTGTGACTAAAAGATAATTTTTGTGTAAAAATGTAATTTTTTTTATTTTCACAACTAAACGTTATAATTTTTTGTGAAGCACCTGGGGGTTTAAGGTGCTAATGAGACTTTAGATAAATTCCTTGGGGGGTCTAGTTTCCAAAATGGGTTCACTTGTGGGAGGTTTCTACTGTTTAGGCACATCAGGGACTCTCCAATTGGGACATGGCATCCGCTCTTATTTCCAGCCAATTTTGCTTTGAGTCACCATGCTCTTGACCAAAGTCACCATGCTCTTTCCCTTCCAAGCCCTGCCGTGTACCCAAACAGTGTTTTGTTGTTTTTTTTTTCCGCATATGGGGAATCCGCATACTCAGGAGAAATTAAACAACTTTTGGGGTCCAATTTGTTCTGTAGCCCTTGTGAAAATAAAAACAAAAATTGGTGCTAAAAGTTCATTTTTATGGAAAAAATTAGATTTTTTTTTTTATTTTTGTATTTTTTTTTTTTTATGGCTTTACGTTATAAATTTCTGTGAAGCACTTGGGAGTTCAAAGTTCTCACCACATATCTAGATAGGTTCCTTTGGGGGTCTAGTTTCCAAAATGGGGTCACTTGTCGTTGGTTTCCACTGTTTAGGCACATCAGGGGCTCTCCAAACGCGACATGACGCCCGCAGACTATTCCATCAAAGTCTTTATGTAACTATGTGCAGTTCTGGTCTCCGGTGTATAAGAAAGACATAGCTGAACTGGAGCGGGTGCAGAGAAGAGCGACCAAGGTTATTAGAGAACTGGGGGTCTGCAATACCAAGACAATGTCACGCTGTCTAGCAGATGTATAAATATTGTAAGCTTTCCGGGGGTTTAGCTCTAGGATCGCTGTCTGGGTAGACAGAATGGCACGGAAACAGTTCATTCAGACAGCAGTTTGGTGAAAACTGGCCGCAACCAGTTTTATTAAAGTCCACAGCACACAGATAAAAACAAATCATAAACAGAAAACCTGGGCTTGTCTAGCCACTAAATTACACTTAGATAGATGGCCCTCTCTATCCGGGACCCAGACTCTACCAGTCTGTGCCCAAAACAACACATATCACATATGTTACCAGTATGGAGTTTCACAGACACTCCTCTTTATGTCCGAAGGCAACTCCAATGTCCAGACTTGAGAGAGGTCACCTCCTATTCAGTCGCTATTCGCACGGATTCTCACTGTGACTACTCCTGTGTCCGGGGTACTTCCTGCACCCAGACTGAGATAGCTCACACTCTTAGAGACTGCTTCCTTGTGCCAGGACACCTCCCTGTGTCCGGGCTAAAGACAGTTCCCACACTCTTGGAGACACCTTCTGTGCCTGGACCCCTTGTCCAGACTGAATGAGCTCTCTGACTGTGCTCCCAAGCACCTACTTCTGGCTTCCTAATCAACACCTGAGTGGATTCAGGTCTGAGCTGCAAGCGTGTACTGAATGGCAGGTGTAGTGACCTTTCTTTACCACCAGGTTTACAAAGCCACACATTTCGCTCATACCAGTCAGCAAGGTACTTAGGTGAAATATACACCTCATTCACCACATATTCCTTCACTGTCTCACATATCCCCTCCCTCTTCTCCGACCGGAGGGCTGGTCATCCAGACCGGAGGGCTGGTCAACAATCCCACAGAGACAGTGAACTCTGGACCAGTCATGGCCCTCATCAGCTTCATCCTCACCACTGTCATAGCCAACATCAGTTTTCTCTTCATCTGAAGCATCCGCACTACCCTGTACCCTCCCAGGCCTATACTCTCTGCGGGCCTCGGGTATCCTGCACTGCTTCATCTTGACCTTAGTGCCAGCCTCAGTCTCGGTATAGTGGCTCACCAGATAAGTACGACCAGGCACGTCAGAACAGCTCTGCTGATTCTTCCTCAGAAACTTTCGTACCTCCTGCCTTTGGGGCACTGACCCTGTGTCACCAACTGTCACAGGAGGTATAGGAGTTTTCTCTAATTCCCCCTGAACTTTCTTTAGCACATCTACTTTCTTAAATATCAGTTGATTCATAAATTCTACCTCACAGAACCCAAGCGCCTCTGTCATGGTCTCTGACCATTCCGAGCCACACTGTTCAAACGATTGGCACTGTAGAGGGAGCTGATCGTTTTTCTTGGTCGGTACACATAATTTATCCTCTTCTGGTACAGGCTCACTTTGCATAAGACTCAGAGCTCTTACTTCTTTCTCCAGGAGATCCTCATGGCTACGCATCTTCTCCTGTAGTTGTTGGACGTCCTTTACGTCTTCGGCCCTTTCTTCAGGCTCTTCTGGTAGGACATGCTCAGAAGCCCTACCATCAGTCTTCTTTACCTCTTCAGCCACGTTCTGCATCCCATCTGGGCTCCCGTGTGTCTGCAGTGGCAACGGAGTGACACATCGCTTTTCCCATTTGTTGGGACGTGGCTCCGATGTAGCCTCCCTGAAAGTGCGCTTGAGCTCACCAATGCCAGCTACTGATCCGGACCGTAACCCGTTCACGCCGCTGTCTTCGGCAGAAACAGATTCCTGGACAGAGTCAGTCCCCATATCTTCAGTCTTGCTCCTCACAGCTTCACTTGAGACATCAGCCTCTGGTGAGGCACCTGGCCTGGTGTCCACCACTTCCATGGCTTTCTCCACCTCTGCAGCATCACCTTCAGAGTCCTTGGCCTGATGCAGATCCACACCATACATTGATAACTTCTCATTTTCAACAACATCCACTTGTGCTGTGTTCAGTTTCAGAGTCCTGTCTTTCACCTTAGTCTTCGCCAGGGAACCGGCCAACTGTACAACATCTTCAGATGCCATCCTCCGTCCGACTGCAAGGTCAGCCTCAGCCTTCCTCTCAGGACTCTCAATCTCCTCTGCTACCATGCCTTCCTCACTTGCACTGGTTGCTTTATTGTCATCAGATGACTCACTATCACCACCACTATCCCTGTCTGACCCCCTTTTCTCAGCCACATCTGGCTCACTTTCAGGGTTATACAATTTATTCTCATTCACATCCTGCTCACTGTCAGGGTTATACAATTCATTCTCATTCACATCCGGCTCACTGTCAGGGTTATACAATTCATTCTCATTCACATCTTGATCTGGAACCTTAGTTAACATGTCATCCACAACATTAACTTCACCATCTGGTCCCTGGTTTCCCTCAGGTGGTCCCTCAAGTATGTGACTATGTGATAACCCCAGCACTATACTTCCATATAGCTCAGGTACCAGGAGCTGACTCACGACTTCTCCCTGGACTTCAGTGTCCCTATACAATAGGTTATTGTTCATGGCAGCATGAGGAAACCTTTCCTCAGAGCCAGGCTCTTGGGGAACCTCATTCAGAACAATTACATTCTCCTGTGCCGTTTTAAGAGTGGGGTCTCGCACCGGCTCACTCCCAAAATTGTCACAGGAGCCAGGCAGGTCAGGGACACTCGGTTCCCGAGAACCACCATCCTCGTCTCCCAACATCACCTGCAAAGAAATGTCATCTTTATCACGGTCATCATCAGTATCATCACTATTATGATTAGCATTATCATCATTATCAATATCAGCATCCTCATCATGGTCATCATCATCATGATCATCATTATCATTATCAATATTATCATGGTCATCATCATTATCACATAAGTTTAACGGCCCCACTAGCATTGTGTTCCGCCCCTCGGGACTGCGCACCCTCAGTAGGAGCTTCATCACACTGTCCATCAGAAACATTTTTCCCCCAGAGATCCTTAGACCGGGGAAAGTCATTACCCCATATAACGGGGTGCACCAGGGTCTTCACTACCCCACTTCATATGAAACCTCCCCGAGTTTGGGGACCAAGTCCACGGCAGTCTCTGGGTAGACTTTGGTGTCTTCATGGATGTACACCACACTCAGGTGCTTATCAGGGATGAAGTCCCTATCACTCAGGCTGTCACATACGGAAGTCACTGGACTCTCTGAGTCCAAGAGGGCCTGTGCTGGGCAGTCACTTACAACCACCGGGGACCCCTGTGGTCCAGTCTCTTCGGCTGAGGTGGACACACACACAGGCTCTGCGCAGGGAGAGAGGGATCTGCCATCATCACAACACATAGGCTCCCCCTCTATTGGACAGTTGGCTGCAATTTCACGCCAGCTCCAACACTGTCCATCACACTCTCCCACCCACATGTCCCCTCGGGCCTGAACCCGCTTATCAGCATACCCCATGTCCCCAACAGCTGGAACGCTCTTACCGCGAGAGTTCAGCGTCCGGGAACTCCGAAGTGACGACCTCTCAGACGGCTGTACCTCAGGAGGACGTGCTTGGGTGTAGCGGTCCACTATCACCTTTTCAACTCCATAATCAGGCCTGCTGACTGCAGACTCCCAACTGTATCTCCAGTCATGGACTCTCCTGGCACGGGCTGCAACCGTAACACCCAGCCGGGTAAGAATCGCCGCTTTCAACTTGGCATAGTCTTCGCTGTCCTGCTTGCTCAGGTCAGCCCAGACTTTTTGGGGTTCCCCAATCAGATAGGGTACGACCGCCATGGCCCATTCAGATAGTGGCAGATTCTCCTTCTCTGCCAGTCTCTCAAACCTAGTAAGATATACCTCCACATCATCACGAGGTGTCATTTTTCTCAAGGACCGTCTTACCGCCTTCTTTATAGCGGACAACGCCGGTGCCTTCACAACATTACTTCGGGACGCGACACCGAAATCCTTTTTTGGTGCTGTCATCTGCTCAATAAATAACCGGTTATTCTCCTGCTGCTGCTGCAGGAATTGCTGCCGGTCCTCCTGCATGCGCTGCTGGTGCTGCAGGCGCTGCTGCTCCATGCTCTGCTCCATGCTTCGCTGGGCCTGGGCCAGGTACTCAATGAGCTCCTCCATACTGCCGGACTCATCTGTCTCAACCACGGCAGTTTTATGTTGCACATTAACTTGTGCCATTTGTTCAAACAGCGCCTCCATGCTGTCATCCATGCTGTCAGACTTCTCTGTCTTAACAACGGCAGTCTTCACTCAAGACATACACACTACACAGCTTTTTTTCCACAGAAAATTCAGCCTTGCTGTGCAACCACTTTTTTTTTTTTTTTTTTTTTCTTTTGCAAAGTCTATTAGGGCTACTGTCTCTTTAAGACTGCTCCACAAACTTTTCTTTTGCTGCTGCACATTCCACAGTCATTTTCACAACAAGTTCAGCTTTGCTGTGCATACATTTTCTTTCTGCAGACCCTATCAGGGCCACTGTCTCTCCAAGACTGCTCCAAACAGACGTTTCTGCTGACACACTTTTTTTTTTTTTTTCTGTTGCTATTTCAATAGACTTCACCTTTAATGCTGTCTCTCGCCACTGTGCTGCATGCACACTCCAGCACTAACTGTACCAGGCCCTGCGCTGCCCCAGCATTCTTCACCAATTGTAAGCTTTCCGGGGGTTTAGCTCTAGGATCGCTGTCTGGGTAGACAGAATGGCACGGAAACAGTTCATTCAGACAGCAGTTTGGTGAAAACTGGCCGCAACCAGTTTTATTAAAGTCCACAGCACACAGATAAAAACAAATCATAAACAGAAAACCTGGGCTTGTCTAGCCACTAAATTACACTTAGATAGATGGCCCTCTCTATCCGGGACCCAGACTCTACCAGTCTGTGCCCAAAACAACACATATCACATATGTTACCAGTATGGAGTTTCACAGACACTCCTCTTTATGTCCGAAGGCAACTCCAATGTCCAGACTTGAGAGAGGTCACCTCCTATTCAGTCGCTATTCGCACGGATTCTCACTGTGACTACTCCTGTGTCCGGGGTACTTCCTGCACCCAGACTGAGATAGCTCACACTCTTAGAGACTGCTTCCTTGTGCCAGGACACCTCCCTGTGTCCGGGCTAAAGACAGTTCCCACACTCTTGGAGACACCTTCTGTGCCTGGACCCCTTGTCCAGACTGAATGAGCTCTCTGACTGTGCTCCCAAGCACCTACTTCTGGCTTCCTAATCAACACCTGAGTGGATTCAGGTCTGAGCTGCAAGCGTGTACTGAATGGCAGGTGTAGTGACCTTTCTTTACCACCAGGTTTACAAAGCCACACATTTCGCTCATACCAGTCAGCAAGGTACTTAGGTGAAATATACACCTCATTCACCACATATTCCTTCACTGTCTCACAATATATAATGTCAGTAATCTATCAAGTGGGACAACATTCTATATAACATATAAATAGGTAACTTTAACATGTATATATAGCATAGTATTACCTGACATAATATCCTGTGGGTCAATACTGAATACTTTTCACGCTGTCTCTGGCTAGAGGTGGACCGGGGTCTATGCTGACCCTAAACTGGGTTCCTGACTAGTCCCTCTACCTGAAGGTACTGTTAATGGTACAGAGGTCCAGGCCACCAGCGTAAACCCTGTCTCCTATAAATCCCTGACCACTGTAATCTAGTCCTTAGAAGGACCCTGATTACCACCATAGGGAATGGACAGGTAAAGGTTAACAAACAGTATAGACAAACGAGACAGACAGGGGATAAAGTAAATACTGTCTTGCATACAACATTAAAACACAGAGGGAACACCAAAGGTCTAGGAGATAAACTATAAGCAAGGTGAGGAGAAACAACAAAAGAGCTCTTAGCTTAAGTCTTCTCAGAACCGATCCTATCTGCAGTCTGTATGAATGCTTTCACCGGCATCTAACCAGCAGACTGGCAGCTATATAAAGGAAGCTAATTAGAACATAATCAAAAGCAGCCGGGCGAGGCTGGACCTAGTCTTAGCAAAGAGCTAGGTAAAATTAATCCCTCATTACCAAACACAAAGAAACAGCAACTCAGCTGCGAGAAGTCAGAACGTGCAATCGCGACAATCTTCGTGGCGATGCACCCATGACAGTACCCCCCCTTCTACGAGGGGCCTCCGGACCCTCAGGGCCAGGTCTGTCCGGGTAAGTCGTGTGGAAGGTCCGAACCAATCGATCTGCGTTAATCTCAGACGCAGAGACCCACGTCCTCTCCTCAGGACCATATCCCTTCCAATGAACCAAATACTGAAGGGACCGGCGATTCAGACGTGAGTCAATGATCTTCAACACTTGAAATTCTAAGTTACCATTGACCACCACTGGGAGGAGGAGGTAGAAGTGACGGTTATAACTGGCGCCACGTACCTCTTAAGCAACGATTTGTGGAATACATTATGGATCTTAAACGTAGGAGGGAGGTCCAGACGAAATGCCACAGGATTAATTATAGAACTGATCCTGTATGGACCGATGAACCTGGGACCCAGTTTCCAGGAGGGAACTTTGCGTTTTATATTCTTGGTAGACAACCACACCAGATCGTTCACACCTAGGTCCGGACCAGACACTCTCCTCCTATCAGACCTCCGCTTGAAACAGTTCCCCATAGCACTCAGACCATTCAGCACTCCTCTCCAAACTGAAGCAAGTGACGACGAGAATCGTTCCTCCTCAGGAACCCCAGATGGACGAGTATGTGGGGTCTTAGAGCGAGCACAAACTCCACAGGACGCGACAAAAGTTATTACCTCTTTATTTAAGTTAGGCCACCAAAACCGGCGAGAAAGGAGATCCACAGTTGCTTTACTCCCTGCATGTCCTGCTAAAGCAGAACTATGATGTGCCTCGATAACTTTTTGTCTTAACTGATTAGGAACAAACAGTTTCCCTGGAGGTCCTACAGGGGCGTCCCCCTGAGCCTCCAACACCTCCTCCTCAAGCTCAGAGCACACAGCCGACACCACCACTCCTTCCTGAAGGATAGGAACCGGGTCATCCATCTTTCTTGCCCCTGGGAAACTACGAGATAAGGCATCAGGAAGCAATTTTATTGAGCAGTCATACGTGCGACGAGGAGGTAACTTTTGACACCCCTCCTCTGAGAACATCTCCCCAAAGTCCTCCAGAAAAGGAGGCAAAGTCCTAGGCACGACCGCACCGATGACCGTGTTCATGCAGTTATTCTTGCAAAATTCACCCCACTGGCTTATCTTTCTGGATTGCCAATCAATCACTGGGTTATGTTTAGCCAACCAGGGAAGTCCCAACACAATAGGAGTAGGAAGACCCTCCAACACATAACAAGACAACTGTTCTTTATGTATTGCCCCTACTCGAAGGTCTATGTTATGAACAGCTTGTACAAAGCTACCTTGACCGAGAGGTCTGGCGTCAATAGAAAGTATAGGGATCGGTTTGGCCAATACACTCAGTTGCATACCTTGCACCTGGGCAAACCGAGTGTCCACCATATTAGCCCCAGACCCACGATCAAGAAGAACAGAAATCCTCTCAACTCTCGCACCAACCACCACCTCCGCAGGCACGAGAAATTGAGACGGACCTGGGGACGAAATACCTACTCCCAGGTTGTCGTCCACCACACAACCTGGGATTAACAGTTTTTCGGTGACTTTTTTGCTCAATGAGGCATGGGAGGGACACCCCCCAACAAAATGTCCCTCTCTCCCGCAGAAGAAACACCTTCTTGTCTTGCGGCGCACCGCCGATTCCCTCCTACAAAATGATGTCCCACCCAACTGCATAGGTTCCTCAGAACAGACCAGGGGAACCTCACTATAAGGGACTTTAGTAGTGGGTGGAGTCATAACAGGGGGCGGAGTTACCTCGCACCTCCCCCGAAGCCGTCTATCAATACGAATAGCAAGGGCCATAGCAGCCTCCAGTGACGGAGGAGAATCATACTGAGCCAAAACATCTTTTAATTTGTCAGATAACCCTTGACAAAACTGGCTTCTAAGAGCTGGGTCATTCCACTGAGTATCTGTGGCCCATCTACGGAACTCAGAAGAAAATTCCTCCGCCGTACGATCTCCCTGCTGTATCCTACGTAACTTCGTTTCAGCAAGGGAGACCCGATCCGGGTCATCATACACCAGACCCAGGGCAGCAAAAAATCGATCTACTGACTGGAGGGCCGGGGAGCCCGGGGGAAGAGAGAACGCCCAGGATTGAGGGTCCCCTTGTAAGAGCGAGATGACAATTCCCACCCTCTGATCCTCACTCCCCGATGACCGAGGCCGTAGCCGAAAGTACAATTTACATGCTTCCCGGAAGGTAAAAAATTTGTCCCGCCCACCAGTGAACCTGTCCGGGAGAGCAACCTTAGGTTCAGATCTGGTTTGCTCCGGGGGGGACAAAACCTTGGACTTAATGTCCGTAAACTCCATGGACAATTTCTGCAACTGCAGGGCAAGCTGGGCTACTGGATCCATGGTAGCTGGGGAGAATCTATAGTTAGGCCGGTGAAAATGTCACGCTGTCTAGCAGATGTATAAATATATAATGTCAGTAATCTATCAAGTGGGACAACATTCTATATAACATATAAATAGGTAACTTTAACATGTATAATATAGCATAGTATTACCTGACATAATATCCTGTGGGTCAATACTGAATCCTTTTCACGCTGTCTCTGGCTAGAGGTGGACCGGGGTCTATGCTGACCCTAAACTGGGGTCCTGACTAGTCCCTCTACCTGAAGGTACTGTTAATG
The DNA here is from genome assembly GCA_033576555.1 of Oophaga sylvatica. NCBI lineage: Eukaryota > Metazoa > Chordata > Amphibia > Anura > Dendrobatidae > Oophaga > Oophaga sylvatica. Next base: position 300,707,876 of record JARQOD010000005.1, read on the forward strand.
GTACAGAGGTCCAGGCCACCAGCGTAAACCCTGTCTCCTATAAATCCCTGACCACTGTAATCTAGTCCTTAGAAGGACCCTGATTACCACCATAGGGAATGGACAGGTAAAGGTTAACAAACAGTATAGACAAACGAGACAGACAGGGGATAAAGTAAATACTGTCTTGCATACAACATTAAAACACAGAGGGAACACCAAAGGTCTAGGAGATAAACTATAAGCAAGGTGAGGAGAAACAACAAAAGAGCTCTTAGCTTAAGTCTTCTCAGAACCGATCCTATCTGCAGTCTGTATGAATGCTTTCACCGGCATCTAACCAGCAGACTGGCAGCTATATAAAGGAAGCTAATTAGAACATAATCAAAAGCAGCCGGGCGAGGCTGGACCTAGTCTTAGCAAAGAGCTAGGTAAAATTAACTCCCTCATTACCAAACACAAAGAAACAGCAACTCAGCTGCGAGAAGTCAGAACGTGCAATCGCGACAATCTTCGTGGCGATGCACCCATGACAGACAAGTTATTACACTTGGGGTTATTTAGTTTGGAAAAACGAAGGCTTAGGGGTGATCGTATTACAATGTATAAATATATGAGGAGACAGTACAAAGACCTTTCTAATGATCTTTTTACTCTTAGACCTGTGACGGGGACAAGGGGGCATCCTCTTCGTCTGGAGGAAAGAAGGTTTAGCCATAATCACAGACGCAGATTCTTTACTGTAAGAGCAGTGAGACTATGGAACTCTCTGCCGTCTAATGTTGTAATGAGTGATTCCTTAAGAAGGGACTGTATGCCTTTCTTGAAAAGTATAATATTACAGGCTATATTCACTAGTTTCCTAGATACTGCGTTGATCCAGGGAGCTAGTCTGATTGCCATATGTGGAGTCGGGAAGGAATTTTTTTTCCCCAATGTGAAGCTTACTGTTTGCCACTTTTTTTTTTGTCTTCCTCTGGATCAACATGTTAGGGCAGGTTAGGATAGGATATGGGTTGAACTAGATGGACTTAAAGTCTTCCTTCAACCTTAATAACTATGTAACTATCTAGATAAGTTCATTGAGGGGTCTAGTTTCTAAAATGGGGTCACTTATGGGGTTTCCAATGTTTAAGCACATCAGGGGCTTTCCAAACATGACATGGCACCTGCTAAATAATCCGGTAAACTACTGTACAGAGTCCAGAGTAACGCTGCTGCCTCATTATAGTGAATGGACCCTCCGGGTTTTCAGCTAAATCACATTGTTTGGAGATTCAGATGTAAACCCCAATGTAAGTGCTCAGTGTACAGCGCAGGATAAATGTGATTTGAAATGTTATATAAAAGGCTCTCAATAAAAGCTTCAACTAAATCCACAAAAGAAGCAAACCTCCACTCAGGTCTGTCTTCTGTCAAGGGAAATATAGGGGGCTTCCACGTAACACAAATGGCATCAAAACTATGAATTAACACATGTGGAATTATATACTTAACAAAAAAGTGTGAAACAACAACTGAAAATATGTCTCCTCTTAACAGTTGTTGTAGAGATGTGTCTGCTGCTAGAACGCTGTGTGGCATTGACCTGGTCTCTAATCTGAGCTGCTATAAACCTGCGATTTCTGAGGCTGGTAAATCGGATAAACTTATCCTCAGGAGCAAAGGTAAATCTTGGTCTTCCTTTCTTGGGGCGGTCCTCATGTGAGCCAGTTTCTTTGTAGCGCTTGATGGTTTTTGCAACTGCACTTGGGGACACTTTCAAAGTTTTCCCAATTTTTCGGACTGACTGACCTTCATTTCTTAAAGTAATGATGGCCACTCGTTTTTCTTTACTTAGCTGTTTTTTTCTTGCCATAATACAAATTCTAACAGTCTATTCAGTAGGACTATCAGCTGTGTATCCACCAGACTTCTGCACAACACAACTGATGGTCCCAACCCCATTTATAAGGCCAGAAATCCCACTTATTAAACCCGACAGGGCAAGTGAAAACCATTTCCGGTGACTACCTCTTGAAGCTCATCAAGAGAATGCCAAAAGAGTGCAAAGCACTCATCAAAGCAAAAGGTGGCTACTTTGAAGAACCTAGAATATAAGACATAATTTCAGTTGTTACACACTTTTTTGTTAAGTATATAATTCCACATGTGTTAATTCATAGTTTTGATGCCTTCAGTGTGAATTTACAATTTTCATAGTCATGAAAATACTAAAAAAAAATCTTTAAATGAGAAGGTGTGTCCAAACTTTTGGTCTGTACTGTATATATACACACATATTTATATATACATATTTATATGATTTTTTTTTTATATTAATAAATATACACATTTATACATTTATCCACCAGCTAGTATAGCAATTTACGCCCCTTTAGCATTTGTAAGGGAGGGAGGGTGTGGACAAACGCTTCCAGGTGTCCGCCGCAGAAATAGGAAGTTCCTGCCTCGGGCACCTGAATTTAACCCCTGTAGGTGTGGCCATAGCAATATCCCCTTTAAAAGCCATTGTGCGTCAGGGCATCTCAATTAGTGCATCACCGAGGGGAATGGTGCTAAGGGGGGGGGGATTGGGCACTGTCAGTATTTTATTGTCCTTAGTCCTATGGGCTCCACAGTTAGAGGCGCATTCCTTAGCAGTACTGTGCCTGCCAGACTGTGGAGACCTTAAACAGTGCCTTCACCCCCCCCCCTTTCACCAATCCCATAATGAAACACAGCCAGGCCTAGATGGGTTGAACAGGTCGGTCACAGTTTATTAATTACATAAGCAGAGAAAGGCAATTACATTTCATAACGGGCGGCTCATAGCTGAGATCTTGTCCGCGATCGACAGGCGATTTGGCCGACGAGCAGTTACGAACTTTTGCCCTCCTCTACCTCTTCCACCATGAAGGATCCTGTGTATAACCTACACAGGACTCCAACCCCCACCAATCAACATTAGGGCCTGTTCAACTCCATCCTGCAAGATGGACACAATTATATCTAGGCTGATGTCCGTAATGTGAACTCCGTCCAGTCTTAATAATGCCGTGCGGTCTCATTCCAGCTGGTGATGACGAAACACAATGCCACATTTTCTCCTTACGAATTTTGCCATCCACACATTGAATTTTTTCCTTGTGCATTCTATGGCTATTTCATCTTTTGAACCTTGCCAGACAGCTCGTGGTACAATCTCTGACCACAACCAATACCATGTTCATGAATAAACAAGCAAAACGTTCGATGTCTGTTGTCATCCATTTATAAAGATCAACAATTTTTCGCTTGCCAAGATCATTGCCACCAACGTGTAACACAATTATCACCGGGCGTTTTGCCCTCCTGGAGATGACCACTATCTCTTGGAACTTCTGTTGCCATTGGAGGCCTCTTATCCCTCTCCAGTTGACTTCTAGACCCAGGAAGCCTAGATTTTTTCCTTTGGGCCATAACTCGGCCCTTTTTGTCCCCAATAGACCTGTGAATGTCCTAAAACCCAAACTTCTACTCCTGTAAGAGATAAAATGTATTACTTTAGCAAATCACGTCTAATGTATCTGGCAAAACATTTGGATTTCCATCGACTCATTCTCTGCACTTCTGCCTCGGATACTCCTGCCCTAGCTGCTTCGGTGGCTGCCCTGATTCGGAAAGAATGTGTCCCATATTCCTTCGGATTAGCATCGGATTTTTCTAAGCCTAACGCGAAAATTGCCTGATATTGATACTTGGCAAGAGGGGCCTGTCTATATGAGAGAGAAAAAATCTGCTTTCGTGTCTTATTACCGCATATCTTTTGACTATTTTTAGTGGGCATACTGGGCCATCTGACCTGATGAGTTAACTAGTACCCACGTGCCCCTCCCGGTGGGATCACACTTGGATTTTAGCACTCATATGCAGCGACGCTCTGTGCATTCGACTATAGCCTCGTTAATTAAACCACCTTCAGACACATTTTTTGACCGTGGCAACAACTAGCAAATGCGCAGTTCGCCGAAAAAAGCAATAGCGAAAGCTGCAGATAATGAGGATCGCCTCGTATTGCGATTTGCTTACTGATGGGGATATTGAAATAATGTCATGCAATAGTATCAATGAAATAGAGCGACGACATTCCTGACTCGATTAAAGCCTTTTCCAGCCTTTAATGGCTTGCTTAATGAAAAAGAGCTTTGTTACATCTACCTTCCTCATTAGTTGAAAGAAAACGGCTAATCTCAATAATTTCCATTGCACCGATGCCCCTCTTTCCCTCAGCCGAACTAAAAATTCCGTCGGCACTACGCCTCTTGTATGGTCGCACTTATCTACTGGCCTACCCTGAATTCACGAGCACCACTCCTCCCAAGCCTTGCCATAAACGCTAGCCGGCGTAAAAGAGCAAGTATGGGCAAGGATGTAGCTGACATGTGGTTCAAGCTCTTAGCAGTTCTCCTATTTTTTGTTTGAATCCGAATGTTCGTGTTTCTCAAATGATTAGGCCATGTCTCCACTGATGCAAATATTGAGAACATTTCCCACAGGGCTGGATCGCGCCCCCAGTTTGATGTGGTCCATACCTCTGGCCAGTTGTTTTTGTACCATTGGTTTTTGTACATTGCTGCAAAACCCTATTTTTAACTCCACTCTACCACGAGCCCTAGGTCCTTGGTTGACTTTTCTTTAACAATGACACATGTATGGCCGTTGTATGATTGCAGTAACGTTTTCCAGACTAGCAAATCTGCTTTTAGCGAGTGAGTAAGCCTAATTCTATGTCCCGGCAGGGAAATCCCTTTGGTCGCCAATGCTCCTCGGCGAGAGAGAACTCGTAATGCCAACCGGCATTATGTGGCTGGCGAATGTCAGTAGGCGCAGTAAGGCCTGCATCTGCTTAAGGGTGACTTTTTAACTTAAGACACCTTCCAACATCTGCAGTGTTTTCTGTTTATTATCGGCTGGTAGGTGAAAAACCATCGCAATTGTGTCTATTTCGATGCCTAAGAAAGGCATAACATTACATGGTCCGACTGTTTTTACGGGTGATAACAGTACACCAAAATACCGTGATATAAATTTAACATTTTCTAGCAGGAAGGAGCAGAGTTTAGAATTTTTTGGGTCCAACAAACAAAAAATCAAAGAGGTAGTGAATCGGAGAGTTGCTGCCTGTTTCATAACGAACAACCCAGTCCAGGAAAGTACTGAATAGCTCAAAATAGTGACACGAAATGGAAAATCCCATCGGCAAGCACATATCAAAATAATAGTGCTTGTCCACCTTACATCCTAACAGATGGAAACATTCGGGATGCACGGGTAAAAGGCGGAATGCCGACTCTAGGTCTGATTTAGCTAGCAGGGCGCCAGGCCCAGCTGTGCGGACTAATTCCACAGCCTTGTCGAAAGACGCGTATGTGACAGAAGCTTCCTCTGGGGGATAGCGTCGTTAAACGATTCACCCTTTGGGTGAGATGGATGATGTATAAGCCGATATTTACCGGGTTCCTTTTTTTGGAATAATGCCTAATGGTGATATTTTGATATTTTTGAAGGGTAGCGAATGAAAGGGACCCGCCATTCTACTACGCTCAACCTCCTTTTAAGTTTTGTTTTGTTTTTTTTGTTTTAGAATTACTGGGAATTTTCGAGCTGATTTTAGGTTATTGGCCAGTGTTGGTGTTCTACTAAACTTGAGGGGATAAAAAAGCTGTCCATAAAACCGGAGTGTAGTTGTCGAGCCGTTTCCTTATTGGAGTAGAATATCGCCTCTAGGCATTATTCCGAAAAAAGAACCCGGTAAATATTGTCTTATCCATCATCTGTTTGACCCAAAAGGCGAATCAGTTAACGACGCTATCCTCCCAGAGGACGCCTCTGTCACTTAATGTCATGTGGTCCCTAAAAAATGGTTTTGTAAATTTTGTTGGAAAAAATGAAAAATTGCTGATTTTTAATCTTTCTAACAAAAATTTTGTAAAAAAAACGATGCTGATGTGAAGTAGACATGTGGTAGATTTTATTCATTATTTTGTGAGGTATAACTATCTGGTTTAAGTGCAAAAAAAATAAAATTTGAAAATTGCAAAATTTTCACATTTTTTTTGTCAAATTTTCAATATTTCATACATTAAAATCATATTGACAAAGTACCACTTAGTACAGAATGCATATTCACGAAAAACATCTCTGATAAGGGAATTGAGCATCAGTTTTTTACCCCAAAAAAAGTGTCAAAAGGTGAAACAGCTTGGTTTGAAGGGTTGCCTAGCTGATTTAGAAAAAAATTTTTACATTACCTTATGCTGTTATTTTGTGTATACAATGTGCATTTATGCTTTACAGTCATCGAGTGATTTGAAGTTTCAACAGAAGCATGTATTCTACAACAGGTAAAAAGGTTATGGTTGTAAGGGGAGTATAATGACTTCTTCCTTAATTTAGGCAGTAAAACACTGTTGACTTCATCCTGTATTTGATCTACACAATGTTTCTTTTTTAATTTTAAACGAAGGGAATAATTCAAAAAACCAGTACAAAAAAGAAAAAGAGTGTCTCTTAATAGAGTTTTTGCCAAATGTGAAGATTATTTTGGAAACCTTTACTTTTTCACAATGACAATATCAAAGTTAAGAGTTCATCTGATTATTTAAATGATGGCAGTTCCTCATTTGCACAGCATCACAACTTTTTTGATTTTAAAAATTTTAAAAAATCGTGAAAGAAAATGAATTTTTTTAAAATAAAAAAAAATACACAATGATAAAATTTTTTATAAAATGTTGCTGTCAAAAACCAACAAATAAAGACAGGTCTATCGTCGTGTGTAAAAAATATTTAAAAAAAATTGCTTAGTATACAATTGCACAAAAGAGGTTTTTTCAGGTGCTTTCAGGCCCAGTATTTTTGGACTTGTAAACTAGGGTGTCTGCCCTCATTATCACACGGGCTTGCTGCATCCTGGGCGTGCACTAATTCAGATACATGAACAGGTAAGCGCTGCAGTCCCTTTGTGCTGTATTAATTCTTGAATTTTTTGAGGATTTTTAGTCTTCTTTTTGTGCTTTTTTTTTCTATGAAGCTTCTTGCAAAAGCCAAAACTTTTATTTTTTTTCCGTCCGCTTTGCAGTGTGATGGCCGCCGATAGGCTGCAGCACTCAGGTGACCTAACCATGTCACACAGCGCTCACATTGCTGAAACGGTGCCCTACCAGGAGGTCAGTATATGGTTTTTATTTTCCAAGGAGCACTGTTGCATTTAAGGAGCAGTTATTCAAGTAACTGACAATTTCTTTAATATACCTAGACCAACATGACTAGGTCACATGACCCATAACAGGACATCCCAGAAAAAAAATGAATACTCTATGACAGTGATGGCGAACCTTTCTGAGACCGAGTGCCCAAACTGCAACCTAAAACCCAATTATTTATGACAAAGTGCCAACAAGGCAAGCGCTGCGCAGGAGGAGAGTCAGCAGGTGCCAACTCTCTTCCCTGTACAGCGCTTGCCGTCCCTAAACCCTGATGATCAATTCTATTATGTAAACAATTCATTGATTTTAAACTTACCTTTGCAGTCTTCTCTTCTGTTCAGCAGGGGGGCTTCAAGTTCATGCGTGCTTCTCACACACTGACACTGAGCCACTCACACTGCCCTTTCCAGACACAACAGTTGGATTGATCTTTAGGGAAAAATGCAGAGTATTAGATAGATAGATTTTAGCATGGAATGCAAGCAGATTCCACCCATTCCACCCATCATCCCCATCATTGTCCTCTCCCCATCACTCCCATCATTGCCTTCTCCATCACTCCCATCATCCCCATCATTGCCTTCTCCATCACTCCAATCATCCCCATCATTGCCTTCTCCATCACTCCCATCATCCCCATCATTGCCCTCTCCCCATCATTGCCTTCTCCATCACTCCCATCATCCCCATCATTGCCTTCTCCATCACTCCCATCATTGCCTTCTCCATCACTCCCATCATCCCCAACATTGCCTTCTCCATCACTCCAATCATCCCCATCATTGCCTTCTCCATCACTCCCATCATCCCTATCATTGCCTTTTCCATCACTTCCATCATTGCCTTTTCCATCACTCCCATCATTGCTTTCTCCATCACTCCCTTCATCCTCATCATTGCCTTCTCCATCACTCCCATCATCCCTATCATTGCCTTCTCCATTATCCCCATCATTACCTTCTCCATCACTCCCATCATCAACATCATTGCATTTTCCATCACTCCCATCATCCCTTTCATTGGCCTCTAACCATCACTCCCATCATTTCCTTTTCCATCACTCCCATCACTGCCTTCTCCATCACTCCCATCATCCCCATCATTGCCTTCTCCATCACTCCTATCATCCCCATCATTGCCTTCTCTATTATTACCTTCTCCATCACTCCCATCATTGCCTTTTCCATCACTCCCATCATTGCCTTTTCCATCACTCCCATCATTGCCTTTTCCATCACTCCCATCATTGCCTTCTCCATCACTCCCATCATTCCCTCATCCATCACTCCCATCATTGCTTTCTCTATCACTCCCATCATTGCCTTTTCCATCACTCCCATCATCCCCATCATTGCCTTTTCCATCATCCCCATCATTGCCTTTTCCATCACTCCCATAATCCCCATCATTGCCTTCTCCATCACTCCCATTATCCCCATCACTGCCTTTTCCATCACTCCCATCATTGCCTTTTCCATCACTCCCATCATTGCCTTTTCCATCACTCCCATCATCCCCATCATTGCTTTTTCCATCACTCCCATCATCCCCATCATTGCCTTCATCACTCCCATCATCCCCATCATTGCCCTCTACCCATCACTCCCATTATTGCCTTCTCCATCACTCCCATCATCCCCATCATTGCCTTCAACATCACTCCCATCATCCCCATCATTGCCCTCTACCCATCACTCCCATAATTGCCTTCTCCATCACTCCCATTATCCCCATCATTGCCTTCTCCACTCCCATCATCCCCATCATTGCCCTCTACCCATCACTCCCATCATTGCCTTCTCCATCACTCCCATCATCCTCATCATTGCCTTCTCCATCACTCCCATCATCCCATCATTGCCTTCTCCATCACATCCCCATCATTGCCCTCTCCATCACCCTCATCATCACATCATTGCCTTCTCCATCACTCCCATCCATCAGCTCTACTTCATCCTCTCCATTTCTTCCTCACCCATCATTGCCTTCTCCATCACTCCCATCATCACATCATTGCCTTTTCCATCACTCCCATCAACCCTATCATTGCCTCTACCCTTCACTCCATCATTTCCTTTTCCATCACTCCCATCATTGCCTTCTCCATCCTCCATCTCCCCATCATTGCCTTCTCCATCATCCCATCATCCCAATCATTGCCCTCATTGCCTTCTCCATCACTCCCATCATTGCCTTTTCCATCACTCCCATCATTGCTTCTCCATCACTCCCTTCATCCTCATCATTGCCTTCTCCATCACCCTCATCCCTATCATTGCCTTCTCCATTATCCCCATCATTACCTTTCTCCATCACTCCCATCATCACATCATTGCATTTTCCATCACTCCCTCATCCCTTCATTGCCTCTCAACCATCACTCCCATCATTTGCCTTTCCATCACTCCCATCATAGCCTTCTCCATCACTCCCATCATCCACCATCATTGCCTTCTTCCATCATTCCTCATCATCCCATTCATTGCCTCTCTAAACCTTCTCATCTCCCATCATTCCTTTTCCATCACTCCCATCATTTCCTTTCCATCACTCCCCATGCTTTCATCCCATCATTGCCTTCTCCATCATCCCATCATTCCCCATCATTCCTTCCATCATTCCTTTCTCCATCACTCCCATCATTGCCTTTTTCCATCATCCCATCATTGCCTTTTCCATCATCCCCATCATTGCCTTTTCCACATCCTAATCCCATCATTGCCTTCTCCATCACTCATTTCCCCATCATGCCTTTATCCATCACTCCCATCATGGCTTTCTCATCACTCCCATCATTGCCTTTTCCATCACTCCCATCATCCCCATCATTGCCTTTTTCCATCATCCATCATCCCCATCATTGCCTTTCATCACTCCCATAATCCCCATCATTGCCTCTACCATCACTCCCTTATTGACTTCCCATCACTCCTCCCTCATCCCCATCATTGCCTTTCCATCACTCCCATCATCCATATTGCCTCACTCCATCATCCCATAATTGCCTTTCTCCATCACTCCCATCATCCCCATCATTGCCTTCTCACTCCCATCATCCCCATCATTGCCCTCTACCCATCACTCCCATCATTGCCTTCTCCATCACTCCCATCATCCCCATCATTGCCTTCTCCATCACTCCCATCATCCCCATCATTGCCTTCTCCACTCCCATCATCCCCATCATTGCCCTCTACCCATCACTCCCATCATCCTCATCATTGCCTTCTCCATCACTCCCATCATCCCTATCATTGCCTTCTCCATCATCCCCATCATTGCCTTCTCCATCACTCCCATCATCAACATCATTGCCTTTTCCATCACTCCCATCAACCCTATCATTGGCCTCTACCCTTCACTCCCATCATTTCCTTTTCCGTCACTCCCATCATTGCCTTCTCCATCACTCCCATCATCCCCATCATTGCCTTCTCCATCACTCCCATCATCCCCATCATTGCCTTCTCTCATTGCCTTCTCCATCACTCCCATCATTGCCTTTTCCATCACTCCCATCATTGCCTTCTCCATCATCCCCATCATTGCCTTTTCCATCACTCCCATCATTGCCTTCTCCATCACTCCCATCATTGCCTTTTCCATCACTCCCATAATCCCCATCATTGCCTTCTCCTTTCACTCCCCATCATCCCCATCATTGCCTTTTCCATCACTCCCATCATCCCCATCATTGCCTTTTCCATCACTCCCATCATCCCCATCATTGCCTTTTCCATCACTCCCATCATCCCCATCATTGCCTTCTCCATCTCACACACACACGCCCACACACACATACACACACATATACACACATCTCCGCTGCTCTGAGTTCTCACCTCTATGCTGCTCTCCGCACTCTCGGCAGCTTCCTCCCACGCTTCCTGCTCTCCTCCTGCGCTTCCTCTCATTGGCACACAGCGGCGCGGAGCTGAATGCCGTGTGAGGAAGGACAGATTAGGGCTGGCGATGCCACGTGCCAGCAGAAAGGGCTCTGCGTGCCCTCTCTGGCACACATGCCATAGGTTCGCCATCGCTGCTCTATGATATGTTATGTGCTCTGCCTGCAAAAGGCGATCCAATACTTCTGGTATTTTGAATCTTTATGTCTTATACATGCTCATCAGCTCCTAAACTTGCTAGAACACATGAATGTGTAGAATTTTTCAGAGAGTTCCTTCTTATAATTTATGGCAACACATTTTTCTGCAGCCTTTGGAGCTGTGTTGCCCACGGCCCATGTACATTTTATTCTGTTTTATCCGTTTGTAAGCGACACGTTGAGGACTACCCATTTTGCTTTGAGCATATTCAAAATTACTTTTATAATATACTGTATTTTGATATTTTTTGAAGTCTTCTACTTTGCATGCAATCTCATTGCAAATTGTCTTCTGGTTTGTTTCAGAAACTATGAAAAGTATTTCCTGAAGGCTCAGAAGGTGCGACGTTTGATAGCAGATGACTTTGTGAATGTGTTCACATCTGGGTAGATGTCTTACTTACTCCAACCACCTTAGGAGATGCAGCTCCTTATGTAGAGTTCATCCAGGAGGATAATAGAACTCGCAGTGCTCAGGAGGACGTCTTTACACAATGTGCCAATATGGCTGGTAAGCGTTATTTAAGAATTGTCTCGAATACCATAATCATGGCAAATATTACATCACAATTGATTACTATTAGTGATGAGTGCAAGTGCTCGTTACTTGAGTTTGCCTAGGGTGCTCAGGTATGCATAAAGTAACGCGGGTGCTCAAGTGACATGTTCGAGTCCCCACACCCGCATGTTTCATGGCTGTTAGACAGCCACAAAAGATGCCAGGATTAACTGACAAACATATATATATATATATATATGTATGATTATATATATATATATATATACATACATATATATATATATATTATAGTCTAGATTAGAAGATTGCAGGTATCATTTCATATATCTGCTGGGATATTAGGCCTAAACCAGATTTTTGTCTTTAATGTATTGTGTAGAACAAAAATATTTAGAGTTGAGAGTCCTCAGTGGTTGATACCTTTTAATGGCTAACTGAAAAGATGGTAACAAATTGCAAGCTTTCGAGACTACTCAGGTCTCCATCAGGCAAAGACTAATACAAAATCTGAAGAATCACATATTTATACACAACACAGCACAGTGTAGTGTAGAACAGTTATTGTAACTATGTAATATATGCTATATATGTAACATAGATTCTTATATATTTTGTTTCAATATGTCACGTTAACTCTGAAATTGCTCTGTAATGTTAATGTCTTGTTTCTCCTCTCACAAGGTGTTCCTGCTATAACCATTCCTGCAGGTCTGTCTAATAGAGGACTGCCTCTCGGCCTCCAGTTCATTGGACAAGCCTTTTGTGAAGAACAGCTTCTGAGTGTCGCTAAATGGTTCGAAAATCAAACAAAGTTCTGCCCATTAGAGTTTCATAAAAGTCATGAAAATGGACACAGTTAGAAGACAACATAAATCTGCTTCATTGTAGTCAATAAAAAATAAAAGTCTGCTACTGCTATTTATTATATCTTGACCTTATAATTCATGTAGTCAGTGCATGCAGTGTATCTGCTCAAAAATGTACAGGATGAAAATTTTGGTAAGTTGTTTTGGTTTGTTAGAAATACCGTATATACTCGTGTATAAGCCGAGGCACCTAATTTTGCCACACTGGCAAAACTTATTGACTCGAGTATAAGCCGGGTATATATTGTCCCCTTATCCCTATCCTGGTATGTATGTCTCCTCATCCCTATCCTGGTATGCATGGCTCCTCATCCATATCCTGGTATACATGGCTCCTCATCCCCATCCTTGTCTGCATGGCTCCTCATCCCCATCCTTGTCTGCATGGCTCCTCATCCCCATCCTTGTCTGCATGGCTCCTCATCCCCATCCTTGCCTGCATGGCTGCTCATCCCCATCCTTGTCTGCATGGCTCCTCATCCCCATCCATGTCTGCATGGCTCCTCTTCCCCATCCTTGTCTGCATGGCTCCTCATCCCATCCCTGTATGCATGGCCTCCTCATCCCCATCCCTGTATGCATGGCTCCATATCCCCATCCCTGTATGCATGGCTCCCCATCCCTGTATGCATGGCTCCTCATACCTATCCTGGTATGCATGGCCCCCATGAGAAAAGCATAAACATCCTACAGTACCGGTGCCAGCACCTCCTGCAGCTGAGCGGTCACATGTCTGCGCTCATTAAGGTAATGAATATTCACTCCACTACACGCCTATGAGAGTGGAGAGAGGTGAATATTCATAACCCTTAAGTAGCGCGCACTCGTGATAACCCGGCAGCTGCTGGAAGCTGGCGGCTGCGCTGACACTGTGCGCCAGTGCAGGGAATATTCATTTTTCTTTATCACAGGTATTAGCTGCAGCTGCTGGGTCCTGTTTCCTGTTACCCGCTGCTCTCCCTCCCCCGCCATCTTCTGGGACAATGACTCCAGTATAAGCCGAGGGAGAAAAAAATGTGCTGAAATACCCAGCTTATACTCGAGTGTATATGGTACTTTACCAGGGGAAAGCACCTGAATTCTCCCATCGAGTTTCCAAAAAATACTTTACATTCAGCACTTCCACAGCTTCCTCCAGCAGACACAGAACCTGTTTCTTTTGGAGGATTGCCACTACCCAGTTTCCTTACCATGATGTACACAAATGACTGCCTAACAAGAGGCATCTCAGTGTGTGCGCATGCATGTCATCAACCTCACCTGTAACCTAAAGACACTGACCATAACAATATAGTGTGGTTGTGCCAGCTGTAATACTATTGAAGAGCGCAAAGACGCTTTTCTTTTCAGGTGTATGTTGTGATTGTGATCTACTGTAGAATATAAAATCTATGTGTTGAAAAAAAAAAAAAACAATGGAGCAAACACCAGTTTGCCAGGTTGAGAGATTCCTGGAATAAAGGTGTGTACGGAGACTTCAGGCTGGTTTCCTGAGTGAGTAAACCATGAAAAAAATTTGAAGTCCATAAACCGCAAAAGTAATAAAACATCACATTTATTGGTAGATTAAAACATGAAAAAGAAAAATTTAAAAACCATGATAGTACATTGCTCAAAAAAATAAAGGGAACACTTAAACAACAGAATATAACTCCTAGTAAATCAAACTTCTGTGAAATCAAACTGTCCACTTAGGAAGCAACACTGATTGACAATCAATTTCTCATGCTGTTGTGCAAATGGAATAGACAACAGATGGAAATTATTTGCAATTATCAAGACACACTCAATAAAGCAGTGGTTCTGCAGGTGGGAACTACATACCACATCTCCGTACCAATGCTTTCTGGCTGTTGTTTTGGTAACTTTTTGAATGTTGGTTGTGCTTTCACGCTCATGGTAGCATGAGACAGACTCTACAACCCACACAAGTGGCTCACGTAGTGCAGCTCATCCATGATGGCACATCAATACGAGCTGTGACAAGATTGTTTGCTGTGTCTGTCAGCGTAGTGTCTAGAGGCTAGAGGCGCTACCAGTAGACAGGCCAGTACACCAGGAGACGTGAAGGGGCCGTAGGAGGGCAACAACCCAGCAGCAGGACCGCTACCTCCGCCTTTGTGCAAGGAGAAACAGGAAGAGCACTGCCAGAGCCTTGCAAAACGACCTCCAGTAGGCCACAAATGTGCATGTGTCTGCACAAACTGTTAGAAACCGACTCCATGAGGATGGTCTGAGTGCCCGACTTCCACAGATGGGGTTGTGCTCACAGCCCAACACCGTGCAGGACGCTTGGCATTTGCCACAGAACACCAGGATTGGCAAATTCGCCACAGGCTCCCTGTGCTCTTCACAGATGAATGCAGGTTCACACTGAGCACGTGACAGAGTTGGAGACGCCGTGGAGAGCGATCTGCCTGCAGCATCCTTCAGCATGACCGATTTGGCAGTGGGTCAGTAATGGTGTGGGGTGGCATTTCTTTGGAGAGCCGCACAGCCCTCCATGTGTTCGCCAGAGGTAGCCTGAGTGCCATTAGGTACCGAGATGAGATTCTCAGACCCCATGTGAGACCATATGCTGGTGCGGTTGGCCCTGGGTTCCTCCTAATGCAGGACAATGCCAGACCTCATGTGGCTGGAGTGTGTCAGCAGTTCCTGCAAGATGAAGGCATTGAAGCTATGGACTGACCCGCCTGTTCCCCAGACCTGAATCCGATTGAGCACATCTGGGACATCATGTCTCGCTCCATCCACCAACGTCACGTTGCACCACAGACTGTCCAGGAGTTGGCGGATGCTTTAGTCCCGGTCTGGGAGGAGATACCTTAGGAGACCATCTGACTCCTGATCAGGAGCATGCTTTAATAAATTTTATTTTCATTGATTTTTGTGTGATTTTGTTGTCAGCACATTCAACTTTGTACAGAACAAAGTATTCAATGAGAATATTTCATTTATTCAGATCTATGATGTTATTTGAGTGTTCCCTTTATTTTTTTGAGCAGTGTATAACGGTCGACGCATTTCGAGCTACAATAGCTCTTAATCATGACAACTAACATGCAGGAGCTATGGAAATGTATAAGCTAGAAAATGGGTGTGGAATAGACAAATCACAAATGTCCTTAATTACTAACCCTATGTGTGCCCAGGAGAAAGGAAGAAACAGAATGGGAGGGGGAGGGAATATGGGGACTTGAACATATTTCACAAAAATAAGTCAAATACTGCTCAATCTCAAACAATACATTCATAATATGAGAAAAGGGTTACAACTTTCAAAATTATTATATTAATAATAATTAAATATATCCACTGTTATATATTTATACCAGCATTCATCATTTCTCTCATATATATATAAAGCTCTGTTAAACACGGGAAAAAAAATTCTCCTCTGTGGATTAACCTGATTCAAGTTTCCCAAAGTGGAAAAACCAATATATATTTCCTTATAATAATTGGACATTTCAATAGAGGTACATTAAATCATTTTTGTAATTTAACCCACTCGGGAATCTAGTGGCTAGGTGAAAAATCCAAAAGGCTTCTCGTTTAAAGAGAAGCCGCAAACAATCCCCCCCATCTTGCTGCAATGACTGTCACAGGATGGGGGAATTGGTGTAGCGGCTGTAGAGGAATATGATCATGGTTGCTGCATTCAGGACGGATTGGCGAGGGGAGCATTTAGTGAGAGGGAGATCGATTAGTAGAAAGCTGCAATAGGCCAGATGAGAATGAATAAGATCAACAGCATTTTTGCAGAGTTAAAGGTGAGAAAAGGTCAAGTTCTAGAGATGTTTTTAAGGTGCAGGTGACCTGAGCGAGTAAGTGATCTGATGTAGGGAGTGAAGGAAATATCGGAGTCTGATCTAACCCCAAGACAGCAGGCGTGCTGCTTGGGAGATATGTTAGAACCACACACACATTTAAGAATATTGGGTTTAGTAAGATTAGTAGAGGGAGGAAACTGAGTTCAGTTTTTGACAGATTTAGTTTGAGATGGCGGGGGAAATGATGTTAGAGACAGTGGACAGACAATCCCTGGTATTTTGGGTTAATGAAGGGGTGATGTCAGGAGACAATGTGCATAATTGGGTGTCATCAACATAGAGATGGTACTGAAAACCAAATCTACTGAGGGTTTGTTCAATAGGGGCAGTGTATAAAGAGAAGAGAAAGGGGCCTAGGGCTGAACCCTGTGGAACAGCAACAGTAAGGAGAAGAGGAGCCAGCAAAAGATTGAGTGAAGGAATGTCAGAATGGTAGCAGGAGAACCAAGAGAGAGCAGTATCTCTGAAAGATCGTTAGAACAGAGCATAGTAAGGAGGAGCTGGTGATCTATAGTGTTGTATACTGCATAGAGATCCAGGAGAATCAAAAGGAAGTAGTGACCATTAGATTTAGCTGTTAATAGATCATTAGACACTTTAGTAAGGGCAGTTTCAGTAGCAAGTAAGGAGCAGAAACCAGATTGTATTGGGTCAAGAAGAGCGTTATCTGAAAGAGAGAGCACCAGATGGGAGTAGACCAAAAGTTACAGAAGTTTAGAGATGAAGGGAAGATTAGAGTCAGGTCTGTAGTTAGCAGTGCAGTTCTGGTTGAGGGATTTTGTATATGGTAATGGTTGTATACTGGCATGTTTAAAGGAGGAGGGAAAGATACCAGATGAGAGAGAGAGGTTAAATATTTTAGTTAGGTGAGTGGTGACAGCTGGAGAGAGGGACTGAAGGGGATGTGAGGGAATAGGATCAGTGGTGCATGTAGTAGGGCGATAATGGTAACTTCTTCCATGACTGGTTCAAAGACAGAAAGTGAGCTAGATGAAGTGTGGGAGGAGAATGTAAGATATTAGGGGATTAGGAGAATATTTCCTGTCAGATATGATCAATTTTTTCTTTGAAATAATTGGCCAGAACTTCAGCCTGAGGTTGGTGGTTGGGGCCTACAGTCTTTGAAACTTTTCATTCCTTCCTCAGTCCAAGAGTCGTTTAGAATGTTTGCATAGTGAGATGATGAGGGTGGAAAAGTAGGCTTGTTTGGAGAGGTGAAGGGCAGAGTTGTATGTTTTAAACATAAACTTATACTGGATAAAATCTTCGGTCAATAGGGATTTTCTCCCAGACGTTCGGCGCACCTAGAGCACCACTGTAGAAGACATGTTTGCAGTGCGTTCCATGGTTGCCACCATCTGTGCAGAGTTGTGATATGTCTTGAAGGTCCAGCTTACAGTGTTTCATTATCGTGTTTCAGAGCTGAGTCCGCAGATGAGAGGGAGGAGATAAGGGCCAATGATGACTGCAGATTCTTCATAAATTAAGCCTAATGTCTCTTGAAAAAAGGTTAATATTTAAATAGCTGAGCAAGAAACCTTTTCCTCGTGAAGACTTTTTGATGACCTTGCCCATGTTGTCTCCAGACAAATCTATAATGATCACTGTGAACAAGTCAAAAGCTTTACTCATTGTTGAAGATAACCCTCCATTCCAGCCCCTGGCTTCCATCTGAAGACTACATGGGCAATGCAATGAAGAGGCCTTCACGAGGGAACGTCACCGGTGTGTGGATGTCATAATGTACAGTAACCGGACCCCTCCATCTTAGTACCAGGTACACTAACATCTCAGTGATACATTGATTTGGTTTTGACGTGGAACAACTGTCTCCAAATTTTCCTAGGAGCTGTTTTTTAACACAACACCAGGCCATATGTTATTTGTACTACTGTGAGCATCATTTATGGATTAAACATTTACCATGGTCCTGGACTTTTATCCTTTTGAGCACATCTGGAACATCATTGATTGGCAGTTGCAAAGGAAACTGCAAGCAGCGAATATTGATGACTTGAGTGCCCATGTGCATTCAGCATGGCAGAACATTTTTCAGAAAACCTCTAATAAGTTAATTGATAGCTTGCCAAGGTGTATCAGTGAGGACATTGCTGCATTTTTAGGGAACATGTTCTCTTACCCCTTTAACACTCAACAATTCCTTCCAAACTCATGTATTAATTTTATGTAGAGGTTGAGCAAATCCCTGTCAATTTTGGCAATGCTTCAAAACTCTGGAAACAAGGCAGGAAATGCCCTCCTCATAGACCATTAGGAGAATGTTTGGCAACCTATCAACGTCATGCTGCCTGTTTATAATCAATATCAATGTACAGTATTATTATAGACTAATGTTCAGGCCCAATGGTATAACAACAGCAAGATCAGCTACTTTGGGGCCTAGAGTCTTAGTGCCAATGAGTATATAGAAAAATGTGATGGCTTCTTGTCGTCTAGAAATACTATATGGATTCTTCATTGAAAGTCTGACAGTGTAGGTCATAGCTTAATCATTTTGATGGCTGTTCTTGATGTAAATGTAGTTGTGCTGCAGTTACTGTCAACAGTACAGCATAAAGGCAAATTCCCTTTTTGTCTTAATATTTTCTGAAAGTAGGCACCTTGTATATTGTGAAAATGCCACTTAGAAATTAACAACCATTGTGCCTTCAGGCACTTTTGAATTATAATTAGTGTTGAGCGATACGATAATGCAAATATCGGCTATCGGCCGATATTAGCTCTATCGGCCTTTCGATAATTTGTTTCGATATTTTCGTCATATCGAATACCGGAATCGGATTTGTCACTGTCACTGTCTGTGTCCGTCGGTCGGGTCTGTCACTGTCAGTGTCCGTCGGTCGGGTCTGTCAGGAGTCAGCGGCACTTACCTGGCAGAAGATCTCCGGCGGTCACGGCCTGGACTGCTTCATGGCCGCCATCCTCTTCTCCCCGGCGGTCACATGCAGTTTCTCGCGATAACTGCAGTGACTGTTGGGTAATCCCGGCCGTAAAGCAGTCAGTCCGATGACGTCACCGCCGGGGAAGCAGGTAATCAGCTGTGCTGCGTCGCGATGACAGGCTCTGCCTGTCATTGCGATGTAGCAGAGCTGGATCGCCGTGGGACTATCGTTACTATGGACTGCGTCGGACAGGTGGTATACTGTTGGTTTGTTTTTTTTCTTTTTTTACAGGAGATCGATGGCGTCGCAGGAATGAGAGTATAATAAAAGAAATGAAAACGGGGTTGTCTCTTTTATTTCATTAAAATACTTTTTTCTTGCTTTGTCTTTTTTTTATGCATTTAATAACTTTGGGATTAATAATGGATCGGTGTCTTATTGACGCCTCTCCATTATTAACCGGGCTTATTGTCACCGTGCAATCAACGGTGACATTAACCCCTTATTACCCCGCTTGCCACCGCTACAGGGCAAGTGGGAAGAGCCGGGTAAAGTGCCACAATTGGCACATCTTTTGATGCGCCAAATGTGGGGCTGCTGTAGCCTGGTATTATCAGGCTGTTGAGGGCCAAAATCCATGGGCCTTGACAGTCTTTTAATACCAGGCCGCAGCAGTCTGCATTTTACTTGGCTGGTTAACAAAAATAGGGGGACCCCTACGCCGTTTTTTTTTCGAGGGGATCCCCTATTTTTGTTAACCACCCAAGCTAAGCAGACTGCTGTGGCCTGGTATTATCAGGCTTGGGAAGGTCCATGGATATTGGATCCTTACCAGCCTGAAAAACCAGGCCTCAGCGGTCTGCTTCATCTGGCTGGTTAACAAAAATAGGGGGGACCCCACGCCAATTTTTTTCGAGGGGATCCCCTATTTTTGTTAACCAGTTCCCTCTGACGTCACTGATTGTGTCCCTGGCTGACCTGAAGTGAAAGTGGAAAGCAATCAATTAAGCTTTCCACTTCCTCTCCTGTCAGCCAGGAGAGGAACTCATTCATTTGGAGGTTTACTTTGAGGCTGCAGCATTAGCTGCGGTCCCTGCAGTAAACATTAACCCTTTCTGAAGGATTACACCGTGGGACCTGACTGTACATCGGATTGGTAAGAATAATTTTGCTTTATTATTTTATTTTTATTACAGGAAATGGTTTTAGCAGGAAAATAAAATATGGTCAAAAACTGTGTGATTATTTCATTAAACTTCTTTTTTATTAAAGTGTGTGTGTTTGATTTTTCTTTCATACAATAGGATTAATAATTGATAGTTGTCTAATTGACAGCTCTCAATTATTAACCTGGCTTAAAGTGACCTTTCAATTGCAAGGTCATTTTAACCCCTTATTAACCCATTCGCCACCGCTACAGGGCAATGGGAAATGACGGGCAAAGTGCCAGAAAGGGCAAATCTAATTAGAGATTTGCCCTTTCTGGGGTGTCTGGGGGCAGATGTTAGTAGCCGGGGGGGGCAAAAATAATGGTCCCTCTCTGGGCTATTATTATCTGCCCCCACTCACTGGCTTTGTCTGTCTGGTTGCGAAAATAGGGCGGGAGCCCACGCATTTTTTTTCAGCAATTTTACACCTCATATATATATACATGTCATTCAATTTGTGACATATATATTTATATTTATTAGTTCATACACTTCTACATAGTATAATAGCCGCTAATTCAATTGCCGGCTTTTGTGAAAATGCAGAACCCGACATGAAATGACACTTGGTTTACATAGAGTTAACCATGTCTTTTCATGTAGTTTGATATCTGATTTGCACAAACAATTACATGAGTGTAAGTGTGCAAAATTTCACACCTGTAGGGGTTAATTAAAGGTGTAAATTCGTAGCAAAAAAGTCCGGTTTTTTTTACAACGAATTTACACCTTTAATTAACCCCTACAGGTGTGAAATTTTGCACACATAGACTGATGTAATTGTTTGTACAAATCAGATTGCAAACGACATGAAAAGACATGGTTAACCCTATGTACACCAAGTGTCATTTCATGTCGGGTGCTTCTGTCTTTTCACAGAAGCCGGCTTTACCCGGCAATTGAATCAGAGGATATTTTACTATGTAGAAGTGTATAAACTATACATATATGTATATATATATGTCACAATGACATTTATATATATATATATATATATATATGTATTCTATGTGTGTATATTTTGTGTTTACAAGGAAATAAAGGTTTTTTTTAATTTCGATATTTTGTTCCCATAGACTTACATTGGACTTCCGCAATCGGAATCGGATATCGACGATATTTAGTGCTATCGGCGATACAATTTCGATACGATATTTTTAGATATCGAGCAATATCGCTCAACACTAATTATAATGTAAAGTTTCATAAAGGATCCAAAAATATTCATGTTTTTAGCTAAAGTTCTTACCAAAGATGATTTTCAGATAGACAACTCCTAAAAATGAAAGATCTCATGCAATGCAGCTTGTCTCTGATTACATACTCACCTTATAGTTTCAGAGGTTTTAAGGTAAGTCCATTAAGTTCATCCTAAAACTTAACATATTGATCCAGAGGAAGGCAAAAATCCCAAGAGGCAAACGCTAATTTCCTCATATTAGGGGAAAATTCCTTCATGATTCCACATACAGAAATCAGACTACTTCCTTGGATCAATTTCCCATCACAGGCTCTAGTACCCATAACTTGCAATATTGTATTTTTCAAGAATAATAATCTTTTATTTATATAGCGCTAACATATTCCGCAGCGTTTTAGAGCTTGCACACATTATCATCACTGTCCCCGATAGGGAATATAGATTGTGAGCCCCATCAGTATGTCTTTGGAATGTGGGAGGAAATCGGAGAACCCGGAGGAAACCCACACAAACATGGGGAAAGCATACAAACTCCTTGCAGGTGTCGTCCTTGGTGGGATTTGAACCCTGGACTCCAGCGCTGCAAGGCTGCAGTTCTAACCACTGAGCCACCATGCTTCCCCGAATAGCATCCAGACCCATCTTTTTACTGAATCAACCATCACAGCATCATGTGATAGAGTTATAGTCTCACTGCTCACACTGCATTATTGCATATTTACCAAAACTGAGATCCAGATGATGGCAAACATCTGAAACATAATTTTTTTCCCCTGCAGGGGCAGAGAATATGCCCCTAGAATATCAATGTGATGTCATTTGCAAACTAAGATTCTGATCCATCCTTTTTATTCTAGCAACAGCAGTCACTGAAAGCCCTGATAATACATACCGTCATTGCAATGAAAAATTAAGGGATATTCTAGAGCAAATTATTGATCGGTTATTGAAAAGAAATATGATGAAAGATCAGCAGAGGTTTGACCTGTAAGACCACCACCTGTTAGATAGTGGGCTCCCCTCAGCTATACAACCACAACAGTGAGGAGGTTGAACTAGGCGTCAGTGAGCATGCTTGGCCGCTAATACTTTATAAGTCTATAGCACTGATGGAGCTAGTTAAGTATAAGGCGATTCTGATTTTCACTGGCATGGACTCCCTAGTACCATACTATCACTTTAAATACTCATATTGCTTAATATGGCCTTTTTCATGAAAGATTTCTTAAACAAATCTCTAAGGGCCCATCCAGATAGAAGTGATTTTCTTGTACGAGAAAATCAGTCCAAGTTAAATAATCAATATTTTTTATCAGAGTTTGATCAAGTTCCAGTTTTACCGTTAGAGTTTGGTCAGAGTGTCATCAGTTTTTCTCGGAAGAAAACAAACAAAAGAAAAGTTACTCTATATTTTCCCATCTAGCAGTACGTGAAAAACATAAAGAACTTGAATGGGATTCAAGTGCTGTCCCTTTTGTTTTTTCACGGACCCAAAGACTTCTATTGCCGATATTGATCAGACACTCCAATTCATCAGTTATTATTTTATTATTTACAATATATTTCTGCAGGTCATCTTTTATAATGCCCTCGAAAACTTTGCACACTACTGAGGTCAGACTTACCGGATGGTAGTTGCCTGGATTCACCTTCTTATCTTTCTTATATATCGGTACCACGTGTCAACCATCCTACAATTCTGTGGCACCACCCCGTTACAAGAGAGTCAAAGAATATGAGAAACAGCGGTTTGTCATTTACTGAGCTCAATTCCATCAATATTCGTGGATGAATGCCACCTGGGACAGTGGATTTGTCAGTGTTTAATTTGCTCAGACACAGGCGTCCTTCTTCTTGTGTTACATTAGTTATATCAGGTGGTGAACTTTTGATTTTTGCCTTGTTGAATGATCCCTGGAACAGTTGGTTCGTTGGTGAACATGGATGAAAGTGCCTGTTTAATATCTCAATATCTTTTATTTGACCTCTATAGTTATGTTATTATCATCTTTAAGGGCCCAATGCCATCCAATTTTGTTGTTTATTTTATTTTTTTTACATTTTCTATTGAGATGTTGATACTCCTGAAATACTATTTCAAATTTCTCTTCCCTCAAGATTTTGAGTGCTCTTTGTTTTTGTCATATTACACTTTACTGTCTGATTTATGTAACATGGTTTCTTTTTATTCCTGGACATTTTATCAGATGGTAAAGCTTCCTACAGGACTCTAGTAGTATATCTTTAAACCATGTCCCATGTACCAGGACACAATTCCCGTCTACAAAATTTAAGCTCTTTCCTTAATTTATTGAAATCGGCTTTCCTAAAGTTCCAGGTTTTTGCATTTCCCCTTTGAAATGTTTTATTGTATATTACTTTGAAACTAACCATATTATGGTCACTGCTGCCCAACTGCTCCCAAACCTGTAGATCTGAAATTGTATCTAGTGTATTTGACAGGACCAGATCCAGCAGATTATCTCCCCTGGTCAGCTTATCTACCAGCTCAGAGAGGTAATTGTCTTGATCTATAGATAAGTACTTACCGTATATACTCATCTATAAACCGACCCGTGTATAAGCCAACCCCCCTAATTTTGCCACAAAAAACTGGGAAAACTTATTGACTCGCGTATAAGCCTAGGGTGAAAAATGATTATGCCCCCATATGATGCTCCACAGATTATGCCCCATATGTGCACAGATAGCCAATGCCACAGATTATGCCTCCATATGCTCCAGATTATGCCCAATATGCTTCAGAGATTATGCCCCCATATGCTCCAGATTATGCCCCATATATTCCACAGATTATGCCCCCGTATGATCCACAGATTATGCCCATATGCTCAGATTGCCCCCATATGTTCCCACAGATTATGCCCCCATATGCTCCAGATTATGCCCCATATGTTCCACAGATTATGCCCCCATATGCTCCAGATTATGCCCCATATGTTCCACAGATTATGCCCCCATATGCTCCATATTATGCCCCCATATGTTCCACAGCTTATGCCCCCATATGCTCCAGATTATGCCCCCATATGCTCCAGATTATGCCCCATATGTTCCACAGTTTATGCCCCCATATGCTCCAGATTATGCCCCCTATGTCTCCAATTATGCCCCCATATGTTCCAATTATGCCCCATATGCTCCAGATTATGCCCATGTTCCACAGCTTATGCCCCCATATGCTGCACAATTATGCCCCATAGTATAGGCCTCATATGCTGCTGCCAAAAAAAAATGACATACTCACCTCTCGTCGCTGGGGGCCAGGTGCCGGTGTCCTGAGCAGGCGGTGACACTGGCGCGCTATGGGGGACAGGTGCCGGTGTCACCGCTCGCTCAAGACCCCGGCACCTGAGATATTTACCTGTCCTCTCTGCACCGCTGCGCGCTGCTCCCTCGGTCTGACTCCTCTGGCTGTGAATGATCTGGCAGGGGCGTGCACTAACGACGTCATTGCGCCCTCTGCCTGATCATTCACAGCCAGAGGAGTCAGACCGAGGGAGCAGCGCACAGCGGTGGTCCGGGGACAGGTAAATATTGCTACACTAACCCACCGCTGCGCGTCCCTGCAGCGTCTCCTCTTCTCTCGGTGGTCTCCACAGCGCTTCAGTCCTGCAGCGGTCACGTGGTACCGCTCATTAAAGTCATGAATATGTGCATATTCATGACTTTAATGAGCGGTGCCATGTGACCGCTGCAGGAAGGAGCCGGAGATCGTGGGAGAAGCAGGGGGGCTGCAGAGACCGCGCCGGCGGAGGGGTGAGTATGATCCGACACCCCCCGCTCCCCCGCCGACCCCCGTATATGACCCGCGTATAAGCCGAGAGGGGGAGCTGGAAAATCTCGGCTTATACATGGGTATATACGGTATATTTTTTAGCACAACCAGAAGACTGTATGTTCCACTGAATATCTGGATATTTAAAATCTCCCATAATAAGAACCCTATTATTTGCTGCCTTTTTAATTTGTTGCAGCATTTCATTCTCTACCTGTTCAGTTATATTAGGAGGTTTATATCAAACGCCAATTACCATTATTGCCATCCCCAGGTACATTTACTCATACTGACTCTACATTGTCACTGCTCCCCCCCAATGTCGTCATTGAGCACAGTTCTTAAGTTGGATTTAACGAAAATAGCGACCCCTCCACCTTTTTTGTTTTTCTTGTCCTTCCTGAATGTAGTATAACCTTCTACGTTTGTCACCCAGTCATGGCTTTTGTCAGGCCAGGTTTCCGTAATGCTCACCACATAATCTGTAGCTGACATGTGTCTCCAATTCATTCATTTCGTTTGCAAGACTTCTTGCATTTGCCAGCAGATATTTAATACTATTAGCACATTTATTTATCCTACTCACCTCCCTACTTTCCTTTCATGTCCCTGCCCCCTTTAAATTTTCCTCTCCTTCTACCTCTAAATGGCCTCTACCTGAGGTAGAGCCTGTAGCTGACAGACAAGTTGGCCCAGTTCTTCCTGAACCCGTACCATTCTTTCCTGTATCAATTTCTAAGCCACTTATTTATGTCCCTAAACTCCCGCTGTCTTTCTATGATGCTCATGGCAACAGCAGTATTTCTGAAAACACCACCTTGAAGGTTCTGGACTTCAGTTTCTCTCCTAGTTCCCTTAATCTTTTTTAAGGACTTCCACCTCCCTCTACCTTTTGTTTTTGGTACCAATGTGTACCATGATCGCTGGGTTTTCCCCAGCCCCACCCATCAATCTGTCTATCCCATCCGCAATATGCCGAACCCGAGCACCCGGCAGACCACACACTGTTCAGCATTCACGGTCTCAGCGGCAGATGACCCTGTCTGTCCTTCTGATTTGTAATGCAGGGGTAGCACCGTACGCAGTGATGAGGCAGTGACCCAAAACATTTCAACAAAAAGTCTCTTTACTGTGTTACTTCACACATTATAGTCTACTTCACACAAGTGCATAATATTCAGTATCCACTTCACACCTGTGCATATAATCTCAGTGCATATTATTAGTGTTCAGTTGACACCTAGTCCTCAGCACTTCATAATTCACGGCTTTAAATCACAGTCACTACCTAGTACCCAGTATCCTGCAGCTGGGAATGTATCCTCTGGATTGCAGTCACAACACACGCCAGTCCACTTCTGACCAGTTACCGCGGGTGACCGCACCGTTGTGTTAATGTCTCTCTACTCATGCACACAGCCGTACACAGTACTTGATATCCTCCAGATCGCAGCCGAGCACCATATCCACCAGTTTGCAGCTGTTACACATGCCAGTCCTCCTTCGGGCACAGGAACTGTCTACCTCCGGTTCACCTCCGGGCACAAGACATCCACATCCGAGACCAGTCACTGTGGATGGCAGCACCACTGTGCACGCTGTGGGTGCCAGGCCTATTGGCTCCGCTCACAGGCCTTGCTCTGCACCACCAACTGCTCTGGACAGCAACAAGCACTAACTCACTCTGGCCCTGACATTGGGCCTGACACTGACACACCCATACCCTATACTACAGGACTTTTAAACAAAGGAACCTGTGGCCTCAAGCCACATGGAAATCCTGGGCTGGATTGAAACGGACTGCACCACTAACATACTGCAGTCAGTTTCAAAACACACATTCCAGAGCAGGTTTTCCCTACATATGCCTTGAACACAAGCATGTCTAAGACTAGCACTTATTTTTATCATTTTTAGTCTGCATTGCAGTCACAGCTACGCCCATGACTGCAGTGCACTCCTATGTTCTTCATAAACCTCCTTGTACATCCTGGAGAGAACACACAGTGACCCCTACTTGTGACACCGGTCACTGCTTCACCATTGCAATCACAGCTATGCCCGTGACCGCAATGCATTCCCATAGCCTCAATACGCCTCCGTGCGTATCCTGGGGAGAACATACAGCGCCCCCTAGCAGTAACAGGGGTCGCTGCCTCACAGATTATATAGCGTACACTACCACCAACATCTGTCTGGCCTTTTCAGTACCTGTGTTGTTAACCATCTACCTTCTTCTGAGTATGGATTTTCCCCAGCTTCATATCACTGGCCCCAGCCAGAGCATGCTCAGTGAACTCTAAACTCCTCTCCAGGTTTGCGATACTTCTCAGTTTTGAAAGCTGCATATTTAGACCCAATACCTGGGTTTCCAAATATACAACCTGCTGACATCAAGTACAGTAAAATTTACCTCCAAATGGCTGTTCAAGGCATGGAAACATCTCACAAGATGCACACCTGGTAGCATTGTCCATGGATCACATTCTAAATAGAGATAAATAAAACTGATAAAAGCAGAAAAACAATGGAAAACGCCAAACTATGCTCTTGTGTTTAACTATGCACGGTACTTATTTGCAACCCTAGCACTACAACCCCTGGCAAAAATTATGGAATCACCGGCCTTGGAGGATTTTCATTCAGTTGTATTATTTTGTTGAAAAAAGCAGATCACAGACAAGGCGCAAAACTGAAGTCATTTCAAATGGCAACTTTCTGGCTTTAATCCAATTGAAAATCTTTGGTGGAAGTTGAAGAAAATGGTCCAGGACGAGGCTCCAACCTGCAAAGCTGATCTGGCAACAGCAATCAGAGAAACTTGGAGCCATATTGATGAAGAGTACTGTCTGACACTCATTAAGTCCATGCCTCAGAGACTGCAAGCTGTTGTAAAAGCCAGAGGTGGTGCAACAAAATACTAGTGATGTGTTGGAGTGTTTTTTTTGCTTGTTTTTCATGATTCCATAATTTTTTCCTCAGAATTGAGTGATTCCATAATTTTTTCCCTATACTTGGTTAAAAAAAATAACCATTACTGACTATCACATTACTTGTTCTTGATTTCTTTTAGTGTTACTTAAAGCTAGAAAGTTGCCATTTGAAATTACTTCAGTTTTGCGCCATGTCTGAGATCTGCTTTTTTTCAACAAAATAAAACAACTGAATGAACATCCTCCAAGGCCGATGATTCCATAATTTTTGCCAGGGGTTGTACTATGCAGCCCTCTCTCCATTCAGCAACCCTTGCTTGGAGACTCTAAAATGTTTAAATGAACTGTAAGGCCAGATTTGCATAAGCATATCAAAAATCTTCAGAGTTTCCCTCAGAAAATTCTGATATTTTTTTTATCTTGCATGTCATCCGTGTGCAGTCCATTTTTTTTAAGTCTGACCAATCATATGGAAAAAGCTACTGCATGCTGTGATTTTTTTTTCATATGCAGGTTCGGTCAGTGAGAAAAAACACTCATCTAAACTCAATTGGATAACATTGGTCGAAGTGCTGGTCTGTTTTTCTAAGACATTGTTCGGACTGAAAATATGCTTGTGTGAACCTATCCTTACCATGACAACAACTCTCCCAACAGAGTAAGATAATTAAGCAATATTATGTTGAGAGCAGGGGCGGATGAAGAGTAGCCAAGGCCTCAGGCAGTTTAGAGGGTTTGGGCTCCCCCCAGCACCCGATGTATCACGTGACATGTCACATGATCCCCTTTGAGAAATCTAGTGATGAACACACAGGTGCACATGTGCAATTGTAAAACGACAGAGACAGCGGCATGCTAGGCAAATTTTGTACAGCACTATAAATAACATATCACTATACATAATAAAGGATACTACTGTATGTAATACGAAACAGCACTATATACGGATGCATCTCACAAAATTAGAATATCATCAAAAAGTTAATATATTTCAGTTCTTCAATACAAAAAGTGAAACTCATATATTAGGCGTTACAAACAGTGATGTATTTCAAGTGTTTATTTCTGTTAATGTTGATGATTATGGCTTACAGCCAATGAAAACCAAAAGTCATTATCTCAGTAAATTAGAATACTTTATAACACCAGCTTGAAAAATGATTTTAATATAAATGTATGTTCAGTAAATGAGCTCAATACTTGGTCGGGGCTCCTTTTGCATCAATTACTGCGGCGTGGCATGGAGGTGATCAGTCTGTGGCACTGCTGAGGTGTTATGAAAGCCCAGGTTGCTTTGATAACAGCCTTCAGCTCATCTGCATTGTGGGGTCTGGTGTCTCATCTTCCTCTTGACAATACTCCATAGATTCTCTATGGGTTAAGGTCAGACAAGTTTGATGGCCAATCAAGCACATTGATACTGTTGTTTTCATACCAGGTATTTGTACTTTTGGCAGTGTGGACAGGTGCCAAGTCCTGCTGGAGAATGACATTTCCATCTCCTAAAAGCTTGTTGGCAGAGGGAAGCATGAAGTGCTCTAAAATTTCCTGGTAGACGGCTGTGCTGACTTTGGTCTTGATAAAACACAGTGGACCTACACCAGCAGATGACATGGCTCCCCACACCATCACTGATTGTACCTATATAATAAGAGGATGCAATATAATAAAGGACAGCACTATATATAGCAACGGGATGCCATATAATATGGGACAGATTGCTCAGTGTGCATTGTTTAAAGGGGTGGTCCAAAACTAAATTATATTTTCTTTCTAATCTCTATTTAATGTCATAATCTAATGTTTTTTCTAATATACGTTAATTAAAAATACCCTATTCTTCCCTAACTACACTTTATGGCTATGTTCACACTTTGCTTTTTTTATGTAAAGTTTAAGCTGCTTACGAAAAGCAGGTTTTTAGTTTTTTTTGCATTTTTGCTGTGTTTTTATTGCGGTTTTGTCAGGGTAAATTTATCTCTTGTGCATGCCGAGAAAGTTGAATAAACTGATTCAACTTCATCAGGTTTTGGCACCAAAAACGCAGCAAAACCTGATACCCGTTTTTTGCTTACCCATTTTTTTCAATGAGTGAAAAACACTGAAAATAGTGACATGCAGCACTCTGCCAAAACGCAGTGTCACAATCCATTTTTGGATTTGTGGCAGCTCTGGTTCCACTCAGTTTAAACTTTTTTTCCTTTCAGGCCAGCAGGGGTTAATGTCAGTTTTTCCCCACTGGCAGTCTGGTGTAATTGCAGTGCTGCTGGGTCAGCTGATGTGGGGGGGTGACCACTCCCACAATCCTTTGAACGGTCACCTGAGGCATCAGCTGACGGTTGGTGATAGTTTCTCTGGAGACAAGTTGATGTGTGTGGAGATGTCTGGTGCCAGCGTGTATCAGCTGTTTGAGGTCCTGGTATGATATCCTACGCTGAGTGGAGTTTGGAGTCCGGCTTTGGTGTCATCTGCGGTGTAGAGCTTGGCAGCGGCACCTGGAAGCTAAGTGTGATGTTTTTTCCTTGTCCCTTACTTGTCTGTCACTATACCCTGTGTAGAAATATCTGCAGTGGCGAGGCTAGCACCCGTCGCCGGCCAGTGCACTAGCCAGGGTAGTGTAAGGCCTCTTTCACACATCCGGCGGGCGCCTTGCGGCGCCCCCGGCATTTTGCCGCAGCGCCGCATCTGAAAATCTGATGCGCCGCATGCGGCTTTTTTCGCATTGACATGCATTAGCGCCGGATGGCGCCGCATGTCAATGCGTTGCATGCGGTTTTGTCCGGATGCGGCGCAAATGTACATTGCGGCGTCCGGGAAAAACGCTGCATGTAACGTTTTTTGTTTTTGCCGGATGGTTTCTGATCTCTCCAAGCATCAGAAACCATCCGGCAAAAAACTGCATTTTGGCCGCCGGAAGTGTGAAAGGTTTTCAGATGCGGCGCTGCTGCAAAATGCCGGGGGCGCAGCAAGGCGCCCGCCGGATGTGTGAAACCAGCCTTAGGATGAGGTATCCTGACGGCGGTGGGGGGTAAGGACCCACATAGGGCGTTAGGGGAGCGAGGGACAGGCTCAGGTTGGAGCTCAGGTGGTGACCATCCCTCATTCTCTATTGGTAGGGCCTTCCTCTCCCCTAATCCGTCCCGTTTTGGGTGTTATGCTGTTAACTGACCGACCATCTGTTGGGTCGAGCCACATCATGACACGCAGCTCTTTGACAAAACAGGAACAAAAAAAAACAAGGTGTGTGCATGAGATTTCTGAAATCTCAGACTTTGCTGGTACTGTGAAATGCAGCTAAAGATTAGCATAAAAAAACACTGCAAAAACACAACATGTGAACATAGCCTTACTGCTTTATTTTTTTCTTACTATTTCCTCTTTGATGAAGCTTCCTTTCAGAATCCCTAATGCATGCTGGAATACTGAAACAAAGCATCATCAGGGGGCAAAGGTAGCGGTCACAGCCACAGCCTTTTCCCCCTCTTGTAAGAAGTGTCATCAGTAACCTTCATTTCAGGGGCTGGGCTAGTCCCTGCTATACTGAGCATGCACCAGTTGTTAAATCCGACGGATGCTCAGTAGATTCCTGTCACTGCACTTTTCTTCTCAGTGCACAGTGACAATGCGCTCACTCGCCGTCTCTGATCACAAATGATGAGCTGGCAACAGAGTGCAAAGTCAGTGCACATTGTAAGGAGAGAACAATCGAGCAGTGTCTAGCTATGCCCCCACAAGTGATGTCACTTCTGATCAAAACCGGTGAGAGATTGCATTGTCACTGTGTACTTGACAGAATAGTGGACAGTGACGGGAATTTACTGAGCATACAACAGAATTGACAATTGAAGCATGCTCAGTATGGCAGGGGACTAACCAAGCCCCTGAAATGTGCATCACTGATAATGCTATGTTTCAGAGAGGGGGAAGAGGTTGTGGCAGTGACTGACTTTTCGTTTGAGTATTCCAGCATGCACTGGGATTCTCAAATGAAGCCTCATCAAAAAAGTAAAAAAAGTAAAGCAGTTAGTGTAGTGAGGGAAGGGACGTTTTATAGTAGAAAAAAAATTAGATTATAGTATTAAACAAAATTTAGTTTTGGGCCACCCCTTTAATAGCTTGTTAAACAGCCAGACCACAGTAAATGACTGCAGATTAGTGTTGAGCGATACGATACTGCAAATATCGGGTATCTGCCGATATTAGCTGTATCGGGCTTTCGATTCCGAATACCGATATTTTCGTCATATCGAATACCGGAATCGGATTTGTCACTGTCACTGTGAGTGTCCGTCGGTCGGGTCTGTCAGGAGTCAGCGGCACTTACCTGGCAGAAGATCTCCGGCGGTCACGTCCTGGACTGCTTGATGGCCGCCATTATCTTCTCCCTGGCGGTCACATGCAGTTTTTCGCGATAACTGCAGTGACTGCAGGGTAATCCCGGCCGTAAACCAGTCCGATGACGTCACCGCCGGGGAAGCAGGTAATCAGCTGTGCTGCGCCGGGATGACAGGCTCTGCCTGTCATTCTGATGTAGCAGAGCTGGATCGTCGTGGGACACTCGTTACTATGGACTGCGTCGGTCAGGTGGTATACTTTTTTTTTTTTTTTCATTTTTTTACAGGAGATCGATGTCATCGCAGGATGAGACTGTAATAAAAGTAATGAAAACTGTGTTTTTTTTTTTTTTTATTAAATTAAAAAACTTTTTTATGAACATTCACCCGTCCGGGTACATCAACAATTTAACTATTTACATACAGGGACCCTGTCCGGGTTATTTATAATTCTTTGGCAGGGTGTTTCCAGGTACCACCTGGTACTCTTCTGATGCTTGCCAAACATCCGAGACACCAAGGACCACCAGGACCTGATGACGTCGTGTGGCCTGTACAGTCAAGTCGTGACCCGCTATCTGGGTCTATGTGGCCACCTCTTTCATCTCCCTCCGGGTGGTCTGGAACCCTATGTCCCGGACTGAACGAACCCCAGGGGGCCTAACAGGCGCCGGGTACGGGCCAGCTATACTTATCATGTCCATAGCTGGGGCTGCTGAGGAGACCACTGAGGGAGGCTGGGGAGATTTACGGCGTGGGGTGGGCACTTTTGCAGAGGCCTGGATGTGGGAGGCTGAAGGCTCCAAGGGTCTCACAGGTTCCTGACACTCTGGGGAGTAGGGGTCGCACCTGGTAACATTTAGGGCGTACCATCCATTGTAACCCCAGTGTCGGGTGTAAGTCACCAAGTCTCCTGGCAACAGGTCCCTCCCCGGGTGTCCTTCTGGGAGGTGAGCCTCCACATCCCGCCGGTTCACAAAAACTTCTAAATAAAGTCCAGGCTCCTGGATGAAGCCCCAACCACCTTTCAATTTAAAGCTTCGTACTGCACCCTTACGCCACGGCTCCCACAGGGTTCCTTTATCTTTTCTCATCCGGTCCTTATCTGCCCGGTCCTTCTCCAGGTTACGTTGCCGAAGCTTTTGGGTTTCTCGCTGCTCCCTTTGTCGCTCTGCTTCCCGCTCCCAACGTCTCCACTCTTCCTCCTGACGCCGGTTGAAATTCTCCTCCACCAGCAGCTCCATGTCTCCACCATCAAACTGCAGCTTACAGTGTCCGGTTTGTGGCAGCTCTCCTGGCGCCCCCCAGTCCTGGCGGCGCTTACCTGCGGAGGAAGCAGCCGGCTCTGGAACAGATGACAGTCGGGGCTCCGGTACAGGCAGGTAGTTCTCTGGTGCCTGCGCGGCCTCCTCCATGAGGACGGGTGTCGCTTCTTCTGTCTCAGCGACGGGGGCAGACAGCGGGATCTGGGGTGCTGCCGGTGCAGAGTTTTTTGCAGGAACGGGTGCCTCCACTGCGACAACGTCAACCGGATCACATTGCAAGGGCTGGGATGCCCGCACGGACTCCTCTACTAGAACGGGTGCCTCACCTTCCGGTACAGACACTTCAGGTAAGAGGGATTGGCGCCGCTCCAAGTTTAGTTTTAGGGCACGCCAGCTGGCTTCCATCCTGGCGACCTCCTCCCGGTGCCGGGCCAGGCCTCTTAGGGTATCCTCCGCTTCTTGCAGCGTAGGAGGGTTTCCAGGCCGGGTGCCCAACAGTGGTTCCGTGGCGATCGGGTCGCTTCCGTGGGGGGAGAGCTCTGACTGCTCCATCCCTTCACACTTCTGCTCGTGTCCATTAGCCATCTCTGCCAAGTCACATGTGTCATTAGCATCTGGAGAGGGCCCCTCTTTTGTAGGGAGGCGGGACCTTCTTGTTAGTTTCCGCACACTGAGGAGGATGAGGAGGCGGAACTGAAGAGCTGTGGGGCACGATCTTACATTGCAGTACCATTTACAGTGGTCGGCCATCGTTTTCGCGCCACTGAGTGAGTGTACACCCACGAAGAGCACGCCCTTCTTCTTCACCAGTGCCTCGTCGTGACGCAGATATGGCTGAAAAATGGCAAATACATTCTCTGATGATTTTAGCAATTCTCAAGCACAAAACCAGTTCAATTCAGGCACACAGGACTCGCTTATAGCGAGCTAAAGAATCCTGTTCGTGACGCCCAAGTTGAGTCGCACAGAGCCAGAGGTTTTGGGGGTACTCGGCACCGAGCCCGTCGACTTCTATGGGGTATGTCACGGCTTTACCCGGCAATTGAATCAGAGTCTATTTTACTATGTAGAAGTGTATAAACTATAAATATATGTATATATATATATGTCACAATGACATGTGTATATATATATATATATATATATATATTATATATATATATATATACATATATATATGTATTCTATGTGTGTATATTTTGTGTTTACAACGAAAGAAAGGGTTTTTTTTGTTGCGATATTTTGTTCCCATAGACTTACATGGGACTTCCGGTATCAGAATCGGATATCGACGATATTTAGTGATATCGGCGATACCATTTCGATACGATATTTTTAGATATCGAGCAGTATCGCTCAACACTACTGCAGATCGATGGTCGTTACCCGAGTGGTGGTTGTTTAGTGCCGCCAGTCGCTCTATGAAAACATATCCCAATACAGAATAAATATTTACATCCAGTAACTCACCTCTGGCATCTCATTTGATTACAAGCCTTTTTCTTCTTTATTTTGTCAAACCTTCATGTAGACGTCCTAACTCAAGGACTAGGTCATTACAGTTTGCTGCACTAATCACCATACCCTTGAAAATAAAAACAATGTCACATACATGAACACATATCCTGACACCCATTTAATTCATTTTAATTTAAAAACAAGTTTTGCTTACCTCTACCATACGATCCACTGCAGTTCCACTTCTGGTAACCAGCGAGTACGTCGGCGTCTGCACAATGACGTCATCGCGCAGGAGCCATAGCCAGCTGAAGCACATCCCAAAAAAAGATGGGGAGCTCCCCTGGAGCTGCACTGCCATTCTGTTTTGCCAGCCGTGGAGCTCTAAGAAAGCTCCCTGCTTGGAGATGTGCACCACAGCCATACATTATATGGAGAGCAATCTGACCATGGCCCCCCAGAGCGACGCGCCCCTGGCAGCAGCCCAGATTGCCCCCATTATAATCCATCTATGCTTAGGAGACACAATCATAACTGTCCAATACTGAGTGACACTAGCACCCCTTACTTATATTTAACATATTATTTATCTCTTATAGATATCAAAACCCCATTGATACATGTATCTGGTGTTAACATGTATTTTGTCTCAAACATTAGGGCTAAATTTAATGATAGGGGTTCATATTTTAAAAATGATTGGTGTTTCAAGCTCTTTTCTTAAACATGTTGTGTAGGATGTATTACATCTGTTTAAAGGGGGTTAGCCTACAATTACAACTTATTACCTATCCAGAGGAATGGTGATAAGTAACCATTTGCTGGGGATCCCACAGCTGGACCCACTGTTATGTTTCGGTAGCTGAGGAGAGCAGGCAAAAAGGCAATACACCAGAGCAGTTGGAATCTATGAGATTGCAGTACCCTGACTAACCACCACAACTAGAGGCAGCCGTGGAGCGTTCCTACGTTGGTCCTAGACGCCTCGTCACAGCCTGAGAAACTAACTACACCTAAAGACAGAAACAGGAAAGCTATCTGCCCCGGAGCAGAACCCCAAAGATAATAGAAAGCCCCCAAACATGTAATGGCGGTTAGACAAGAGGAAATACTGACACAGAAAGAAAATAGTATGAGCAAACGCTGGGGCCCAAACTATCTAAATAGAAAAGGATAGGAAGGGTACTTACTGCAATCCCAGAAAACCCTGAAAAGCACCAACTCTACTAATTTCAAAATCACCTGAGATCACACGACCTCTACCACCTAAATTAGTTCTCTGGTGTAACAAAATCAAAACAGCAGCCACTGAAAAAACTGGAAAAAGCAAAAGAACAAAACTCAGTGGCTGAACTAAACTGAGAGGGCAGAAGCCCCCGGAGGGGACCCTGAAGGCCCCCAAAGAAGTGCAGTACAAAATGCAAAAATATAGCACAAACACAAAAGAAGCAAAAGTCTTATCTGTAAGCAGGAGATGCAGACACGACACAGCAGGCTACAAGGGAAACTGGAATGAAGGATTCAGACCAGAACAATTGATCACCGGCAACCCTGATGGGAAAATGACTCCCTTATATAAGACCAGTCAGTAACACCTGATTCCCAGTCCTCACAATCTTCACTAGCACCGCTTGTAACCACCAGAGGGAGCCTCTGCTCAGAACTCATCTCAAACCCATTCACAACAACCCACACTGTTCAGGAGCACGGACTTAATTCATTGTCTATGGAACTAATGCAGAAAGTGACCCGTTTTCAAGTCCTCTATAGGATGGTTCGGTGGCTGTACTGTACCTGTTTATTTCGATATTAAGTCATTCGCAGGTGAAATAAAGGGATCTGTTCTTAATGCAGCTTCTTTTTGCTTCTCCTGTGCATTCACCATTTGCTTACTAGTATTGTTAGTGGTCATTTGTAATAAGAGTTCTAATGGTTTGCTGAATCTTCACCTATTCCCTGCCGTTTTCACACTAAGGGCTCATACCCACTAGTGGGAAAAAAATCGGTCCGTTTTCTGGACGGAAAAACGGTACGATTCTAGTAAAATGTCATGCGATTTGCATGCGATTTTAAATCGCACCATGCGTTTTCCATGTGTTTTCCATCAGTTTTCCATCTGTATGCAATGCGATTTTAACATGAAGTTTTACATAGAGCAGTTATCTCTATGTAAAAAGTCATGTAATAATCACATTGTAAAAAAAAAAGTACACAAAAAGCAAATAATTATATATATATTATATATATAGGTCATACACTTCTACATAGTATAATAGCCGCTAATTCATCCCCGGCTATACTGTAAAATCACACTGACAGCTTTAATAAAGAATAGAAACAATACATATACACACATAGAATACATATATATACATGTCATTGTGACATATATATATATATATACATATATTTATAGTTCATACACTTCTACATACTGTAATAGCCACTAATTCAATTGCCGGCTTTTGTGAAATCACAGAAGCCGACATGAAATGATACATTGTTTACACACAGTTAACCATGTAATTTCATGTATTTTGATATATGGTTTTAACTTACAATTACATAAGTGTATGTGTGCAAAATTTCAGACATGTAGGGGTTAATTAAAGGTGTAAATTCGTTGAAAAAAATGCGTGGGCTCCCGCTGTATTTTCTCCACCAGACAGACAAAGCAAGCGAGTGGGGGCAGATAATAATAGCCTAGGGAGGGTACATTTTTTTTGTGCCCCCCCGGCTACTAACATCTGCCCCCAGACACCCCAGAAAGGGCAAATCTCTAATTAGATTCGCCCTTTCTGGCACTTTGCCCGTCTATTCCCATTGCCCTGTAGCGGTGGCGAATGGGTTAATAAGGGGTTAAAGCCACCTTGCAATTGAAAGGTGACTTTAAGCCAGGTTAATAATTGAGAGCTGTCAATTAGACAACTATCAATTATTAATCCTATTGAAGTAAATAAAAAAAACACACACACTTTAAGAATAAATAATTTTAATGAAATAAAAACACATTTTTTGACCATCTTTTATTTAACTCTTAATCCCTGCGAAGCCCTTGATCTCCTATAATAAAGAAAAAATAATAAAACAACATTATTCTTACCTATCTGGCGATCTGTCACGTCCCACGCTGTAATCCTTCACAAAGGGTTAACTAGCTTTCAGCCAAGCAGCGCAAGTAATGCTGCCTGCTCAGCTGAAAGCTCCTGAATGAATGAGCTTATCTCCGGCCGACAGGAGAGGATGTGATTACTGTGGGAAGCTTAATTGATTGCGTCCCACTTTCACTTTAGGTCAGGTCAGGGTGACCTGACCTGAAGTGAAAGTGGCAATAAATCAATTAAGCTCCACTCATTAATCACTTCCTCTCCTTTCGCCGGGAGAGGAACTGATTCATTCAGGGGGTAACAGCTCAGCAGGCAGCATTAGCTCCCTGCTAGCTGTAACCTGTTAACCCTTTCTGATGGATTACAGCGTGGGACCTGACTGTGCATCGGATAGGTAAGAATTTTGCTTTTTTATTTTATTTTTATTACAGGAAATGGTTTTAGCAGGAAAATAAAATATGGTCAAAAACTGATTATTTCATTAAACTTCTTTTTTATTAAATGTGTGTGTTTGATTTTTCTTTCATACAATAGGATTAATAATTGATAGTTGTCTAATTGACAGCTCTCAATTATTAACCTGGCTTAAAGTGACCTTTCAATTGCAAGGTGGCTTTAACCCCTTATTAACCCATTCGCCACCGCTACAGGGCAATGGGAAATAGACGGGCAAAGTGCCAGAAAGGGCTAATCTAATTAGAGATTCGCCTTTTCTGGGGTGTCTGGGGGCAGATGTTAGTAGCCGGGGGGGGGCACAAAAAAAAAGTACCCTCCCTAGGCTATTATTATCTGCCTCCACTCGCTTGCTTTGTCTGTCTGGTGGAGAAAATACAGCGGGAGCCCATGCATTTTTTTTCAACGAATTTACACCTTTAATTAACCCCTACATGTCTGAAATTTTGCACACATACACTTATGTAATTGTAAGTTAAAACCATATATCAAAATACATGAAATGACATGGTTAACTGTGTGTAAACAATGTATCATTTCATGTCGGCTTCTGTGATTTCACAAAAGCCGGCAATTGAATTAGCGGCTATTACAGTATGTAGAAGTGTATGAACTATAAATATATATATATGTGTCACGCTGTCTAGCAGATGTATAAATATATAATGTCAGTAATCTATCAAGTGGGACAACATTCTATATAACATATAAATAGGTAACATTAACATGTATATATAGCATAGTATTACCTGACATAATATCCTGTGGGTCAATACTGAATCCTTTTCACGCTGTCTCTGGCTAGAGGTGGACCGGGGTCTATGCTGACCCTAAACTGGGGTCCTGACTAGTCCCTCTACCTGGAGGTACTGTTAATGGTACAGAGGTCCAGGCCACCAGCGTAAACCCTGTCTCCTATAAATCCCTGACCACTGTAATCTAGTCCTTAGAAGGACCCTGATTACCACCATAGGGAATGGACAGGTAAAGGTTAACAAACAGTATAGACAAACGAGACAGACAGGGGATAAAGTAAATACTGTCTTGCATACAACATTAAAACACAGAGGGAACACCAAAGGTCTAGGAGATAAACTATAAGCAAGGTGAGGAGAAACAACAAAAGAGCTCTTAGCTTAAGTCTTCTCAGAACCGATCCTATCTGCAGTCTGTATGAATGCTTTCACCGGCATCTAACCAGCAGACTGGCAGCTATATAAAGGAAGCTAATTAGAACATAATCAAAAGCAGCCGGGCGAGGCTGGACCTAGTCTTAGCAAAGAGCTAGGTAAAATTAACTCCCTCATTACCAAACACAAAGAAACAGCAACTCAGCTGCGAGAAGTCAGAATGTGCAATCGCGACAATCTTCGTGGCGATGCACCCATGACAGTATGTATGTGTCACAATGACATGTGTGTATTTATATATATATATATATATATATATATATATTGTAACATTTTCAGGAGATATAGCTCTGGGATCGCCGTCCGGGTAGACGGAGTGGCACGGAAACAGTTCATTCACAGACAGCAGTTCTGGTAAAAACTGGCCGCAACCAGTTTTATTAAAGTCCACAGCAAACAGAACATAAGCAAAACCAAATCATAAACATAAGCCCTGGGCTTGTCCAGCCACTTACTACACTTAGATAGATTTCCCTCTCTATCCGGGTCCAGACTCTAACAGCCTGTCCCCAAAACAACACATATGTTCAGTAATTACCAGCATGGAGGTTCGCAGAGGCTCCTCTTTGTGTCTAAAGGCATATCCCACGTCCAGACTTGAGAGAGCTCCCCTCCTATTCAGCAGCTATCCGCATGGATTATCACAGAGACTACTCCTGTGTCCGGGGTACATCGAGCACCCAGACTGAGACAGCTCATACTCCTGGAGACTCCTTCTTGTGCCTGGACTCCTTGTCCAGACTAAGCGAGCTCTCTGTCTGTGTTCGCAGACACCTACTTCTGGTCTCCTAATTAACAGCTGAGTGGTTTCAGGCCTGAGCTGCAAGTGTGTACTGAATGTAAGGTGTAGTGACCTTTCTCTACCACTAGGTTTACAAAGCCATACATTTCCCTTATACCAGTCAGCAAAGTATCTAGGTGAAATGTACACCCCATTCAACACACATACTCTCACTGTCTCACATATCCCCCCCTCTTCTCCAGACCGGAGGGCTGGTCATCCAGACCGGAGGGCTGGTCAACAATCCAAAAGAGACAGTGAACTCTGGACCAGTCATGGCCCTCATCAGCTTCATCTTCACTACTGTCATCTGTATCTTCACCTGAGCCATAGCCAACATCAGCTTTCTCTTCATCTGAAGCATCCGCACTACCCTGTACCCTCCCAGGCCTATGCTCTCTGCGGGCCTCGGGTATCCTGCACGGTTTCATCTTGACCTTAGGGCCGGGCTCAGTTTCGATATAGTGCCTGGCCAGAGAAGTACGACCCGGCACATCAGAACACTTCTGCTGACTCTTCCTCAGAAACTCACGTACCTCCTGTCCCTGGTGCACTGACCATGTGTCACCAACTATCACAGAATGTATAGGGGGTTTTTCACTTTTCTCTAGTTCCCCTTGAACCCTCTTTAGCACATCTATTTTCTTGAATATCGGTTGACTCATAAAGTCTGTTTCACAGACCTTAAGCTCCTCTGCCATGGTCTCTGACCATTTTAAGCTACACTGTTCAAATGATTGGGACTGTAGAAGGAGCTGATCGTTTTTCTTTTGCAGTACACATAATTCATCCGCTAAGTCTCCAGCTGAATTGTAATGTTCTACCGTAACAACAGCATTCTTATATAGAGCCTTAGACTTATTGAGCAGCATTTGCTCTTGCAACGAAGAGATTCTCTGTATCCTTCCTTTTACTTCATTGACCTTCTCACGAAGATGCTCATGGCTTTCATCACACTCCTTCATCACAGTTTGGAGTTTTTTCTGAGAAGTCATCAATTCATCTGGTACCTGTTGGACGTCTTTTATGTCTTCGGCCCCTTCTTCAGGCTCTTCTGGTAGAACATGCTCAGAAGCCCTACCGTCAGTCTTACATTCTACCTCTTCAGTCACATCATTATGGTCTCCAATATTTCCATTTATTCCGGCTTTCAAGTTCTCCTTGATAGCTGCATCTGTATACTCAGAACCCGCCGGATTCTTCTCTTCCACCACGTTCTGCATCCCATCTGAGCTCCCGTGTGTCTGCAGCGGCAACGGAGTGACACATCGCTTTTCCCATTTGTTGGGACGTGGCTCCGATGTAGACTCCATGAAAGTGCGCTTGAGCTCACCAACGCCAGCCTGATGTCTCAAAATCTCATCTTGTGACTTATCCAGATCCTTGGTGTCACTCGGGAACACCGCTGGGGCTCCGGGCGCCGAACTTCCAGCCTGAGCTTCACGAGTTGCAGCTACTGATCCGAACCGCAACCCGTCCACGCCGCTGTCTTCGGCAGAAACAGATTCCTGGACAGAGTCAGTCCCCATATCTTCAGTCTTGTTCCTCACAGCTTCACTTGAGACCTCAGCTTCTGATGAGGCATCTGGCTTGGTGACTACCACTTCTATGGCTTTTTCCACCTCTGCAGCATCTCCCTCAGAGTCCTTGGCACGATACAGATCCACACCATACCTTGGTAACTTCACATTTCCAACAGCATCTACTTGGGCTGTGTTCAGTTTCAGAGTCCTGCCTTCAAAGCTCAGCTCTCCTCCTTTCACCTTAGTCTTCGCCAGGGAACCGCCAACTGTAAAACATCTTCAGATGCCATCTTCTGTCCGACTGCAAGGTCAGCATCAGCCTTCCTCTCAGGACTCTCAACCTCCTCTGCTACCATGCCTTCCTCATTTGCACTGGTTGCTTGATTGTCATCAGATGATTCACTATCACTACCACTATCCCTGTCTGACCCCTTTTTCTCAGCCACATCTGGCTCACTTTCAGGGTTATACACTTCATTTTCATTCACATCCTGCTCACTGTCAGGGTTATACAATTCATTCTCATTCACATCTTGATCTGGAACCTTAGTTAACATGTCATCCACAACATTAACTTCACCATCTGGTCCCTGGTTTCCCTCAGGTGGTCCCTCAAGTATGTGACTATGTGACAACCCCAGCACTATACTTCCATATAGCTCAGGTACTAGGAGCTGGCTCACGACCTCTCCCTGGACTTCAGTGTCCCTATACAACAGGTGAGTGTTTATGGCAACATGAGGAAACCTCTCCTCAGAGCCAGGCTCTTGGGAAACCTCATTTAGAACATTTATATTTTCCTGGGCCGTTTTAAGAGAGGGGTCTCGCCACTGCTCACTCTCAAAATTGTCACAGGACACAGGTAAGTCAGGGCCACTCGGTTCCCGAGAACCACCATCCTCGTCTCCCAACATCACCTGCAAAGGAATTTCATCACTATCACAGTCATCATTATTATCAATATCATTATCATGATTATGATCAGTATCATCATCACTATCATGATCATCATCATTATCAGCATCAGCATCATTATCATGGTCATCATCATTATCATGATCATCATCATCATTATCATTATCATCATCATCATTATCACATAAGTTTAACGGCCCACTAGCATTGTGTTCCGCCCCTCGGGACTGCGCACCCTCAATAGGAGCTTCATCACACTGTCCATCAGAAACATTTTTCCCCCAGAGACCCTTAGATCGGGGAAAGTCATTACCCAATATGACGGGGTGCACCCGGTTCTTCACTACCCCCACTTCACATGAAACCTCCCGCGTTTGGGGATCAAATCCACGACAGTCTCTGGGTAGACTTTGGTGTCTCCATGGACACACACCACACTCAGGTGTTTATCAGGGATGAAGTCCCTATCAATCAGGCTGTCCCATACGGAAGTCACTGGACTCTCTGAGTCCAAGAGGGCCTGTGCTGGGCAGTCATTTACAACCACCGGGGACCCCTGTGGTCCAGTCTCTTCGGCTGAGGTGGACACACACACAGGCTCTGCGCAGGGAGAGAGGGATCCGCCAACATCACAACACATAGGCTCCCCCTCTATTGGACAGTTGGCTGCAATTTCACGACATCTCCAACACTGTCCATCACACTCTCCCACCCACACGACCCCAACAGCTGGAACGCTCTTACCGGGAGAGTTCGGCGTCCAGGAACTCCGAAGTGACGACCTCTCAGATGGCTGGTCACGGAGGCAGTCCTTGGTGGCGAAGGCCTCTCCATCAGGCTGACCAGACGATTGGCGTCCTGGTGGTCTCTTTGTCCGACCTCTGGCTGTACCTCAGGAGGACGTGCTTGGGTGTAGCGGTCCACTATCACCTTTTCAACTCCATAATCAGGTTTGCTGACTGCAGACTCCCAACTGCATCTCCAGTCATGAACTCCCCTGGCACGGGCTGTCACCGTAACACCCAGCCGGGTAAGAATCTCCGCTTTCAGCTTGGCATAGTCTTGGCTGTCCTGCTCGCT
Source organism: Oophaga sylvatica (assembly GCA_033576555.1). Classification (NCBI taxonomy): domain Eukaryota; kingdom Metazoa; phylum Chordata; class Amphibia; order Anura; family Dendrobatidae; genus Oophaga; species Oophaga sylvatica. The sequence goes on from JARQOD010000005.1 coordinate 300,752,558, forward strand.
CAGGTCAGCATAGGCCCTTTGGGGTTCTCCAATCAGATAGGGTGCGACCATCATGGCCCATTCAGATAGGGGCAGATTCTCCTTCTGCCAGTCCCTCAAACCTAGTGAGATATACCTCCACATCATCACGAGGTGTCATCTTTTTCAGGGACCGTCTTACCGCCTTCTTTACAGCGGACAATGCAGGTGACTTTGCAACACCACTTTGGGACGATGCGCTGCAAGTCTTTTGTAGTGCTGCAACCTGCTCAAAAAACAACCGGTTATTCTCCTGCTGCTGCTGCAGGAATTGCTGCTGGGCCTGCTGCATGCGCTGCCGCTCCATGCTCTGCTGCATGCTCCGCTGGGCCTGGACCAGGTACTCAACGAGCTCCTCCATACTGCCGGACTTATCTGTCTCAACCACGGCAGTCTTATGTTGCAGATTAACTTGGCCATTTGTTCAAACAGCGCCTCCATGCTGTCATCCATGCTGTCAGACTTCTCTGTCTCAACAACGGCAGTCTTCACTCAAGACATACATACTCCACAGTCCTTTCCACAGAAAATCCAGCCTTGCTGTGCAGACACTTTTTTTTTTTTTTTTTTTTCTTTGCAAAGTCTATTAGGGCTACTGTCTCTTTAAGACTGCTCCAATCAGACGTTTTTGCTGACACACTTTTTTTTTTCTCTGCTGCTGCTTCAACAGACTTCACCTTTATTGCTGTCTCTCACCACTGTGCTGCACGCACATTCCAGCACCAATTGTAACATTTTCAGGGGATATAGCTCTGGGATCGCCGTCCGGGTAGACGGAGTGGCACGGAAACAGTTCATTCACAGACAGCAGTTCTGGTAAAAACTGGCCGCAACCAGTTTTATTAAAGTCCACAGCAAACAGAACATAAGCAAAACCAAATCATAAACATAAGCCCTGGGCTTGTCCAGCCACTTACTACACTTAGATAGATTTCCCTCTCTATCCGGGTCCAGACTCTAACAGCCTGTCCCCAAAACAACACATATGTTCAGTAATTACCAGCATGGAGGTTCGCAGAGGCTCCTCTTTGTGTCTAAAGGCATATCCCACGTCCAGACTTGAGAGAGCTCCCCTCCTATTCAGCAGCTATCCGCATGGATTCTCACAGAGACTACTCCTGTGTCCGGGGTACATCGAGCACCCAGACTGAGACAGCTCATACTCCTGGAGACTCCTTCTTGTGCCTGGACTCCTTGTCCAGACTAAGCGAGCTCTCTGTCTGTGTTCGCAGACACCTACTTCTGGTCTCCTAATTAACAGCTGAGTGGTTTCAGGCCTGAGCTGCAAGTGTGTACTGAACGTAAGGTGTAGTGACCTTTCTCTACCACTAGGTTTACAAAGCCATACATTTCCCTTATACCAGTCAGCAAAGTATCTAGGTGAAATGTACACCCCATTCAACACACATACTCTCACTGTCTCACAATATATATGTATTCTATGTGTATGTATCTAGTGTTTTGTGAGCTGTCAGTGTGATTTTACAGTAGCCGAGGATGAATTGCCGGCTTTTCAAAGGAGACTGGTGCGTATAAATCGGACAGCACTCGCATGGTGCGAGTACTGTGCGATGATTTCTCGCACCCATTGACTTGCACTGGCGATTATCATGCCAAAATCGCATCAAATTGCAGCATGCTGCAATTTTTTTCTCACACCAATTTCGGCTGAGAAAAAAATCGCAAATGAGATGTCACCTATTGAATAACATTGGTCTGATTTGAATCCGATTTTTTTCGGCTGAATATCATCCGTTTTCGGCGCAAGTGAGTATGAGCCCTTACATTTCCAGTGATTGACTGCAGCAGTTGCATATTCCTTATGCTAAACATTTTTGCAGCAGGATGTAGGGAAACGGTCAGCAATAAAACAGGAGATGGACAGGATCTGTGAGTTAAGGTACTGCCACACTACACAATCCCGCTAGCGATCTCGTTAGCGTCGCATACTAATGAGATCGCTAGCGGGATTGTTTCTATATCGCTAGTAGCTACCTATTTTAGCGATATCGTTAAGGACGCTATCGCGGTTAGCGATCTCCTTAACGACTTTAGCGGTACAAAAGTACCGCTAAATCGCTAAAAAAGGTGCCACACTCAGCGATTAGATACTTACCAGCGGTACGCCAGCGACGAAAATAGGGTCCGGAACGATGTCAGCGACGAGCGAGATCACAGCAGGATCTCAGCAGGGAGCTCATCGCTGACAGATGCCGCACACAACAACATCGCTAACGGGATCGCTAAATAGTGACGTTTTTTAGCGATCCCGTTAGCGATGTTGTTTAGTGTGGCATACCCTTTAAGTAGAGCTTCTTTTTTGTATTCTGTTTTTTTTTTTTTGTAAATTCCAAGCAATTTATAAAACAATATTTACCTACCTGACAGCCTGGCGAGTCTGTTGTTGCACCCATAGGTGATTTTCAGAAACACAAGACTGAAGGAGGCACCAGGAAGACAATATAGACCTTCTAAATTAAATCTTAATAGATCAATAGCTACCATTAGCATTCCAGCTTTTCTCCAGCACAGGCATGACAATTTAAGAAGCGATTTCATTAGTTACAATTACAATGTAGAATACTGCCCCCTTTTCCTAGAAGATATTTTATACGAGGTCCAATTTCCCAAATCTTTAACAGGCAGTAATGGTCCTATGCAGCAACAGTTGTATTGTTTTACCTTTCTAGTCGCTATGTATGCAGTAATCCATAAGACCATCCATATCTTAGCCTTCCTTATTCCACTGAAAGCTTTGTTTGCAGTAGAGTGAAATTACTTCTATGTAATTTATTAATGCATGACCTCTATTACTTTCGTTAATCTCACATTATCTGCATAGTAGCTGCAGGAGTATACTAAATAATAGTACCTTTACTCCCCTGCTGAGAATTCCACTGTCTCCATCAGATGACATATTGATGATTGATATAGTTATATTAGCGGGTTACTTATTTGCTTTGCTTTCAAATGCTGGCATCTCTTTTCTTTGCATGTCTTACTTCTCAGTATATGTAGAGTAATATAAACATGGGTATAGTACTGGTGGTTCTGTCTTCAGGGGTTTAGTGAAATGATGGGCCAGCTGTGCCACTTGCCACCATAACATTTTTATTCTAAAATTCTTTCATCCTACAGTCACAGCTAGGTGCCTTCATGTAGATATGGCCAACTAGTATTGAGTCTAATAGCAGTAGTAAAAATTAGGAGTAGGAGCTGAAAATGGCAGCCAAAACTTTGTCATTTACCACTAATGCCATGGGAAGAGAAGGGATTTGGAAAATTGTAAAAAAAAAATGGAGCACACTGTAAACGTACCCTGTTTAGCATGTAACATACATATGGAAAGTTCTAAAGGCGTGAAATGGGGATAGGATAATATAATTAAGAATGTATGTTACATTTGAACATATAACATTTGCAAAAAGGCTCGGTAAGGTGACAGATGCCTAAGAACAGCAATTCACATGACTAGCCACAGTTACTTCTTATCCAATGTGAACATCCATGTTGTGGCCTGACAGTGACGTACACTAACAATAGCAGAACACTGGCCACTATGGGGACTGTGATTTGGGAGGGGTCCTATCCGAACAGCACTGGTCCTCTCCCTGGCCCAACCCTTTATTTGAATTCAACTGTGTTTGTACGCTCATCATTCTAATACAGGCGAATACAATGGTGGATCAAACAAGGAGCCTTAGCTGTTTGCTCCACCATTCAGCTTGTGCATCTGAGTCTCAGCGCAGCAGATGCAATAACAGGATTAGGTCAGTAGGTTTTTACATTTTTTTTCTACTTTGTCAGTCATTATTTGTTGCGGAACTGTGGGGTCTCATAATATGAGGGGATATCATACTGTCTAAGGGGGCTATTGGGCCATCATATCATGTAGGGGCCATCATTCTGTGTGGAGCAGCTGTGCTGACCTCATGTTATGATACCCACCATCATGCGTGGAGGCAGACTGTGGGGGCCATCATACTGTATGGAAGTTTCTAGGAGTCATCGAATTGTGTGTGGAGGGATGCAATTATATTGTGTGGGGGCCATCAATACTGTGTTGGTGGCCCTGTGGTGGCATCATACTTTGCTGATGTAACAATAGTGTGTGTGTAGGGCCATAATATGTGGAGTAATACGCTGTGTAGGTATTATACTGTATATGTGGGGCATCATATCCTATGTGGGTCATGAAAGAGGTATTGTAGTAGGTAAGAAAACTAAACGGCTTAAGTTTGTCGTCTATTTCTGTGTATGTGACACAATACATGTCCCTCTCCTTATCGCTAAACGTTAAAAGATATGCCCTTTTGTGACCTCAGCTATGAGTTATGACTCCGCAGAATTTTTTTTTCTTTCGGGGGAGGGAGAGGGAAGGACATTTGCTATCGAGCCCTTGATTTCAGTGTACACCAGCCGGTGGACTTACATGTAGATGTGTCACAGGCCAGGAGATGTGACAGTTAAAGGGGTATTCCCGTCTCCAAAATCCTATCCTAATGTATAGTAGGTATAATAATATTAGCAAATACCTCCAATTAGAAATTTAGTATAGTTCTTTAGATTCGCTATGTCCCTTTCCCCATACAGAGCATTGCAGTAGCTTAGGTATCCATGGTTATGACCACTCATATAGTGACAGTTAGCTAGTTGCTAGTGGTCATACCCATGGATACCTAAGCTACTGCAATACCTGTACATGAGGAAAGAGACATAACAAATCAGAAGAACTATATTGCATTTCTACTTGGTCTATTTATGAGATTTTACAGTGGCATGTAAAACTTTGGGCACCCCTGGTCAAAATTACTGGTATTGTGAATAGTTAAGCAATTTGAAGATGAAATGATCTCTAAAAGGCCTGCAGTTAAAGATGACACATTTCTTTTGTATTTTAAGAAAAAAAAAGTATATTGTCATCTTTTACATTTTAAAAATACAAAAAGGAAAATGGGTTGATGCAAAAATTTGGTTACCCTGCATGGTTAGTACTCAGTAGCACCCCCCTTTGAAAGTATCACAGCTTGTAAACGCTTTTTGTAGCCAGACTAGAGTCTTTCAATTCTTGTTTGAGTGATTTTCATCCTTTCTTCCTTGGAAAATTCTTGTATGCACTGCTATTTTGAGGTCTAGCCACAGATTTTCACATTAGGAGACTATGAGGACCATTGTAAAACTTCAGCTTGTGCCTTTTGACGTAGTCTATTGCGGATTTTGACGTGTGTTTAGGATCATTATCCATTTGTAGAAGTCATCCTGTTTTCAGCTTCAGCTTTTTTACAGATGGTGTTATGTTTGCATCAAGAATTTGTTGAAATTCTATTGAATCTATTCTTCCCTCTACCTGTAAAATGTTCCTTGTTCCATTGATTGCAACACAACTAGAGTTGAGCGATACTTTCCGATATCCAAAAGTATCGGAATCGGAATGGTATCGCCGATACCATTAAAATATCGGCGATACCCGATACCGATACCGGAAATCCAATGTAAGTCTATGGGAACAAAATATCGTAACTAAAAAAACCCCATTCTTTCCTTGTAAACACTAAATATACACACATAGAATACATATATATATATATATATATACATGTCATTGTGACATATAATATATATACATATATTTATAGTTTATACACTTCTACATAGTAAAATAGCCTCTGATTCAATTGCCGGGTAAAGTCGGCTTTTGTGAAAAGACAGAAGCACCCGACATGAAATGACACTTGGTTTACATAGAGTTAACCATGTCTTTTCATGTAGTTTGATATCTGATTTGCACAAACAATTACATGAGTGGCTGTGTGCAAAATTTCACACCTGTAGGGGTTAATTAAAGGTGTAAATTCGTTGTAAAAAAACCGGACTTTTTTGCTACGAATTTACACCTTTAATTAACCCCTACAGGTGTGAAATTTTGCACACTTACACTCATGTAATTGTTTGTGCAAATCAGATATCAAACTACATGAAAAGACATGGTTAACTCTATGTAAACCAAGTGTCATTTCATGTCGGGTTCTGCATTTTCACAAAAGCCGGCAATTGAATTAGCGGCTATTATACTATGTAGAAGTGTATGAACTATAAATATATATATATATGTGTCACAAACTCAATGACATGTGTATATATATATATGAGGTGTAAAATTGCTGAAAAAAAATGCGTGGGCTCCCGCCCTATTTTCGCAACCAGACAGACAAAGCCAGTGAGTGGGGGCAGATAATAATAGCCCAGAGAGGGACCATTATTTTTGGCCCCCCCCCGGCTACTAACATCTGCCCCCAGACACCCCAGAAAGGGCAAATCTCTAATTAGATTTGCCCTTTCTGGCACTTTGCCCGTCTATTCCCATTGCCCTGTAGCGGTGGCGAATGGGTTAATAAGGGGTTAAAATGACCTTGCAATTGAAAGGTCACTTTAAGCCAGGTTAATAATTGAGAGCTGTCAATTAGACAACTATCAATTATTAATCCTATTGTATGAAAGAAAATCAAACACACACACTTTAATAAAAAAGAAGTTTAATGAAATAATCACACAGTTTTTGACCATATTTTATTTACCTGCTAAAACCATTTCCTGTAATAAAAATAAAATAATAAAGCAAAATTATTCTTACCTATCCCATGCACAGTCAGGTCCACGGTGTAATCCTTCAGAAAGGGTTAATGTTTACTGCAGGGACCGCAGCTAATGCTGCAGCCTCACAGTAAACCCCAAATGAATGAGCTCCTCTCCTGGCTGACAGGAGAGGAAGTGGAAAGCTTAATTGATTGCTTTCCACTTTCACTTCAGGTCAGCCAGGGACACCATCAGTGACGTCAGAGGGAACTGATTAACAAAAATAGGGGTTCCCTTCGAAAAAAAAATGGCGTGGGGTCCCCCCTATTTTTGTTAACCAGCCAGATGAAGCAGACCGCTGAGGCCTGGATTTTCAGGCTGTTAAGGAGCCAAGATCCATGGACCTTGCCAGCCTGATAATACCAGGCCACAGCAGTCTGCATATCTTGGCTGATTAACAAAAATAGGGGATCCCCTCGAAAAAAATTAGCGTGGGGTCCCCCCTATTTTTGTTAACCAGCCAGATGAAGCAGACCGCTGAGGCCTGGTTTTTCAGGCTGGTAAGGATCTAATATCCAGGGACCTTGCAAGCCTGATAATACCAGGCCACAGCAGTCTGCTTAGCTTGGCTGGTTAACAAAAATAGGGGATCCCCTCGAAAAAAAAACGGCGTGGGGATCCCCCCTATTTTTGTTGATCAGCCAAGTAAAATGCAGACTGCTGCGGCCTGGTATTAAAAGACTGTCAAGGCCCATGGATTTTGGCCCTCAACAGCCTGATAATACCAGGCTACAGCAGCCCCACATTTGGCGCATCAAAAGATGTGCCAATTGTGGCACTTTACCCGGCTCTTCCCACTTGCCCTGTAGCGGTGGCAAGCGGGGTAATAAGGGGTTAATGTCACCGTTGATTGCACGGTGACAATAAGCCCGGTTAATAATGGAGAGGCGTCAATAAGACACCGATCCATTATTAATCCCAAAGTTTTTAAATGTTTAAAAAAAAGACACAGCAAGAAAAAAGTCTTTTAATGAAATAAAAGAGACAACACAGTTTTCATTAATTTTATTACTCTCTCATTCCTGCGACGCCATCGATCTCCTGTAAAAAAAGAAAAAAACAAACCAACAGTATACCACCTGTCCGACGCAGTCCATAGTAACGAGTGTCCCACGACGATCCAGCTCTGCTACATCGGAATGCCAGGCAGAGCCTGACATCCTGACGTAGCACAGCTGATTACCTGCTTCTCCGGCGGTGACGTCATCGGACTGCTTTACAGCCGCGATTACCCAGCAGTCACTGCAGTTATCGCGAGAAACTGTATGTGACCGCCAGGGAGAAGAGGATGGCGGCCATCAAGCAGTCCGGGATGTGACCGCCGGAGATCTTCTGCCGGGTAAGTGCCGCTGACTCCTGACAGACCCGACCGACGGACACTGACAGTGACAGTGACATTCCGGTATCCGATATGACGAAAATATCGGTACTCGGAATCGGAATTCCGATACAGCCAATATCGGCCGATACCCGATATTTGCAGTATCGGAATGCTCAACCCTAAACACAACCCCAAAGCATGATTTATCCACCTCCATGCTTAATGGTTGTCGAGTAGTGTTGAGCAAATGTGCTCGGATAATGTTTGTCTGCATGTGTTGCAACTGTCTAACAGCCGCGAGACATGCAGCCGTAGGGTCATGAACATATTATTCGAGCACACTGAAGATACTCAGTTAGCACCCAAGCATGCTTGGATAAGACTTTATCCAAGCACGTTCGCTCATCGCTATTAGCGAGATGTTCTGATCATGAAATTCTGTGCCCTTTTTTCTCCACACATACCTTTGATCATTGTGGCCAAAGAGTTCTATTTCAACCTCATCGGTCCAAGAGATTTGTTTCCAAAATGCATCAGGTTTGTTTAGATGTCCTTTTGCATACTTCTGACCCTGAATTTTATGGTGAGGACACGAGAGGATTTCTTCTGATGACTCTTCCATGAAGGCCATATTTGTGCAAGTGTCTCTGAACAGTAGAACAATGTACCACAGCTCTAGAGTCTGCTAAATCTTTTTGAAGGTTTTTGCAGTCAAACTTAGGTTCTGATTTGCTCACTGAAATAGCTTGTTCTTCCTGACCTTATCTTGACCTCCACTGTTCCTGTTAATTGCCATTTCTTAATTACATTTCAGACTGAGGAAAGGGCAAATTGAAAACTCTTTGCTATCTTCTTATAGCCTTCTCCTGCCTTGTGTGTGTGTATACATATACACATACGCGTAATTTTATGTATAATGGCACTATAAATAATTAAATAATATTTCTGTATTTTCTCAGTTACTAGTCAGTACAGAAACATGTTTGAACTGGTTCCCATCCGCATAACTGTTGGTAATATGCATTGATAAAGTGCCACCACCACTTCTATACACAGAAGATAATTTTATCTGCCTTTAATGTTCTGACATCACCAAAACACATTTTAAATTAAACTAGCTTGGCCCGTGCAAAATTTTCGCACATTGGTCGTCGGGGGCACAGGCAATTTCAGAAAAAGCAAGCTGGTCAAATGTGAGGCTAAGTGCACACGATCAGGAATAATTGCGTTTTTTCGCGGTTTTTCCGCTATTTTCCGCGGTTAAACCGCGAACAAAACGCAAGCATTAAGCATTCTATACGTTTTAATTGATTCCGCATGTTTTGTACACATGTTGCATTTTTTTCCGCGAAAAAAACGCTTAGCGGAAAAAAAAGCAACATGTTCATTAATTTAGCGTAACCGCGGTGATTCCGCCGCCATAGGAATGCATTGAACCGCTTACTTTCCGCATGTGGCTATGCCCACTATGCGCAATGTAAGCGGTTCATGTGCGGATGGTACCCAGGGTCTGGAGCAGAGGAGACTCTCCTCCAGGCCCTGGGTACCATATCCCTGGTAAAACAATAATTAAAATAAAAAATAATGATATTTCTCACCTTCCGGCGTCCCACGCAGCTTTCCAGCCTTCAGCGACGCTCCCGGCAACTTCCGGTCCCAAGAGTCCTTTGCGAGAATCACCCAGATGGCATAGCGGTCTCGCGAGATGCACGTCATCGGTGTGATTTGTCGCAATGCATCCTTGGGACCGCGAGTTGCCGGGAGCGTCGCTGAGAGGCGGGAAGGCTGCGGGGGCCGCCGGAAGGTGAGAATATCATTATTTATTATTTTTTTATTATTTTTACATTAGATCTTTTTACTATTGATGCGGCATAGGCGGCATCAATAGTAAAAAGTTGGTCACACGTGTGAAACACTATGTGTGACTCGTGTGATCAACCTGTCAATCAGTTTTCCAAGCGATGCTACAGATCGCTAGGAAAACGCTAGCATTCTGCAAGCTAATTACGCTTGCAAAACGCTATTATTCTGGCGGGAATCAGCATACAAAAAACGTGCGTATTTCCTGCGGGAGAAGTGCGGGATTGCCGCGGAAATTTCCGCGGCAATTCCGCAACGTGTGAACTTAGCCTAAATGTATTTCATGATATGCTGAACACAGACAGGTATTTATATATGTAGATTGGTAATACAATAAATTGGTTTGCTAAGTAGAAGCCAAAAAATATCTTCCGGTTGAGGTGCCACCTGCAGGTCATTGCTTCTTTCTGCAGGTTTATGAAAATGAATGTTTAACCCCTTAACCCCCAAGGGTGGTTTGCATGTTAATGACCGAGCCAATTTTTACAATTCTGACCACTGTCTCTTTATGAGGCTATAACTCTGGAACGCTTCAATGTATCTTAGCAATTCTGAGTGTTTTCTCGTGACATATTGTACTTCATGATAGTGGTAACATTTCTTCGATATAATTTGCAGTTATTTATGAAAAAAAATGGAAATATGGCAAAAATTTGGAAAATTTAGCAATTTTCAAACTTTGAATTTTTATTCCCAGAGAAATATGTCACACAAAATAGTTACTAAATAACATTTCGCACATGTCTACTTTACATCAGCACAATTTTGGAACCAAAATTTTTTTTTTCTTACGAAGTTATAAGGGTTAAAAGTTGACCAGCGATTTCTCATTTTTACAACAAATTGTACAAAACCATTTTTTTTAGGGACCACCTCACATTTGAAGTCACTTTGAGGGATCTATATGGCAGAAAATACCCAAAAGTGACACCATTCTAAAAACTGTATCCCTCAAGGTACTCAAAACCACATTCAAGAAGTTTATTAACCCTTCAGGTGCTTCACAGGAGCTGAAGCAACTTGGAAGAAAAAAATTAACATTTAACTTTTTAGTCACAAAAATGATTTTACAAACAATTTTTTTATTTTAACAAGGGTAAAAGGAGAAAATGGACAGAAAACGTTGTTGTGCAATTTCTCCTGAGTACGCCGATACCCCATATGTGGGGAAAAACCACTGTCTGGGCGCACGGCAGGGCTCGGAAGGGAAGGAGCGCCGTTTGACTTTTTCAAACCAAAATTGGCTGGAATTGAGATTGGACGCCATATCGCGTTTGGAGAGCCCCTGATGTGCCTAAACAGTGGAAACTCCCCACAAGTGACCCCATTTTAGAAACTAGACCCCCTATGGAACTTATCTAGATCTGTTGTGAGCACTTTGAACCCCCAAGTGTTTCAGTAAAGTTTATAATGCCTGGGTGTGAAAAAAAAATCCACAAAAAAGATTTTTTTAGTCCCCAAATTGTTATTTTTCCCAAGGAAATTGGACCCCAAAAGTTGTTGTCCAATTTGGCCTGATACCCCATATGTGGGGGGGGGAACTGTTTGGGCACACAGCAGGGCTCGGAAAGGAAGTAATGACGTTTTGGAATGCTGACTTTGATGGGTGTCATGTTCAGTTTGCAGAGTCCCTGATGTGCCTAAACAGTGGAAACCTCCACAAGTGACCCCATTTTGGAAACTAGGCCCCCTAAGGAACTTATCTAGATCTGTGGTGAGCACTTTGAACCCCCAAGTGCTTCACACAAGTTTATAACGTAGAGCCGTAAAATTAAAAAATCATATTTTTTCCACAAAAATGATCTTTTCACCCCAATTTTATTTTCCCAGGGGTAACAAGACCTCAAAAGTTATTGTGCAACTTGTCCTGGGTACGCTGACACCCAATATGTGGGGGTAAACCACTGTTTGGGTGCATGGCAGAGCTCGGAAGGGAAGGAGCACAGTTTGACTTTTTCAACGCAGAATTGGCTGGACGCTATGTCGCGTTTGGAGAGCACCTGATGTGCCTAAACAGTGACATCTCATTTTGGAAACTAGACCCCCCTAAGGAACTTATCTAGATCTGTTGTGAGCACGTTCAACCCCAAGTGTTTCACTAAAGTTTATGCCTGGGTGTGAAAAAAAAAATTCCACAAAAATTATTTTTTTAGTCCCCAATTTTTGATTTTTCCCAAGGAGATTGGACCCCAAAAGTTGTTGTCTAATTTGTCCTGAGTAGCTTATACCCCATATGTGGGGGGAAATACTGTTTGGGCGCACGGCAGGGCTCGGAAAGGAAGTAATGACGTTTTGGAATGCAAACTTTGATGGGTGTCATGTTCAGTTTGCAGAGCCCCTGATGTGCCTAAGCAGTGTAAACCCCCACAAGTGACCCCATTTTGGAAACAAGACACCCTAAGGAACTAATCTAGATCTGTGGTGAGCACAGGGCCGGCGTCAGCACCCGGCACACCCGGGCAAGTGCCGGGGCCCTGAGCAGGCGGGGGGGCGCACTCGCCGTCTGGCACCCCCGCGCCCGTTAGCGGAGGAGAGCGGTGTCAGCGCCGCCACTGGGCCCCCCCGCTTGCTCAGGGCCCCGGCATCAGCTGGCACAATACTTACCTCTCCCGTGCCTCCGCTGCCGCAACTTCGGGCTCCAGGGGGCGCCGACGCTTCCTCTCACAGCAGCGCCGCTGAATGACGTCATCATTCAGCGGCGGCTGTGGCAGAGAGCGCGGACGCTGGACAGGTGAGACGTGTGTGTGTGTGTGTCTCTGTGTGTGTCTCTGTGTGTATGTAGTGCGGTGCTTTGTGTGTGTGTGTGTGTATATGTGTGTGTGTATGTATGTGAGAGAGTGCTTGTGTGCTGTGGTGCTGTCTGTGTGTGATGATGGGCAGGCATTGCTGATAATGGGGAGGCATTGATGATGATGGGAGAAGATAATGATAATAGGCAGGCATTGATGATAATGGGCAGGCATTGATGATGGGGAGAAGATGATGATGGGCAGGCATTGATGATGATGGAGAGGCGATAATGATGATGGGGAGGCGATATGATGATGGGCAGGCATTGATGATAATGGGGAGGCATTGATGATGATGGGGAGGCGATAATGATGTTGGGAGGCGTATGATGTGGGAGGCGATTGATTGATGATGGGCAGGCATGATGATAATGGGGAGGTTATGATGATGATGGGAGGCAATGATGATGATGGGGAGACAATCATGATGATAATGGGGAGTCTTTCCACAGCGCCCTTTCCTGAGCCGTAACAGTGCAGAACGCAGTACAGCGCAGAGGAGAGCTCCATATTTTGTATGGAGCATTATATGGGGACCAGTATCCTGTATGGAGCATTATATGGGGACCAGTGTTGTGAATGGACTTGAAATGAGTTCTGAGCAGAGGCTCCCTCTGGTGGTTACAAGCGGTACTGGACTGTCCAGTGAAGATTGTGAGGATTGGGAATCAGGTGTTACTGACTGGTCTTATATAAGGGTGTCGCCTTCCCATCAGGGTTGCCGGTGATCAATTGTTCTGGTCTCAATCTTGATTCTGTTTCCTTTGTAGCCTGCTGTGTCGTGTCTGCATCTCCTGCTAACAGATAAGACATTTTCTTCTTTTTGTTTTTGTGCTTTATTTTTGCATTTTGTCCTGCACTTCTGTGGGGGCCTTCTGGGTCCCTCCGGGGGCTTTTGCCCTCTCAGTTTAGTTCAGCCACTGATGTTTGTACATTTGCTTTTTCCAGTTTTTTCAGTGGCTGCTGTTTTGATTTTTGTTACACCAGAGAACTAATTTAGGTGGTAGAGGTCGTGTGATCTCAGGTGTTTTTGAAATTAGTAGAGTTGGTGCTTTTCAGGGTTTTTTGGGATTGCAGTAAGTGCCCTTCCTATCCTTTTCTATTTAGGTAGTTTGGGCCCCAACGTTTGCTCATACTATTTTCTGTCTGTGTCAGTATTTCTTCTTGTCTAACCGCCATTACATGTTTGGGGGCTTTCTATGTTCTTTGGGGATCTGCTCCGAGGCAGATAGCTTTCCTCTTTCTATCTTTAGGTGTAGTTAGTTTCTCAGGCTGTGACGAGGCATCTAGGACCAACGTAGGAACGCTCCACGGCTGCCTCTAGTTGTGGTGGTTAGTCAGGGTACTGCAATCTCATAGATTCCAACTGCTCTGGTGTATTGCCTTTCTTACCTGCACTCCTCAGTTACCGAAACATAACAGTATCACCGGCCACATAAAATTGAAAATTGTATGGTACTCACAGAAGGGAAAAATAAAGAAAAAAGGTTGTCAGAGTTGTCAGAGATATTTTTCTGTTTGTTGCATTTTTTTTTTTCCCTCTGTATCTCTGGGTGCTGGGGAGGATTTTTTTTTCTCTCAACGGAGTTTGCACAGTTGTCTGGCCATGTGGATCAGCTTGCCACTGAGGTTCGGAGTATTGCTGCCTATCTTGCTAGGTTGCCTGTTGTGGAGCCTAGGATTCCCATGCCAGATTTGTTTTTAGGGGATCGAGCTAAGTTTCTGAATTTCAAAAATAATTGTAAATTGTTTTTTGCCTTAAAATCTAAGTCCTCAGGGAACGCAGCGCAGCAGGTTCAAATTGTCATCTCTCTCCTGCGCGGCGATCCTCAGGATTGGGCTTTTTCCCTGACACCTGGGGATCCTGTTTTGAGTGATGTTGATGCATTTTTTCAGGCTTTGGGGTTATTGTACGATGAGCCTAATGTCACTAATCAAGCTGAAAAAGCCTTGTTGGCATTAAATCAGGGGCTTGATGACGCTGAGTTATACTGTCAGAGATTCCGTAGGTGGGCAGTCCTGACCAAATGGAATGACGACGCTTTGGCAGCCTTTTTCGGAAGGGTCTGTGTAATGTATGTAATACAGTTCATATAGCGTCTTGTACTTGGGTGCGATGAAAATACATAAGACACAGGTTTGATATAGAAGGTCTTGTATTACTTCATACAAGTGGCAAAAAATAGTCACACAGTTTGCAGATACAGAAGCAGGAGACACAGCAGGCCAGAGTAACTTAAGCTCAGCAATCACTCTCCACAACAGGTTCAGGATCTTCTTCTCTGTTACGTAAGTCCATGCAAACGTGGATCTTTCAAAGAGCAGGGTTCCAGAGTCCACAAGTGTTCAGAGTTCCTCAGTAGGAATAGCTGGAGTACATAGTCCAAGGCTTCCAGGAGTCAGGTCACAGGTTCACTGCAGGCTAGATTCTGAAGCACTGATTGCTCAGCTGTGGCTGCTTAAGAAGCAAGAGGGAGAGAATCAGGGCGGGAACATGAAAGCTGAAAACTCCATATTGACTGAGGGCAAGATAGCTGCAGCAAGACAGAAAGCAAAATGGCTGACGGAAAACTGAGTTTCAAGAACATGTACAAAGAACCTTACATTACTCCCCCTTAGGGACAACCTCCGGATGGCCTCAGACCAGGCTTGTCTGGGTACCTCTGATGAAACTGGCGGAGCAAACGAGGAGCATTAACGTTATTGACTGGTTCCCATGAGTTGTCCTCCACTGGGTAGCCCTGCCATTTAATCAAATATTGTAACTGATTTCTGTGTATAACCTGGAATCTAGAATTCTTTCCACCACAAATTCTTCCTGACCATCGACTAGCACTGGGTCAGGGCAAGGAGAAGAACGTCCAGGAAATGTATTGGGTGTTGCAGCCTTTAGTAGGGATACATGAAAGACAGGGTGGATTCTCATAGTTCTAGGCAATTGAAGACGACAAGCAACGGCACTTATAATTTTACTGATTTTATAGGGTCCAATGTACTTATGTCTCAACTTAGACGATGGAATCCTTAACTTAAGATTTCTGGTTGACAGCCAGACCAGGTCTCCTACCTTGAAAGCTGGTGCAGGTTTACGAAATTTATCTGCTGCTTTCTTGTACCTTTCCTGAGCCAATTCCAGATTCTCCTTTAGAAGATCCATATTCTTCTGTAAAGACGTGATTCTTTCGGCCACTGCTGGTAAAGGCGTTTCTATGGGAAATCGTGGAAGAATGTTAGGATGATAACCTAGATTGGAGTAAAAAGGAGACTGCTTAGTGGAGGCGCTCTGAGAGTTGTTATAAGAGAACTCAGCCAATGGAAGTAGATCCACCCAATCATCCTGTAGGTGGCAGATAAAGCAGCGGAGATACTGCTCCAGAGTTTGATTGGTTTGTTCGGTCTGTCCATTAGTCTGGGGATGAAAAGCAGAAGAAAGGTTTACTTTAATGTCCAATGCTGCACAGAAATTTTGCCAAAACCTTGAAGTGAATTGCACCCCTCGATCCGAAATAACCTCATCCGGTACTCCATGTAAGCGAAACACATCTTTAATCATCAAATCTGATGTCTGTTTTGCAGTGGGTAAGCCGACACAAGGAATAAAATGAGCTGCCTTTGTTAAACGATCAACCACCACTAGAATGGTGTTTTTCCCTTGAGAGGTTGGTAACTCCACAATGAAGTCCATAGAAATGGATCCCCACGGGCGGGACGGGGTGGGAAGAGGTTGTAACAGACCAGTTGGTGAGGAGCGAGGTGTTTTGCATCTTGCACAGACTTCACATGAAGTGACATAGTTTAAAACATCCTTCCTGCAAGTGGGCCACCAAAAGAAACGAGAAAGAAATTCCTGTGTCTTTAGAATTCCTCTATGCCCAGCTATCTTGGAATCGTGAATGAGTTGCAATACTCTCAATCTAACTGTTTCAGGAATATACAGACGTTGTCCCAGAATCCACACACCATTCTTAAAGACAAGACTTACGTCCCTTGGGGGTTGTGCCAACAAGGAATCCGCATGGTATGCTTCCTTGATGTCCTTAAGTAGGTCTTGATTATGAATCACTCCAGGAATCTAGAGTCAGGAAGAATAGTCTTAGGAGGAGCAAGTGGACGGGTCTCTGCTGAATGAATCCTAGAGAGTGCATCAGCCTTTCCATTGCGCGATCCTGGTCTATAAGAAATGACAAAATTAAATTGGTTTAAGAAAAGATTCCAGCGAGCCTGGCGAGGAGTCAGGCACTTAGCCGACCTGATAAATTCAAGGTTACGATGGTCTGTCAGGACGACTATTTGCTGTGCAGCTCCCTGAAGAAGGTGTCTCCATTCTTTGAAGGCGGCAATAATGGCCAACAACTCTCTATTGCCCACATCGTAGTTCCTCTCAGCCGAAGACAACTGCTGGGAAAAGAAGGCACAGGGATGCAAGACATTCTTCTCACCTGTTCTCTGAGAGAGTATAGCTCCAACGGCACAATCTGAAGCATCCACCTCTATTATGAAGGCAAGTTCGGGGTTGGGATGTACCAAGAAAGGTGCAGTGGTAAATTTATCTTTTAGACGAGAAAATGCTTCCTGGGCTTGGGGAGTCCAGGAGAACTAGACTCTTTCCGGGTAAGTTGGGTGATAGGTGACACTACCTCAGAGAAATTCCTAATGAAACGTCTATAGAAATTGGCAAACCCGATGAAGCGCTGCACCTCCTTCACATTTCTAGGACTTGGCCAATCCTTGATGGCTTGGGTCTTACTTCCATCCATACTAATTCCTTGTGTAGACAGAACATACCCCAGAAATTGAATTTCGGTCCTATGGAATTCACACTTTTCAAGTTTGATGTAAAGACGGTTTTGTCTTAGACGTTCCAAGACCATTCTCACATGTCCATGATGTTCCTCTGTGGAGTTAGAAAAAATTAGAATATCATCCAAATAAATCACCACGAATGTATCTAGGAGATCCCTGAAGATGTCATTCACCAAGTGTTGGAAAGTGGCTGGGGCGGTACTCAGACCAAAAGGCATAACTAGATATTCAAAGTGTCCATAGCGTGACCTGAATGCAGTCTTCCATTCATCCCCAGGTCTAATACGGACCAAGTTATAGGCCCCACGGAGATCCAATTTAGAGAAAATTTTGGCATGCCGCACTCTCTCCAATAACTCAGGGATTAAAGGCAATGGATAACGGTTTCTAATAGTAACCTTATTGAGTTCCCTATAGTCTACGCAGGGTCTCAGAGATCCATCTTTCTTCTTCACAAAGAAGATGGGTGCACCTGCAGGAGATGAAGAGGGGCGTATGAAGCCCTTGGCTAGATTTTCGTCTATGTAATCTTTAAAGCCTTTAGCTCGGGCCCCGCCAGGGGGTAGATCTTACCAAAAGGTATCTCTGCTCCAGGCAATAATTCAATTGGACAATCATATGGACGGTGAGGGGGAAGCTGGTCAGCGTTCTTCTTGTCACATAAATCCACATAGTCCTGGTATACAGCTGGTAGTTCAGGGACTGACATGGTTCCTTTAGGAACAGAGCAAGCTGAAACTTCTGGACTCATCTGTTTCTCTGGAAAGTGTAATTCCTTGGTCTCCCAGTTAATGGTAGGGTTCTGAGCCTGCAGCCATGGTAGCCCTAGAATAATGGGAAAGTGGGGAGAAGAGATAAGCATAAAGGACAGTTTCTCTTGATGATCTTTACCATAAGGACCCTTAAAGGCTCCGTTTCCTGATCCACTGGTCCAGAGGTCAGCAGGGAGCCATCCAGAGTTTCCATCTGTACTGGAGTAGCCTTCTTCACTGAACGTATCCCCTGTTTCAGAGCAAAGGAGACATCCATAAAATTCCCACTTGCCCCTGAGTCGATCATAGCAGAGCTAGACACCCAGACTGAGTTAACCAGAGTTTGATGGAAAGGAAGCAATGAGAATTGTTTTTCCTACATCTCAGCTGGGACACCGCTGAGGAAACTTGAAAAATTGCAGCGTTTACACAGTCATCGTCCTCAGAAGTAACGGAGTTTAAGTCCGAGAAATCAAGATCTGTTGCTGCAGATCTCTCTGGAGCCTGAGGCTCGGACCTGACAGATCTCCTCTCGCAACACTCACAGTGAATGAGTGCTGCAGTAGTCTTACGAGAACGGCTGGGGCAGTTTATAATGAAGTGCCCTGACTTACCATAATAGAAACATAGATTTTCCTTAAAACGATGTTCCTTGCGTGCATCACTAACCCGTCTTTGTAAAGAGTCTACCTGCATGGGTTCAGGTTCAGGTTCCCGTGTGATCCTACTCAAAGGTTCCTTAGCTGGGGAGGAAGGTAGGAAAATGTTAGTGCGATTGCTTTCGAACTATCTCTCTTGCCTGAGTTCAGTCAGGCGAGCATCAATACGGATGCAGTAGTTAATAAAGTCACCTAACGCAGTGGGAGGGTCGGCACGAGCAAGTTCATCCTTAATTAGTGGAGACAACCCCTTTCGAAAAATAGATTTTTTGGCAGAACTGTCCCAGGTGGTATCAAGGGCCCATCTCCTGAAATCCAAGGCATATTCGGCTACCGAGTGCTTACCTTGGCGCAAAGTTAACATGGCTGCTTCAGCTGTTGCACCTCGATTGGGGTCATCAAACACCTGCCCCATGGCTGAAATGAAAGCATCAAGATGATCCAAACATTCATCCTCAGTCTCAATCAGAGGATTTGCCCACATTAAAGCCTTGTTGGTAAGTAACATAATTATAGTAAGCACTTTAGATCGTTCAGTGGGAAATTGTGAAGCATGTGCAGAAAAAAACAGATTGCATTGGTTAATAAATCCCCTGAATTTTTCACGTTCACCGTCAAAACGAAAAGGGGGCAACTTGGGAATCCCAGAACTTGGGGCTACGGCAGGAGCCTGGACTCGCTCCTCTAGAACCTCAATCCTGGCTCGCAAATCCTGGGCAGTCTGTCCAAACACCTGCAAATTGTGATTAGTGAGGTCCTGTAGGTTTGTAAAACGGGTTTTTATAGTCTGTAAATCTGCAAGGATATTATCAGTCACTCCGCAAAGTTCCTTTATGCGGGCCTCCATTTTCCAGATCTTTTAAGACAGGAGTACTGGAAGGAGAGGAGAAAAGAAAAAAAAAAAAAAACAATAGTGTTTACCTGTGGTAACACTGCAAAGAGAAAAAAAAATTAAGGGAACTGCTCACCTGGAATGGTTGTGAGAAGTCACAACCACTATCATCACAGAAAGTTCAACCGGACATCTGATATCCACAGTTACAGCAGACACAAAAGAGGGAAGGAAAAAAAAAACAATAGTGTTTACCTGTGGTAACACTGCAGAAAAAAAAAACTTAAGGGAATTGCTCACCTGGAATGGTTGTGAGAAGTCACAACCACTGTCATCACAGAAAGTACAACTGGACGTCTGATATCCACAGTTACAGCAGACACAGCCTTCCCAGACCAGCAGACACTAACGTTTGGCTTCAGAATCTTGTAATGTATGTAGTACAGTTCATATAGCGTCTTGTGCTTGGGTGCGATGAAAATACATGAGACACAGGTTTGATATAGAAGGTCTTGTATTACTTCATACAAGTGGCAAAAAATAGTCACACAGTTTGCAGATACAGAAGCAGGAGACACAGCAGGCCAGAGTAACTTAAGCTCAGCAATCACTCTCCACAACAGGTTCAGGATCTTCTTCTCTGTTACCGTAAGTCCATGCAAACGTGGATCTTTCAAAGAGCAGGGTTCCAGAGTCCACAAGTGTTCAGAGTTCCTCAGTAGGAATAGCTGGAGTACATAGCCCAAGGCTTCCAGGAGTCAGGTCACAGGTTCACTGCAGGCTAGATTCTGAAGCACTGATTGCTCAGCTGTGGCTGCTTAAGAAGCAAGAGGGAGAGAATCAGGGCGGGAACATGAAAGCTGAAAACTCCATATTGACTGAGGGCAAGATAGCTGCAGCAAGACAGAAAGCAAAATGGCTGACGGAAAACTGAGTTTCAAGAACATGTACAAAGAACCTTACAGTCTGTCAGATAATGTAAAGGATGTTATGGTAGGATTCCGTGTCCCCTCTGGTCTCAATGATTCTATGTCATTAGCGATTCAAATTGACAGACGTTTGCGTGAGCGGAGAAGTATGCGTGGAATAGTGTTGCCTTGTGAACCTGCTTCTGAATCCATTCAGTGTGATAGAGTGGTTTCTGAGGCACAGCGTCATGAGTTTCGAAAGCGCAATGGGTTATGTTTCTACTGTGGTGATGCCTCTCATGCTATTTCAGTCTGCCCTAAGAGGGGAAGACGTTTTGCACGCTCAGTTGTCTTGGGTAGTGTTCAGACTAAGTTTTTATTAACTGTTACTCTGATATGCTCTCTGTCCTCATTTTCTGCTCAGGCTTTCGTTGATTCGGGAGCAGCTATTAACCTGATGGATTTTGATTTTGCTAAACGTTGTGGGTTTCCCTTGATACCCCTACAGAAGTCTATTCCCCTACTGGGGATCGATTCTACCCCTTTGGCTGAGAATAAACCTCAGTTCTCTACTCAGGTGATAATGAGGGTTGAACCTGATCATCAGGAGAGCTGCAAATTTTTGGTTCTGTATAATCTGCATGACATTATCGTACTGGGTTTCCCTTGGTTACAGTCTCATAATCCTGTTTTGGATTGGAAATCTGTGTCTGTAACCAGTTGGGGCTGCCAATGTGTTAATACCAACACTCCTGTTTTTTCTGCCTCCCCCAGGCTCAGGATGTTCCTGACTTTTTGATTGATTTTTCTGATATGTTTAGCGAAAGTAAATCTGCATCCTTGCCTCCCCATAGGAGCTATGACTGCGCTATTGAATTAGTGCCTGGTAGTAAATTCCCTAAAGGTCGCCTTTTTAACTTGTCTGTACCTGAACATGACGCTATGCGGTCTTATATCAAGGAGTCATTGGAGAAGGGTCATATCAGACATCCTCTTCACCCTTAGGTGCCGGTTTTTTCTTTGTGGCCAAAAAGGATGGTTCATTAAGGCCGTGTATAGATTATCGTCTTTTGAACAATATTACTGTGAAATATCAATATCCGTTACCCTTGATTTCTGACCTGTTTTCCAGGGTGAAAAACGCTACTTGGTTTACCAAGCTTGACCTCAGGGGGGCATATAACCTTATTCGCATTAAGCACGGGGATGAATGGAAGACTGCATTTAATACCCTGAGGGGCATTTTGAGTACCTTGTGATGCCCTTTGGGCTCTTCAAAGATTTTTGGGTTTTGCCAATTTTTATCGTAAATTTATTGGTAATTTCTCGGTTATTGTTAAACCATTAACTGATTTGACCAAAAAGGGTTCTGATGTGGTGAATTGGCCTCCTGAGGCAGTCTCTGCATTTCAGGAACTTAAGCAGAGATTCACTTCTGCTCCTGTTCTACAGCAGCCTGATGTTTCTCTGCCATTTCAGGTGGAGGTTGATGCCTCTGAAATTGGGGCAGGTGCCGTTTTGTCCCAAAGAGATCCAGAGACCTCCAAAAGTAACCCTTGTGCCTTTTTCTCTCGAAAATTTTCTCCTACTGAACATAATTATGACGTGGGTAATCGGGAGTTATTGGCCATGAAGTGGGCTTTTGAAGAGTGGAGACATTGGCTGGAGGGAGCCAAACATCAGGTGGTGGTCCTTACGGACCATAAGAATCTGGTTTATCTGGAATCTGCCAAGCGACTTAATCCTAGACAGGCCAGGTGGGCCTTGTTTTTCACACGTTTTAATTTTGTGGTTTCCTTTCTTCCTGGCACTAAGAATGTTAAGGCGGATGCCCTCTCGAGGAGTTTCCTTGCGGACTCTCCTGAGTTATCTGATCCTTCTGTTATTTTGAGAGAAGGTGTAGTTCTTTCCGCCATCTCGCCCAATTTGAGACTGGCTCTGGAGGGGTGTCAGGAGGATAGGCCCGAGCGCTGTCCTGTTGGGAAATTGTTTGTCCCGGACCAGTGGAAAAAGAGTGTGATGTCTGAGATTCATTGTTCCGCGTTGGCCGGTCATCCCGGAATTTTTGGTACCAGAGACTTGGTTAGTCGGTCCTTTTGGTGGCCTACCTTATCTCGTGATGTCAGGGAATTTGTGCAGTCCTGCGGGACTTGCTCTCGCTCCAAGCCTTGCTCTCGCTCTAGTGGTTTGTTGATGCCATTGCCTGTGCCCAAGAGACCATGGACCCATATCTCTATGGATTTCATTTCCGACCTCCCTGTTTCTCAGAGAATGACCGTCATCTGGGTGATTTGTGATAGGTTTTCCAAGATGATACATCTTGTGCCATTACCTAAGTTGCCTTCCTCCTCTGAATTGGTGCCTTTGTTCCTTCAGCACGTGGTTCGTTTACACGGCATTCCTGAGAACATTGTGTCTGACAGAGGAGTCCAGTTTGTTTCCAGATTTTGGAGGACCTTTTGTTCTAAACTTGGCGTTCAATTGTCTTTCTCCTCGGCGTTTCATCCTCAGACCAATGGTCAAACTGAGAGAACAAACCAGACATTGGAGACTTAGATAAGATGCTTTGTGTCTGCTGATCAGGATGACTGGGTCGCTTTTTTGCCTTTGGCTGAGTTTGCTCTTAATAATAGGGCTAGCTCTGCCACTTTGATGTCTCCATTTTTCTGTAATTCTGGGTTTCACCCTCGATTTTCTTCAGGACAGACGGAGGCTTCTGTCTGTCCAGGTGTTGACTCTGTTGTGGAGCGTATGCAACAGATTTGGGACCAGTTAGTGGAGAAGTTGTCCCTCTCTCAGGAGAGGGCCCAGCGGTTTGCTAACCGGCATAGGACTGATGGTCCTCAGTTTAAAGTGGGGGACTTGGTCTGGTTGTCCTCAAAAAATATTCCTATGAGAGTGGCATCTCCTAAATTTAAGCCTAGGTTCATTGGACCTTATAAGATCATGGAGATTCTTAATCCTGTTTCTTTTCGTTTGCTTCTTCCAGGGACATTTAAGATCCATAACGTGTTCCACAAGTCCTTGTTGAAGAGGTTTGTTGAGCCAGTGGTTCCTACTGCTGTGCCTCCTGACCCTGTTCTGGTTGAGGGCAATCTGGAGTTTGTGGTTGAGAAAATATTGAATTCTCGTTTTTCTAGACGGAAACTCCAGTATTTGGTTAAGTGGAGAGGTTATGGTCAGGAAGACAATTCTTGGGTGTTTGCTTCGGACATCCATGCTAGGAGACTCATCCGTGCGTATCATAGAACTCATCCTGACCGACCTGGTTGCTCAAGTGAGGGTTCGGTGACCCCTCCTCAAGGGGGGGGGTACTGTTGTGAATGGACTTGAAATGAGTTCTGAGCAAAAGCTCCCTCTGGTGGTTACAAGCGGTACTGGACTGTCCAGTGAAGATTGTGAGGATTGGGAATCAGGTGTTACTGACTGGTCTTATATAAGGGAGTCGCCTTCCCATCAGGGTTGCCGGTGATCAATTGTTCTGGTCTCAATCCTTGATTCCTGTTTCCTTTGTAGCCTGCTGTGTCGTGTCTGCATCTCCTGCTAACAAATAAGACATTTTCTTCTTTTTGTTTTTGTGCTTTATTTTTGCATTTTGTCCTGCACTTCTGTGGGGGCCTTCTGGGTCCCCTCCGGGGGCTTTTGCCCTCTCAGTTTAGTTCAGCCACTGATGTTTGTACATTTGCTTTTTCCAGTTTTTTCAGTGGCTGCTGTTTTGATTTTTGTTACACCAGAGAACTAATTTAGGTGGTAGAGGTCGTGTGATCTCAGGTGTTTTTGAAATTAGTAGAGTTGGTGCTTTTCAGGGTTTTTTGGGATTGCAGTAAGTGCCCTTCCTATCCTTTTCTATTTAGGTCGTTTGGGCCCCAACGTTTGCTCATACTATTTTCTGTCTGTGTCAGTATTTCTTCTTGTCTAACCGCCATTACATGTTTGGGGGCTTTCTATGTTCTTTGGGGATCTGCTCCGAGGCAGATAGCTTTCCTCTTTCTATCTTTAGGTGTAGTTAGTTTCTCAGGCTGTGACGAGGCGTCTAGGACCAACGTAGGAACGCTCCACGGCTGCCTCTAGTTGTGGTGGTTAGTCAGGGTACTGCAATCTCATAGATTCCAACTGCTCTGGTGTATTGCCTTTTTTACCTGCACTCCTCAGTTACCGAAACATAACAGACCAGTATCCTGTATGGAGCATTATATTGAGTCCAGTATTCTGTATGGAGCATTATTTTGGGTCCAGTATTCTGTATGGAGCATTATATGGGTGGTGACATCCTGCATGGGGTATTATATGGGTGATGAGGTCGAGACTGTGGTGCCCATAATATTGTATGGAGGACTGTACTGTGCGCTGTGAGGATTTGGCGGTTTTTGAGCTATTGTACAATTTACAATAGATATCACTCATGTAATGGAAGAAGAGAACTATTTGACATTGTACTATACCCATATTTCTCTGCTGTATCTGTGCATCATGAATCGTGGTCTGTGTTAAAGGGGCCCACTGAGGCTCTTTCGCCCGGGGCCCATAAAAAACCTGGAGCCGGCCCTGGGTGAGCACTTTGAACCCAAATGCTTCACACAAGTTTATAATGCCCGGGCATGAAAATAAAAAATCCTATTTTTTTTCCTAAAAAAATAATCTTTTAGTCACCAATTTTTCATTTTCCCAAGGGTAACAGGAAAAATTGGACCCAAAAGTTGTTGTTCAATTTGCCCTGAGTATGCTGATACCCGATATGTGGGAGAAAACTACTGTATAGGCACATGTCGGGGCTTGGAAGGGAAGTAGTGCCGTTTTGCATTGCAGACTTTGATGGAATAGTCTGCGGGCGTCATGTCGCATTTGGAGAGCCCCTGATGTGCCTAAACAGTGGAAACCAACCACAATTGACCCCATTTTGGAAACTAGACCCCCAAAGTAACTTATCTAGATATGTGGTGAGAACTTTGAATCCCCAAGTGCTTCACAGCAGTTTATAACGTAGAGCCATAAAAAAAATCATATTTTTTTCCACAAAAATGATATTTTTTTCCCCAATTTTTTATTTTCCCAAGGGTAGCAGAAGAAATTGGACCCCAAGAGCTATTCTGCAATTTGTCCTGAGTACGCTGATACCCATATGTGGGGGTAAACTACTGTTTGGGCGCACGGCAGAGCTTGGAAGAAAAGGAGCACTGTTTGACTTTTTCAACACCGAATTGGCTGGAATTGAGATCAGACACCATGTCACGTTTGGAGAGCCCTGATGTGCCTAAACAGTGGAAACCCACCAATTCTAACTCCAACCCTAACCCCAACACACCGCTAACCCTAATCCCAACCCTAATCATAACCCTAACACACCCCTAACCCTAATCCCAACCCTAACCTAATCCTAACTTTAGCTCCCAACTCTAACCCTAACTTTAGCCCCAACCCTAACCCTAACCCTAATGGGAAAATGGAAATAAATACATTTTTAAATTTTATTATTTTTCCCTAACTGATAAAGATGGGTTTGATTTACTATACATAGCGAGTTTTTATGTTTGGCAGCTGTCACACGCTAAAGGACGCTTTTTATTGCAAAAAATAGTTTTTGCATCATCACAATTTTAGAGCTATATTTTTTTCTTATTTTGGCCCACAGAGTCATGTGAGGTCTTATTTTTTGCGGGACGAGTTGACGTTTTTATTGGTACCATTTTCGGGCACATGACATTTTTTGATCGCTTTTTATTACGATTTTTGGGAGGCAGAATGAACAAAAACCAGCAATTCATGAATTTCTTTTGGGGGGCGTTTATACCGTTCCGTGTGTGGTAAAATTGATAAAGCAGTTTTATTCTTCGGGTTAGTACAATTACAGCAACACCTCATTTATATCATTTTTTTATGTTTTGGCGCTTTTATACAATAAAAACAATTATATATAAAAAATAATTATTTTTGCATCGCTTTATTCTGCGAACTATAACTTTTTTATTTTTTCGCAGATGATGCTGTATGGTGGCTCGTTTTTTGCCGGACAAGATGATATTTTCAGCGGTACCATGTTTATTTATATCCATCTTTTTGATCGCGTGTTATTCCACTTTTTGTATGATGATAAATCATTGTTTTTTTGCCTTGTTTTTTTTTTTTAAGGGGTTAACTAGTGGGACAGTTTTATAGGGCGGGTCGTTACGGATGTGGCGATACTAAATATGTGTACTTTTATTTTGTTTTTTTTTATTTGCATGAAAAAATGAATTTATTGGGGAATATTTTTTTTTTCTTTATTTAGGAATTTTTTTTTACACGTTGTTCTTATTTTTTTTTACTTTTTTACTTTGTCCCAGGGTGGGAACATACTGTGTCAGATCGGCAATCAGACAGGCAGTGCAGCAGGCTTTCTCAGCAGGCAGG
>JARQOD010000005.1:300779619-300832852 GCA_033576555.1 Oophaga sylvatica
AAAAAGCCGATGCGGGCTCAGATTTTCAGATGCGGCGCGGGGGAAAAATGCCGGGGCGCGCAAGGGGAAAAAGGGATGGTGAAACTACCCTTTAACAGCGCTTTTGCCTCTAACACAGTCCATTCTAACTCCAATCACTGTTTTTAAACCCAATAAATGCCGCGGTTTAAAATTTGCAGGGGCTTTGATTTTTTTTAAGAGATCGGGGGCCCCGGGCTAAAAGTATATGTTCGCATGTAAACTTTCCCTTCACTAAAGAAGCCTGTCAACAGGTCAAAAGAGGGGGTTTTATTGTTTTAAATTTTATGCCCCCACGAGCCCCCAAAAATAGTGGAAGGGGATTTTTTTTTTTTTTAAAATTTGGGCCTTTTTTTTTTATTGCTTTTTTTTATGAGCTTTAAAAAGGGGGGAGGCTCAGGGGTTCTCCAACCATGTTTTTTGGGGTGCGTGCATCGGGGGTTTTGCTGTGAAATGAGGGGTTTATTGATGGATGAAATGGGAACCCCCGCCAATAGTCAAGTTTGCTATCCCATGACCCTAACTGCTGTATAAAAATCAATGTATGCGAGAGCTGTCTTCGATGTTATGATTTAACCCTGTCTAGTATTAAAACAAAGCCCCAATGAAATAAAAGGGTATTTAACCAAAAAATTACAAAAAAAAAATTGATTATAAAATAAAATAACCACTAAAAAGATAACCAATAAAAATTTTTTTTTTTATCAATAAATATTAAAAGTTTTTTTACAGGCATAAATACTATTTCCCAATTAAAAGCAAAAAATAGTTAAAAAACAAGCAAGATGGCAACACTTAATGTAAAAAGTAAACGGTCCCCCCCCCACAAGCACGTTTGTATTAAAAATTCAGGAGGCGTGAAAAAAATTTTTAAATAAAAAAACGTGCGTGGGGCAGGGGGGACTCTTTCACTTTCACTTTTAATACAAAAGTGTTGCATCTTGCTTTAAAATACGTACCTTAAAATAGTGATATGTAGCTTTTGGCCCTAAACTTGCTAATAAGGGTTTAAAACACTACTAAAATTATTTGATTTGGTCCCCCCATCTGTATAATGCCCAGTAGTATTTTTGCACTGTAAAAAAGCTTTTAAAATTTATTGTTATAATAAAAATATTTTTTATGGTTTTTACTTTTTAGGGTTTTTTTTTTATAACCAATTTTTGTTTTTTAACTCCCGTCATAGATTGTAATTACTGCGCACTCTAGCCAGGTGTAGTGGGTGGCACATCACAACCGCAGTACACTTGTAAAATAAAAGCTCCCCTTGGAAAGGAGAAATGGAAAAAGCAAGCAATTGCAATCTTGTCTTTTTATCTTTTCATCAGTCAAACAAGCAATTTAATAAAATGAAAAAACACTTTAAATGGGCTGCCCGTTGTTCTTTGAGTCTTGGGCTAGAAGGGAGCGCTATCACGCGCCTCTTGATGATATTTTAATGTATTGTGGTCCTTCTGGTCCCATGATGAAATTGTTCTTTACTCCCTTGGGGATATTGTAAACATTTTATCTATTGATCTTCCCTGATTTATACAAGGTATGTGTTGTGTAAAAGCGCAACCCCAAAAGGTAGTTTTTTCCCCTTATGCACCCTAAATCTTTGAGTCCTTAAAGGGAACATATGTCCACAAACTTTTTATCTGTAAATGGGGTTAAATCTGCAGGGAAATAGTTTTCAAAACCTGTGGGGCTGCCGCCTAAAAGTCGGTACTGAGGGAAAAAAACACATTCCCCCCTGGGACCCCTTTTGCTTTTATTCATTGGGGTGCTGCCAGCGCAGCTTCAGTCGAAATCGTGCAGAGTGCAAGTGGGGGCGCTGTAGGGAACGACTGCCCCACCAAACCAGCACTTGGGGCTAAATGTTTCAGAAACTGAAGCTGCCTGCTAGACTGAAAAATCGGGCGCATGGGAAAAAGGCTTTTTCACCGGAACCCGGGCTTTATTTCGGCAGCCACACATCTTTGAATCTGCAGGTTAATAGATTTTTTGACATGACAGGCTCCCTTTAAAAATAGTACACCAAAAGCATGTTTCTATTTTTTTTCGTCTCTCAGCAAAGTTTTGAACCATAGCATGGTGAGCGCACGGTGGTCAGTGGTTATCACTGCAGCCTTGTAGCACTGGGGTTCTGGGTTCAAATCCGACATAACTGGTGGACTTTGAAAGGAGCTTGTATGTTTCCCGTTTTTGTGTAATTTACTCCGGGTTCACGGTTTAACTCCCACACTCCAAAGACATAGATTGTGACCCCCCGATGGGGACGTGATGAAACGTCTGAAAAGCATTTTTAAAAATTAATGGCGTTTTAGTGAGTAAACATAAATCCCCAAAGTATTTTCTGCTCCAATGTTTGGGGAAGATCAGGATTATCCATTAAAAAGGGGGGGCTTCATGACATAATCCAGGGGAAAAACACAACATTATGTTTTGGTTTAATTGCCCTTAAAAAGAATAAAGAATTACAAGATAGTGGTGCAAAAATTTTTTTGTCTAAACAGAGTGATACTTTTCCCAACCACTTTAAAGAGCTTTTTCCCCATCCAAAAACAACAATGAACAAATATTAGAAAATGAAAATTTAAAGGGCCCAAATTGAAATTTTTTTTTTTTTTATCATTTTGGATGAGTGAAATCTTCTCGGGATGCAGTAAAGGTTTTCGGGTTCCCCAAGGTTGGTGACAGAAATCTATGATTCACAAAAACAAAAAAGTTTACCCTTACCAGAAGACCCTCGATATAAGATGGCTGTTGTTTATGCATGGTTATTTGGGGTTCTAGTTCGGGAAAAATTTCTCTCCGAAAGGATGTAGATATTCTCTTCTGTCTTATTTTTTAACCTTTTTAAATTAGTGCTGTCTACACTAATTAAACATGGTTTGTTCTTGTAGAATATCGGGAAACATTTGCAATTCAAGCCCTTATTTAAAGAGTTTGTCTGTACAGAAAAAATATATAATCCCAACTAGAGTTTCTAAATTTGGGAAAAGGATTTTCCACTTAAAAAAATTTTTTTAAAATTTTATTTAAAAAATATAAAAATAACAAAAGGGGACTGATCTCCAGATATTTTTGGCGTTTCGAACAGCTTACTTCCAGCTTCAATTTAAAAAGTTTGGAGGGGTTTCCGGCTTATTTGAATACACCCAAAAATTTTTCTATTTAAATGGTTCAAGCACAACAAAACTCCCAAAAGACACACTTTAAATACGGCCAAAAAAAAACCCCAAATTTTAAAAAGTAAGTTTATTGAAATTATATAAAAAAATAAAAAATCCCCAGGTCCGACTTATTTTAGCAGTCAAACCACCTCCCTTTCTATCTGGCTTAATTATTAACCTACTAGGGGAAACCCCTTTTTGAACTAAATGTTTGGCCCGTAAAATAAAAATATCTATACTCGCTTCCCCTGCCCGGGGCCCCTTTTTCCCCAATGTCGGCACTCGCTCTTGGGGGACTCTGTTGGGTGGTAGGAAAGAAAGGTACGGTAGTTAGGGCACTCAGCCAGACGACACTTGTTTTAGTAGAAAGGACACTTTTGGGCAATATTCATCTTTCCGCCTTCATGGGGTGTTGTGCACGTGACCCCAGGCCCCAACTTTGTTCACGACGGTGTTGTCCTAATAGTAGACAACCCCTTAAAAAATGATAAGTCTTTTGGGGTTCCCCCTCACACAAAGCATTGGCCCAGCCAAATTTTAGGAAAAACTTCCTGTGTTGGGTTAAAGCCTAAAGTACCCCTCCGGGGAAAGGGAAATGCGTTAACGCAAGCTTAAATTAAAACCATGAGGCCAATTACAGCCCAGTGTCGGCAGCTATGGAAGGGGACATCACTGTTTGTGTCTCTGCGCAGAAACACAGAGTCCTGCGCTGGAGGAAGGGAGTGCTGGTAGTGAGGTGACTGAGTTTTTTTTTTTAATTCTGCCCCCTGGGGAAGTTTTTTTTGACAAAAAACTTCTAAAAGTCATGATTGATGGCTGTCGGTGATTTGAGAAATTTTGCAAAGAACTAAAATGTATATAGCTAGTTTTACTTTAGTTGGGGGTGTTTTACTGCAAGATCCCCCTTTTATTTGAATGGGCACGGGGAAATGCTTCAAGCCTTAACCCCATGGTTTTTTTTTTTCCATTATTTTTGCCATTAGTCATAAGTATTATTGCCAGGACATGTATTAAAATGCATCCCGATCATCCTTTTCCCCCAATTCCAAGCCTTCAACAGTTTTTCGATTTTTTTTTTAACGTTTTATTTTCCCTGTCTGGGCCCAAAAATTTTTTAATTTTGCCAGGGTACTTTTGTTTTAAAACCCGGGAACGTTTAGCGTATCTTAGTGATTTGAGTTTATTTTGTGACCAATGTACTTCACATTAGTGGTAAATTTAGGTGATTGATTTGGGTTTATGACAAAATTGGAAATTTTATGAAATGTAAAAAAAATTTGCAATTTTTCTTTTTTTTTTTTTATTTTATGCCCTAAAAGATAGACCAATAAAAATTTTAAATAAGAAACCCTTTTCCACATTTCTACTTTACTCAGCATATTTTTTAAAACCATTTTTGGGGGTAGAAATGTAGAAGTTTTAAAAATTTTCGCAGCAATTTTCTTTTTTCCCCAACAAAATTTAAAAATTTTTTCATTAGGGACCATTAACTTTAAAGAAATCTTAGGGCCCCATATGTCAAAAAATGCCCAAAAGTACCACATTTTAAAACTGCCCTTAAAAGTATTCAAAATATATTTAAAATTTGGTCAAAATTAAAG
This sequence comes from Oophaga sylvatica, assembly GCA_033576555.1. Taxonomy (NCBI): domain Eukaryota; kingdom Metazoa; phylum Chordata; class Amphibia; order Anura; family Dendrobatidae; genus Oophaga; species Oophaga sylvatica. The sequence goes on from JARQOD010000005.1 coordinate 300,784,397, forward strand.
TGTTTCATATGAATTCAAATAAAATGGAAACAAAGAATAAAAAAAAAAAGTGAAAAACCCCAAATTTTTCATTTTCACAAGGGTAACAGGGGAAAAGGGGCCCATTAAATATTTGGGGGAAAAATAGTGTTTGGCGCAAGCAGGACTTGGGGGGAATGCTTTTTCAATTTTGGAGTGCAGTTAGAAACCTCCACAATGACACAAGTTGGAAATGACACCCCCAAAATTTTAACAAGCGTGGGTGCCTTTTTAACCCCAGGTCTTTACAGAATTTTATAACAATGAGATGTGGGGAAATTTAAAATTTTTTTTTCCCCTAAAAATGTTTTTTGGCCCCAAATTTTAATGTTTACAAAATTAACAGGGGGAAAATGAACAAAATTTCATGACGTTTTCCCCCAAGTTCAGAAACTACGTTAGAACACATGGCAAAGATCGGGAAAGGGGTGAGCCCCTTTTAAACATGGGAAGGGAACAGACTGAGGGAGGATTCTGGAGCTCTGCAAGGTGCTGGACCCGGCGTCTTCAGCATAAAGTAACCCGGGCAAGGGATGCTGGACGTCCTAGCATTTGGGATATGGAAGAGCCCCCGACCCCCGGGTACCCCCCCCAGAGTCTTGACACCCCGGCTTGTGCAGGCAGGGGTCACCCCGCATGCGGCTGTTGGTGAAGGACCTCTCTCAGGAGGTGTGGCCCTGCAGCTTGAATAGGAATGCCCATACCCCCGATTTAGTTGAATCCTAATGGTCAGCTACTGTGTAATGCAATCACATTTGGGGGCAGGAAAAACCATCTTAATAGGGTGGAAGGGGTGCTGAGGCCCTGGGGGAACATGTAAATCTGGATTTTCCGGTCCCTATCACGTGATTGCTGTTTCAAAAAAATTTCTCTCTCTTCTGTCAAGGTAAATTTTATTTTCACAAATAAAACGAAGTCATGTAATTACTTTTTCCACTTTCACGAAGTACAATATGCAGAAAAAAGTTTCAGAAACATGTTTTTTTTTTGAAATATTCCCGGTTATTAAAACAAAAGTAAATGGTCAAATTGTTAAAAATTTGGGTTTGGGCATTAAAATCAAAATTGGCTTGTCAGTAAGGGTTAAAGGACTTTTTTCTGTGTCTTTATTAATTTTCACTACGGGTTTTTATTTGGGGTGTTTATAGAATTGTGTACCCTGGGGTAAGGCACCGGGATACCCTGGAGGATGTGCGGAGAAGGTAACATTTAATGCTAAAAAAACATTCACTCCATCACCACTTAGACACACCCCAAAGGGTTTAAAAGTATGAGATTAGCCCGTCAGTCTCTGTTTCCCGTCTCGGCAGAGAGAGAAGTTCAGTCAGCGCAGAGCTCAGTGAGTTTGTTTTCCTGTTTCGGACAGAGGAGACATTCGTCTGCGTTGTGCAGGAAGAGAGAGGAGTTAGCAGCAGGACCTTCAGTCTCCTGCCAAGGACAGTGGAGTTCAGTGATTTCCCTGAACTAGAAGATTATGAGCACCTGTTAGCAAGCTCTGGGAAGAAGCAAGAAGGGGACAGCCTGCATTACCTAGGAAGGTGGAGGCTTATGTACAAGCGGGGACGGGGCAAGGGGCCAGTGGAAAAAATTCTTTGTGCCTTAAAGGGATGGTTTATCCTGCACTTTGTCACGGTCACTGGGCCCGAAGCGTCACTATAGCTCCAGGTTTTGTGATAGAAAAACCGAGTCTTAGGGGCTTAGGTCGCAGCAAGCACCCCTTTGGAGTGTCAGTACGTAAAACAGGGGTCAGGGATAGGAATTTTTGAGCCTGATCAGCAAAAGCAAAAAACCTATTTCCATAAAAGGAAGGCTCGCCCACAAAAACTGACGGGCGTACAGTTGGAGAAGCTGGAAAAATTTGGATGAACTAGGCTTTTTTTGCGGGTTGGCCTCATTTTGAAAGTAAAAGGCCCCCAACCTGTTCAGCTGTTATCTCAAAGCCATCCCCCACCCACCGCCCCCTGGGACCTGCCTTATCATTGACAAATAAAGGTTGGAAAGACGCTGATGGTGTGAGACTGGTTTTTTTGAAAATCTGCCAACCCCACCATAAAATACGACCCGGGGGGAGTCCCACCTGTAGGGGACCCCACATTAGCTCCTCACCCCCTTTTCCCCCCCAGAGATCTACAGCAGCGTGGGCTTTTGATCAGAGAAACAGGTGGCGTCACGAACTGTATATACCAACCCTGTAAATATTCCCCCCCAACATACGCCCGACCCCCAGGGGCACGACGGCCGCGCTCCCCGTGACAACCCCTTGATTTTATGGGGGTCGGCTTGGTTTCCCATTGCTCTGGTAAACCACAATTGTGGTGGGGTCAAGACAACTTGGCGTCAGAAAAGGATGCGAAACTGAAAAATTGGGGCCCCTGTGTGCCTGTGGAGGTTTTTTGTAAAAAAGGGCTGTTTGCTTTTTTTGGCGCTAAAATCCGCCATTTTGCCCCCAAATTCGCGCCCTAGGCCTGGAAAAGAAGGGGGCGGGGGATTCGTGGGCGTGGCCCCCCTGTGGCGGAAGGAATCCCTGCCCTCTAAAAGTCTCTAAAATTTGCGATCCTCCCCTACAGCAAAGGAGGTCCGCCTCCTTTTCACCTTCCCTGCGGGGAGGGGGACGCAAACCCCCCCTCCAGGGAAGAGACGGAGGGTTTGAAAGAAGAAGAGGAGGGACGTTCTGGAAAAATCATGGAGGCAGGAGTGTGCAGCCGAGCGGGGAAGCGGGGAAGGCAGGCCCCCGTCCCCACCCAAGCTGCCCTAGAACCGGAACCACCCGGGGCCCTGACCTGCAGAAAGCATTGTGGGGGTTTGGGGAGAGGAAAATCCCCTTTAAAAAAAAGATGATTTCGCAACAACCCGGATGGAGGAGATCGAGAGACGCCGGGTACCCTGAACAGCGGCGGGGTGGGCGCGGTTGTCCCCCCCCCTCGACGCCCCCCACGATTTTAGTTACCCCAAACTTCGCTGCCAGGTAAGGACAACCCGGGGCTACCCCCCAAAAAAACCCACCCCGAAAACCACCGATGGGGGTGGAAGCGAGGGGGGTTGAGGGGGTACGCCAGTTCCGGAATGCCCCCCCGGCCCGGAAGCCGCAGCAGATGCGATCCCCCGGGAGGGACACCGGAGGGGTCCTGTCCCCCATACCAGATCGACGGGGGTAGATGGGCGCCCGGATGACTCGCCTTCACCCCCCAGTGGGAACGGAGTGGCAGCGTCGCGAAGAGGAAAGCACCCCGGCAGGAGGAAAAAAGGGGGTCAGCGAAAACCGACACGGCAGCAGCAGAGCCATCGCGGAAAAGGAAAGTGTCCCCCGGGAAAAAAAACCAAAGGGGAAACCCGGGGCGGGGGGGTGTGTGACAGAGTTCCAGCTGGAAGGGTGGGGCTTTCATTAGAGAACCGGGCCTCTACCCGGGGGTCTTTGTCAGTCGCGGGGACGTAGAATCCCCCCTACCAAAAGGGCCAAACCGGGGAAGGGCCCCAAATTAATGGGGACAAGTCACCTATAACGCACGGGGGGTATGAAGGGAGGAAATGCCCTTAAGTCACAATCGCCCTGACCCCGCCCCGACGCGGGTAAGTCCCCTGCCACGCTCACAGCCCCCGAGTTCCGCTGCACCGGGCGTCCCCCGGCTCCCCCCCGAATTCCTGCATTCGAAGCCCCCCTGCATCTTCACTGCCTTGTCCCCCTACAATCGAACCTCAAACCCCTTCACATCGAAAACAGGGGTCTACACGAGTCGCGCCGACGACTATTTCTGATCACAAGAATGGGTTATTACAGCGACGCGACGCGTCTACAAGGAGAAAGCGCCGGGTGCCCCAAGCTTCGCACAAGGGCTGAGCGCCCCAAACCCCGATCAGGTCACACTTTTGGTAGGGATCTAAGGTCATCGTATTGTTCCCGCCCCGGGGTGGAAAAATATAAAGGGAAACCGCAAGAAATGTAAGACGGTGGGGCCCCAAAAGGGTTTTCCCCAGCTGAGAGATGTATAAAGTTTTATAAAAGTGAAAATAGTTTGCCCGTTGTACGAGTATTAAAAGTTTCATATTTTTTCCAAAAATAGAATGCCCGGGGGAAAACAATAAAGAGAGTTTTTCCTTTATGGTATTTTTGTGATAATGGTCGCTATTTGACCAAGTTTTATAGGAATATCTAGTTTAGTAAATAGATTCTTATAATGTAATTATTTTTAAAAAAGTGTCTTTTAAGAGACTGCGTGGCTGGGTGAGCCGCCCAAAAACTGTATCCTGAAATGTTGCACAAAGGGCATTATATTGGTTTTACATGAAACCCCCTCAACTACCTTGAACATAAAACCCTTTGGGTGGCACGAGCGAGGTCTCATTTAGTGTCCCGCAGCCCACCCAGGACCAGTTGAAGGTTTGGTGCGGGTCCTTCACAAGAAAATTGTCATCTATTATTGAAAATGTCTTTTATATTTTTTATTTTTTTTGCCTATTGTTATAATGCAACTTAAAAAAACCCTACCTCCCGGAGGGAAGAGTTAATGTTTATTGTTAATGAAAAAAAAAATTCTTTTTTTTATTTCACAGCCGGGGTGCTGTTTTTTTCCCATGGGGGAATGTGTGCCTGGTGTAAAGGCAACGCAGAAACCCGGGAGGATGGCGGGGGGGAACAGTTTAATGCTCAAAAAACATTCACTCCATCACAACTTTAGAACCCCCAAGGTTATAAAAGTATGAATCAGCCAGTCAGTCAGTCTGTTTCCTGCCCTCGGACAGAGAGAAAAGTTCAGTCAGCAGCAGAGCTCAGTGAGTTTGTTTCCTGTCTTGGACAGAGGGGGGATCATTCGTGGCGTCTGTGCGGGAAGAGGGGGGAGTTAGCGAGGACCCTTTATTCCGTCCCAAGGAAGTGGGTTCGTGGTGTCCTGAAAGAAGATTCTGAGCACCCGTTAGCAAGCTCTGGGGAAAAAGATAAAGGGGCAGCCTGCATTACCTAGGAATTGGGGGTGCTTAGCTACAAGCGCAAGGGCGAAGGCGCGGAAAATTCATTGTGCCTTAAGGAGGGTTTTCCCGCACATTTTCACCGGGCACTGGGGGCCCAAGCGTCACTATAGCTCCCCATGTGATAGAAAAAAAACCGAGTCTTAATGGGCCTTTGGGCGCAGCAAGCAGCCCTTGGGTGTCAGTACTACGGGGTCAGGGGGGAAAGGAAACTTTTAGCCTGTCAGCAAAGCAAGAACCCAGTTCCATCAAAGGGGGCTCCGACCCCAAAACTGACGGCATACGTTGGGAACTGGGAAAAATTGGGGTGAAATAGGCTTTATGCTGGTTGGATCATCATTTTTGAAAGTAAAAAAAGGCCCCCAACCTGTTCGTGTTACTCAAGCACTCCCCCACCCGACAGCCCCCGGGACCTGCCTTATATTTACAATAAAAAAGGGATGGAAAGCCTGGTGGTGTGAGACTGAGTTATTTGATTGCATCTCTGCACAACCCCACCATAACTATCGACCTGGGGGAAAGGGGCCCACCTTAGGGGACCCCAATCTAGCTGCCTACCCTCCCCCCAAGGGGCACAGCAGCGCTGGGCTTAGTGAAACAGAGAACTACAAATTTGGGGTCACGAATGTATAATAACCCCCCCCCCTGTAAAATTTTCCCCCCCCCAAAATACGCCTGACCGCCCCCGGGCCCCAGGGCCGAAACCCCGCCCCTACCTGTGACAACCCCATAGACTTCCATGGGGGTCGGCTCTGAAATACCCCATTGCTTTGGGAAACCACAATTGTGGGGCGGGTCAAGACCCAAAAACTCGGCCCCCTAACCCCCGGGGGGTTCTTGAGTTGACATTACAAAGCGACATCAATTCTCATCGTCCCTGTTTAATACATAATACCCTTTGGGGCCCCTTTCCCGTTTGAAAAATTTCCCCGCCCTCCAGCTGTCTGCTTTTTGCTTATTTGGGGTTTCAAAAATGAGGGGGACCCACGCTTTGTTTTTTTAAAATTTTTTATTTAAATAATTTTAAAAAAAGGGATAAGGAAACCCCCTATTTTGATACCAACCAAGAAAAAAGCTGACACTGGGGCTTTAGCCTGCAGCTTTCAGTTTGCCTGCACTTTTCAAAATAGAAGCGGGTTTGACATTTTTTTTTCTATTATTATTTTTTTTACACAGGGGTGCGACCAATCCCCAGCCATGCCAATACTTTACATGGGGTGTGATGGGGGGCCCGAAGTGGGCCCCCACAGCAAAAGCTGGGAGATTGACGTGTGCAGCCATTCAAAAAAAGGGTTTAAATTTGGGCCCCCCAAAAATTGAACAGTAAAAACGGACTTTTCCGGGGGGAAGGGCCGTTTTCACTGACACTTGGGGTCCCGTTATGGGGTTTGGAAAAATTTCGGTTTGGCTTTCCCCTATTTTAGGATTTTTTTTTTTTAAAGGCATTCACTGTCCATAAAAGTGAACCCACGGTTATATTTTTTTTTAAGTTTTGCTGCTTTTACACAATTTAAAAAAAATTTTTTTAGAAAAAAATTTTTTTTTTCAAAGAAACCCCCTTCGGGTTTGCTAAATTTTTTTTTAATTTTTCCACTGATGGACTGTACAGTATATGGGCATGTTTTTTTTAGGGGCAATAGAAAACCCTTTTTATTTACTAATACTTTTTGATAAAATTTTTAAAATTTTTTTAAACACGCATTAAAAATTTTGGGGGGTTTTTTGAAAAACTTTTGTCCGTAATTAAGTTGCTTTCCCAGACACTGTTTGTGAAAGGTTTTTTTTAGGGGTTAATTTTAGAAACCCCTTTCCCCGTTTTGTTTGGGTTTTTTTTTTTTGTACAAAAAAAAACTGAAAGAAAAAACCCTTTAAAGGTTTGTCAGTAAATGATTCAGGGGAAAAATAAAATGATCAAGCATACTGAAGAAAATCGGTTCTTTGGGGTTTTTTTTTTTTATTTTTAAACGAGAAAAAAAATTGACTGGTTTTTGGGGAGTTTAAATTTTAAATGAAAAAGCGTCCCAAATAAAAAAAGTTTGGGGCATGAGGGAAAAGGAAATTGGGTCCAAAACACGCCCCCAGACTTAAGCCCATTTGGATGTTTAATTTTAAAAAATTAAATTTTTTCCTTTTGGGAAGCAGATTTTAAAAAATAAGAGCATAGATTTGTCCAAACTTTCAAGGGGACACATGACGTGTAAACAGTTTGTGTGAAGCTAAAATTTTCATGACAGATTCCCCTTTTAAACCCCTTTTAAAAACCCCCAAGGGAGCTTACACATTAATGACCAGGTCAATTTTTAATTTGACCCGTGTCACTTTAGGGGGTTAAAAACCTGGAAAACTTTGACGGATCCCCAAAGATTCTGATTTTTTTTTTTTATGACATTATTGTTTCTTCACGACAGTGTTAAAATTTCTTCCCCAAATGACTTGCTTTTAGTGTGAAAAAATGGAAAATTTGGTGGGGAAAATTTTGAAAATTTAGCAATTTTCAAATTTGAAAAACTTTTTGTCTTTAAATCAAGAGCTGTGTTTTTCACAAAAAAGTTAAAAAAATAACATTTTCCCCCATGTATACTTTTCACAGCACAATTTTTTTTAAAAAAAATTTTTTTTTTTTGTTAAAAAATTTTAAAAGGGGGTTAAAAAATTTACCACGATTTCTTCTTTGTCAAAAACAAAATTAACAAAACCTTTTTTTTTAGGGACCACCTCACATTTGAAAAACTTTGAGGGCCCTTTATAAAAAGAAAATGTTTTCCCGTTTAATTTTTCCAGCAAATTTTGCTTTCTTTTTAAAAGGGGAAAGTCCCCCAATAAGTAAAAATTTCATTATATAGAAAAAAAGTATGGGTGCTGTTTTGGGGTTTAAACCACCCATAATAAAATTCCCCCACAGTATTTAACAGGGAGCAAAAACCCCTGCTCCGCTTGCTATTTTACAAAAAAAGGGTCCTCCTTGTGCTAGAAAAAAACGGGTTTTAAATCGGGATTGAGAGGTTTGTATTTTATAGACAAAAATATAGCCCCACGGGGCCGGCGTCCCCCCGGCATCCCGGGGCAAGTCCCGGGGTGCCTGAGCAGGGGGGGGGCCCCCTCCCCGTGGGGCCTTTCGACGCCCGTTAGGGGGTTTAGAGCGGTACCAGCCCCCGCCACTGGGCCCCCCCCCGCTTGCTCGGGGCCCTGGCAGCAGCCGGCGAAAATATTTTAACCTCCCCGTCCCTCACTGCCCCCACTAGGGGCTCCGGGGGTTTGTTTGGGCAGGGCCCCGGGCGCTTCCTCTACAGCAGCGCCGCTGAATGACACATCATTCAGGGGGCCGGCGGTGGGCCCGAGAGAGGGGCCCGGGCGCCGGAAAAGGTGAGATGTGTGGGGTGTGTGTATGTGAGAGAGTGCTGGGTGCTGTGTATGGTGCTGTATGTGTGGTGGTGGTGGGGGGAGGGGAGTGGGGTGGTGAGGGGGCCGGGGCCCGGGGGCAAGGGTGATGGGGATGCGATGATGATGGGGAGGGGGATTTAATGATTTATGGGGAGGGGAAAGGGTATGGGGAAAAGGGGATGAGATGGTGAGACAATTATTATGGGGAGGGGATGATGGGGTGGGGGGAGGCCGGGGATTTATGGGGAGGCGATGGGGGAGGGGAAGATGGGGGGGGCGATTTATGAAGGGGGGGCGGGGATGATGGGGGGGCGATGATGATGATGAAAGTTTGGGGGGGCGATGATGGGGGGGCAATGATTATGATGATGGGGAACAATGGGTGATGATTTGATTTGGGGGGGAAAAGATGAAAGATAATGGGGTCTTTCCACAGCGCCCCTTTTTCCCGAGCCCAAAAAAGCGCAGAAGGGGCCCCAGTCAGAGGGGGCCCATATTTTTTAAAGGGCATTAAATTGGAATTTTTAAAAAAATTTTTTTTAAAAGGGGAAAAAAAGGGGGAAAAAAAAAATTTTTTTCCCCCCCCCCAAAAACCCCCCGGGCCCCCCTTTGGGGGGGGGGCCCCCGGGGGGGGCCTTCCCCCGGGGGGGAAAGGGGGGGGCCCCCCGGGGCCCCCGGGGTTTTCCCCAACCCCTTTTTTTTTTGGCCCCCCTTTTTTTTCCCCTTTTTTTTGGGGGGGCCCCCCCCCGGGGGGAAAAAGAAAAAAACCCGGGGGGGAAGGGGGGGGAAAAAAAGGGGGGGGGGGGGTGTTTTTTGGGAAAAATTTTTTTGGGGGGGGGGTTTTTTTTTTGGTTGGGGGGGGGGGGGGCCCGGGAAAAAATTTGGGGGGGGTTTTTGGGGGGGGGGGGAAAAGGGGGGGGGGGGAAGGGGGGGAAAAAGGGGGGGGTTTTTTGGGGGGGGGGGGGGGGGGGGGGCCGGGGGGGGGGGGGGGGGGGGGGGGGGTTAGGGGGGGGGGGTGTTTTGGGGGGCCGGGGGGGGGAAAAAGGGGTTTTTTAAAAAAAGATTTTTGGGGGGGAAAAAAAAGGGGGGTTTTCCCCCCCCCCGGGGGAAAACCCTTTTTTTGGGGGGGAAAAAAAAAAAAATTTTAAAAAATTTCCTTAATTAAAAAATTTTGGGAAAAAATTTTTAAAAAAAAAAACCCTTTTTTTCCCCTTTTCCCAAAAAAAAAAATTTTTCCAAACCCCTTTTTTTTAAAAATTTGGTTTTTTTTTTTTTTTTTTTTTTTAAAATAAAAACCCCCCCCCAAATTTTTTTTCCCTTTTATATCCCTTTGGGGGGGTGGGGGGGGGAAAAAAAAAAACCCCCGGGGTTTTAAAAAAATTTTTGGGGGAAAAAAATTTTTTTTTTTCCCCCCGGTTTTTTTTTCCCCCCCCCCAAAAAAAATTTTAAAAAATTTTTTTTTTTAAGGGGGGGAAAAAAACCCTTTTTTTTCCCCCCCCCTTTTTTTCCCCCCTTTAAAAACCCCGGGGGCGGGGGTTTTAAAACCCCGGGGGGGGGGAAAAAATTTCCCCTTTTTTTTTTTCAAAAATTTTTTTTTTTTAAAAAATTTTTTGAAGGCCTCCACGATGCACTGACAGCGGAGGTAATCCTCTGCGGTGTATATCCCTCCGCCGCCGGAGAGAGTGAGGTCACTTAAAGGGAATCTGTCACCCCATTTTAGCCATATCAACTAAAGATATGACTGTATAGTGTGTCCCATAAGCAACCTATCGGTATGTATGATATATCCTGATACCCCCGGTTTGATAGCAAAATACCTTTGTAAAGTTCGGATTTTTTTCTGTAATTCAGAACGGTCCGGTCCGGAGGGCGGCGTTTTCTCTCTTCTCCCCCCCGCTCCTCAGCATCTCTTGCGTAACGCCGTCTGTGTATGACACAGACGGCGTAGTGTTCCCGCGATTGCGCTTTTCAAATTCTCCCCGCGCATGCGCAGTGTGCTTTGCCCAACAGTGGGCAAAGCATAAAATCATTACAGCGCATTTTTTTCCACCTTCAATTTATTATTATATAGATCTCTTAGACCTGATGAAGTCGATCAATGTCAGAATAGTTGTATATTCTAGTAATTAAAAATAACTTGTTATGAGTCCAGCTATACAGTGAGGTAGCTGTTGAGTCTGAGTATTCAGTGTCCATCAATCCAGCCTTACTGACCCAGCTGCAGTTTATACTGAGCAATGTGAGATCTCAGTCTCAGGAAGAAGGGGCACTGAGGAGGTATCAATCATACTTGGTGCGGAGGTACTGAATTTATATCTTAAAAAGGGATTATACAGCTATTGATTTTTTTTATTCTGCTTGACTCAGGATGTATGATAGGAATCCTACAACATTATAGAGTATATACCATGGTCAAACTGGCCTGCCAGAGTGACAGTGGATAAGTTGAATTGGCCCAAGTTCTTATACAGTACAATGAGGCTAAAAAGAACCTCTATCTAAAGACAACCCCCACTTTAACTTGTTGGACCTGTGTATTATTAAACTTTACTATGAAATCCTATTTGAAGCTGATTATGGGGTCAGTCTTATCTTACTAGGGTCTATGTTATTCCTTACGACATTCACCATACAAGTATGGTGGATGTTGAGTGCATGTGTATGGAACATGTTTTTTATACAGCTAAAATTTTCCTCTAACAGCGGTGATCAGAGCCATCTCCACTCACTGTTGTTTAACCACTTAAATGCCATTTTGCTAAGGTCTTAGAAGATCAGGGACCCAAGCCCCAAAGTATATATCTCTCCATATGAGCATTCCGCACCACTTAATGAAAAATCTATATGTATCATATACCACGGTTGTTGATATACCAGGACTAAATACTACCTATATATAAAAACACATTATAAAAGGACTAAAGTTGCCACTATACAAGGTCCAAGTAATACTGCTACACAATCATCACCACCGTTAACACTAAATAGTGAGTAAATAATATTACCATACCTCTACAGAGCAAAACACTATACAAAGACCAAAATTAGCACTGTACGAGGCTCAAAAAATACTGCTATACAGTTACCACTACTATTACAAATGTAGAAAAAAAACATGGACCACACCTGCAAAACTCGTACATAGGTCTATTGTAGCTAAGCAAAAATTTACAAAACTGAACTCGTGAATCATGGTTAATATTCTGATCAGACCGAATAAAGCCCACTGCCACATCCTGGTGAATCCCTGACCTTAAAGATGCAGCAATTAGCATCGACGAGATACTGCATCAGGAACGGGAGCGCCCACCAGCAGCCATGCTACTCCCACGGTCCAAGTCACACCACTACACAGGCACCACAACAATTGCAAAGTATAATGATCTAAAAAAACTCACCTTCCACATAGTCTCAGACAAAATGCTAAGGTCAAAATATGCTGTACCCCTCTTGCAGTCTCCTGCTAATTTAAAAACACTTAGGCCAAATGGGAGGAGTGCTGGTACTAAGCAAAACAAAAAAGAGAAGGCGCCGTATCAAATATGCTGCAACTGAAGAAAAAGTCATGGACCACATCCCAAACTCATACATTGTTCTATTGCGGCTAAGCAGAAATTTACAAAACTGAACAGTTTAGTTACCATTCGGAACAGGCTCCATGAAGCCCACTGCCACGCACAGCGAACCTTATGGCATCCGCCGTACATAAATGGTGGCTGTTCAGTGTGTGTGTATGGAGCAGGTTCCTTAGGCCTCTTTCACACATCCGGCGGGCGCCTAAACGGCGCCCCCGGCATTTTACCGCAGCGCCGCATGTGAAAAGCTTTCACATTCCGGCGCCCAAAATGCGTTTTTTTGCCGGATGGTTTCTGATGGTTGGAGAGATAAGAAACCATCCGGCAAAAAAAAAAAACGTTACATGCAGCGTTTTTTCCGGACGCCGCAATGTACATTTGCGCCGCATCCGGACAAAACCGCATGCAACGCATTGACATGCGGCGCCATGCAGCGCTAATGCATGTCAATGCGAAAAAAGCCGCATGCGGCGCATCAGATTTTCAGATGCGGCGCTGCGGGAAAATGCCGGGGCGCCGCAAGGGGAAAACGGATGTGTGAAACTAGCCTTATACAGTCAGCATTTGCCTCTAACAGCAGTGACCATATCTAACTCCAATCACTGTTGTTTAACCACATAAATGCCGCGGTTTGAAAGTAGCAGGGGCTTTGCTAGTGTTTTAAGAGATCAGGGGCCCAGGACTCAAAGTATATGTCTCTGCATGTAAACATTCCTTCCACTTAAAGAAGACCTGTCAACAGGTCAAAAGAGGTGAGTTATTGCTTTAATTATGCTCCCACTGAGCCACCAAATATGTGGAAGGGATCTTTTTTTTTTTAAATTTGGGCCTTTTTATTTATTGCTAATTTTTATGAGCTTTACCAAAGGGGGGAGGCTCACTGGATTCTCCACAGCATGTGTTTGGGCTGCAGTGCATCAGGGATTTGCTGTGATAATGATGCGGTTTATATGACTGGATGCAATGGGAACACACCGCCATATAGTCAAGTTTGCTATCCCATGAGCCTAACTGCTGTATAAAAATCAATGTGATGCAGAGAGCTGTCTTCGATGTTATGAGTTAATTCCTGTCATAGCTATTAAACACAAAATGAGCCCAATGAAATAAAATGGGTATTTAACTCAAAAAACTTACAAACAAAAATTGATTATAAAATAAAATAACCACTAAAAAGTATAACCAATAAAAATATTTTTATTATTATCAATAAATATTAAAAGCATTTTTTACAGTGCATAAATACTATTTCCCATACATTAAAAGGCATAAATAGTTAAAAACAAGCAAGATGGCAACACTTACATGTATTAAAGTGAAACAGGTCCCCACCGCCACAACGCACGTTTCGTATTAAAAACTTCAGGAGGCGTGAAGAAAATTTTTAATACAAAACGTGCGTTGGGGCAGTGGGGACCTCTTTCACTTTTCACTTTTTATACATGTAAGTGTTGCCATCTTGCTTGTGAAATACGATACCTTAATATTAGTGATATGTAGCTTTTGGCCATAAACTTGCTAGATAAGGCTTTAAAACACTACTAAATATTATATATGATGTTGGTCCCCCTATCTGTATAATGCCCAGTAGTATTTATGCACTGTAAAAAATGCTTTTAATATTTATTGATTATAATAAAAATATTTTTATGGGTTATACTTTTTAGTGGTTATTTTATTTTATAACCAATTTTTGTTTGTAACTCCTGTCATAGATTGTAATTACTGCGCACTCTCAGCCAGGTGCTAGTGGCTGAGCACTATCACAACCAGCAGTACACTATGTAAGATAAAAGCTCCCGTTGTAGAATGGCAGAAGATGGAAAAAGCAAGTCAATTGCAATCTTGCTCATTTTCATCATTTTCATGCAGTCAAACTAAGCAATTTAATAACATGAAAATAACACTTTAAATGGTCTGCCAAGTTGTTCTTTGAGTCTTGGTCTAGAAGGGAGCGCTATCACAGCGCCTCTCTGATGAGTATTTTAATGCTATTGTGGTCCTTCTGGTACCATAGATGAAATTGTTCTTTATCTCCCTTGTGGATGATTTGTAAACAGTATATCTATTGAGTCTTCCCTGATTTGATACAAGTGTATGCTGTTGTGCTCAAAGCGCAACACCAAAAGGTGAGCTTTTTTCTTCCTTATGCACACCTAAATCATTGAGTCCTTAAAGGGAACATATGTCCACAAACATTATTACTCTGTAAATATGGGGTTAATCTGCAGGGTAATAGTGTTCTAAACCTGTGAGGCTGCCGCACTGAAAGTCCGGCTACTGAGAGGAAATAAACATCATTCCTCCTGGGAGCCTCTTGCTTTTATTCATTGAGGTGCTGCCAGCGCAGCTTCAGTCAGTAATCAGTGCAGAGTGCATAGTGAGCGGCTGCTGTAGGGATACTGACTGACCACCGACTCAGCACTTGTGAGCTGACTGTTAGTCAGTAACTGAAGCTGCCTGCTATGACTGAAAATCAGAGGCTGCCATGAGGATAAAGGTCTTTTTCAGCCGGAAGCCGGGCTTTCAGTTCGGCAGCCACACATCTTTAGAATCTGCAGGTTAATAGCATTTTTTGACATGACAGGCTCCCTTTAAAATAGTACACCAGAAAGCACTGTTTTCTATTTTTTTTCAGTCTCTCAGACCAACAGTTGTGAACCATAGCATGGTGAGCAGCACGGTGGCTCAGTGGTTATCACTGCAGCCTTGTAGCACTGGGGTTCTGGGTTCAAATCCCAGTACATAACTGGTGGACATCTGCAAGGAGCTTGTATGTTCTCCCCGTGTTTGTGTAGATTTACTCCGGGTTCTCGGTTAACTCCCACACTCCAAAGACATACTGATTGTGAGCCCCGATGGGGACAGTGATGATAACGTCTGTAAAGCACTTTGAAATTAATGGCGCTTTATTAGTGAGTAAACATAAATACCCCTAAGTATTTTCTGCTCCAATGCTTGGGAAGATCAGGGATTAGTCCATTAGACAATGGTGGGGCTTCATGACATAATCACAGCGGATAACACAACATTATGTTTTGATGTTTAATTGCCACTTGAAGAATAAAGAATTACAAGATTAGTGAGTGCTATGAATTTTTTTGTCTAAACAGAGTGATAACTTTTACCAACCACTTTAAAGAGCATTTTCCATCCAAAAACAACAAATGAACAAATATTAGAGAATGAGAATTAAGGCAATTGCAAATTGTTTTTATCATATTTGGCATGAGTGAAATCTTCTCAGGATGCAGTGAAGAGTTTTCGGGCTGTACCAAGGTTGGTGACAGAAGTCTACTGATTCCACAACAACAACACAGTCTTATCCTTACCAGAAGAGCCAGTCGATATAGAGATGGACTGTTGTATTATGCATGGTTATCTTGGGATTCTAGTTTCAGGAATATCTCTCCAGTAGAGATGTAGATATTCTCTGTCTGTCTTATGTTTTAAACCTTTCTAATTAGTGCTGTCTACACATACATTAAACATGGTCTTGTTCTTGTAGAATATCTGGAACATTTGCAATATCAAAGCCACATTATTTAAAGAGTTTGTCTAGTACAGAAAAAATATATATATCCAACTAGAGAATTCTGAATTGGTAAGGATTATCCAGCTTAAAAAAATATTATTTTAAATGTATTTAAAATATATAAAAATAACAAAGGTGACCTGATCTCCAGATATTGTTGGCGTTTCGAACAGCTCTACTTCCAGCTTCAATTTAACCGTTTGAGATGTTGACCGGCTTATTTGAATACACCAAAATTATTCTATGTATAAATGGCCATATAGCAAAGCATCAACAAAACTCCAAAAGACACACATTAACTACGGCCAAAATACCCAATTTAAAATGTAAGTTTATTGAAAATTCATATAAAATAATATATAAAATACCACAGGTCCGACTTATTTGAGCAGTCAAGCCAGCCTCCTTCTCTATCTGAGCTTAATTATTAACCACTACTAGGACAACCCCTTTTTGAACTAAATGTTTGGCCCTGATAAAATAAAAATATCTATACTCGCTTCCCATGCCGGCGCCATTTCCACAATGTCGGCACTCGCTCTCTGTGGGACTCTCGTGTGGTGGTAGGAAAGAAAGGTACGGCTAGTTAGGGCACTCAGACCAAGACAGACACTTGTTTTAGATAGAAAGGACACTTCTTGGTCAATATCTCATCATTTCTCGCCTCTCATGTGGTGTTGTGACACGTGACCCCAGCGCCAAACATTTAGTTCACGACGGTGTTGTCCTAATAGTAGACAACTCCTTCAAAATGAGTAAGTCAGTTAGTTCTCCTCACACAAAGCATTGGTCATACGCCAACATAGGAAACACTGTCCTGTGTTGAGTTAAAGCCTAAAGTACCCCTACCAGGAATAGGGAAATGCGTTAACGCAATGCTTAAATCATCAAACCACTGAGGCCAATTACATGCCACAGTAGTCTGGCAGCTACTGGAATGGTGACATCACTGTTTGTGTCTCTGCGCAGAACACAGAGTAGCCTGCGCTGGAGGAAGGAGAGTGCTGGTATGTGAGTGTGACTGAGTTATTTTTTACATATGCTGTCCCCTGAGGAAAGATTTTTTGACAAGACAACTTCTATAAGTCATGATTGATGGCTGTCGGCTGATTTGAGCAATTTGCCAAAGAACTATAACATGTATATAGCTAGTTTTACTTTAGATGAGGTGTTTTACATGACACAGATACCCCATTTATTTGAATGGGCACTAGGAAATGCTTCAAGCCTTAATCCCATGGCTTTTTTTTACCATTATTTATGCCATTAGTCATAAGTATTATGTGCCCAGGACATGTATTAAAATGCATACCGATCATCATCTTCCCCAATTCCAAGACCTGTCATCAGTTTTTCAGATGTTTTTTTAACCGTTTTTACTTTCCTGTCTAGGCCAAATTTTTTAATGTTGACCAGGGTTACTTTATGTGTTAATAACCTTGGAACGCTTTAGCGTATCTTAGTGATTCTGAGATTATTTTGTGACACAATGTACTTCACATTAGTGGTAAATTTAGGTAGATATGATTTGGGTTTATGACAAAATTGGAAATTTTATGAAAATGTAAAAAAAATTTGCAATTTTTCTTTTCTTTTTTTATTTTATGCCCTAAAAGATAGACCAATAAAAATAGTTAATAAGCAACACTTTCCACATTTCTACTTTACTTCAGCATAATTTTTTAAACATTTTTGGGGAGTAGAAATGTAGAAGTGTTAAAAGTTCAGCAGCAATTTTTCATTTTTCCAACAAAATTTACAAAAATTATTTCATTAGGGACCACTTAACATTTCAAGTAACTCTTGAGGGCCCATATGTCAAAAAATGCCCAAAAGTGACCACATTTTAAAAACTGCACCCTTCAAAGTATTCAAAACTATATTTAGAAGTTGGTCAACAATTAAAGTGTTTCATATGAATTCAAATAAAGTGGAAACAAAGAATAAAAAAATAGTGAACCACAAATTTTTCATTTTCACAAGGGTAACAGGAGAAAATGGACCATATAATATATGGGTGAAAACTAGTGTTTAGGCGCATAGCAGGACTCTGGAGGGAATGCTATTTCAATTTTGGAGTGCAGTAGAAACCTCCACAACTGACACAATGTTGGAAATGACACCCTCAAGGAATTCAACAAGCTGTGTGGTGACCATTTTGAACCCACAGGTGCTTTACAGAATTTTATAACAATGAGATGTGGAAATTAAAATTTTTTTTCCCATAAAAATGTTTTTTTAGGCCCAAATTTTTAATGTTTACAAGATTAACAGGAGAAAATGAACACAAATTGCATGACGATGCCCCAAATGTGGTCAGAAACTACTGTTAGAACACATGGCAAAGATCGGAAGGGATGGAGCCCATTTTAATCATGGGAAGGGAACAGACTGAGGGAGGATTCTGGAGCTCTGCAAGGTGCATGGACCCGGCGTCTTCAGCATTAGAAGTAACCTGGGGCACAGGGATAGCTAGGACGCTCCTAGCATTTGGGATATGGAAGGAGCCCCTGACCCCGGGATACCCGCCAAGAGTCTTGACACCCGGTCTTGTGCAGCGCAGCGTGTCACCCAGCAGTTGCTGGCTGTTGGCTGAAGGACCTCTCTCAGAGAGGTGTCGGCCATGCACTGCTTGACATAGGAATGCCGATACCCCTCGATTTAGTTGAATCCGTAATGGTACAGCTACTGTGTAACTGCAATCACATGTTCGGGGACAGGAAAATCCATCTTAATAGGCTGTGAAGGCGGTAGCTGAGGCCCTGGAGAACATGATAAATGCTGGATTTTCCGGTCCCTGATCACGTGATTGCTGTTACAAATAATTTCTCTCTCTTCTGTCAAGATGTACATGTTTATTTTCACAAATAAACGCAAGTCATGTCAGATTACTTTTTCCACTTTCACGAAGTACAATATGTCATGAAAAAAGTTCTCAGAATCACTGATTTTTGTTGAAATATTCCAGAGTTATTACAACATAAAGTGACACTGGTCAGAATTGTAAAATTTGGCTTGGTCATTAAAGTCAAAATTGGCTCTGTCAGTAAGGGGTTAAAGGACTTTTTTCTGTGTCTTTATTAATTTTCACTACGGGGTTATTATTGGGAGTGTCTGATAGACATCTGTGTAGCCCTGGTGTGAAGGCACACGCAGTACCCTGGAGGATGTGCGGAGAGGTAACAGTTTAATGCTCAATAAACATTCACTCCATCACACACTTAGACACACCCATAGGTTATAAAAGCTAGTGAGATCTAGCCAGTCAGTCAGTCTGTTTCCTGTCCTCGGACAGAGAGAGAAGTTCAGTCAGCAGCAGAGCTCAGTGAGTTCTGTTTCCTGTCTTCGGACAGAGGAGATCATTCAGTCTGCAGTCTGTGCAGGAAGAGAGAGGAGTTAGCAGCAGGACCTTCAGTCTCCTGTCCCAAGGACAGTGGAGTTCAGTGACGTGCTCCTGAACTAGAAGATTACTGAGCACCTGTTAGCAAGCTCTGGGAAGAAGCAAGAAGGGACTAGCCTGCATTACCCTAGGAAGTGTGGAGTGCTTATGCTACAAGCGCGGACAGGGCGAAGGGCGCAGTGGAAGGAATTCATTAGTGCCTTAAGGATCGGATTATCCTGCACATTGTCACTGGTCACTGGGGACCGAAGCGTCACTATAGCTCCAGGCATAGTGATAGAAAAACCAGAGTCTTACTGGACCTTAGGTCGCAGCAAGCAGCCCTTGGAGTGTCAGTACGTAACAGGGGTCAGGTGGAATAGGAACTTTGAGCCTGATCAGCAAAAGCAAGAACCTAGTTCCATCAAAGGAAGGCTCCGACCACAAAACTGACCGGGCAGTACAGCTTGGAGAAGCTGGAGAAATTGGAGTGAACTAGGCTTTATGCTGGTTGGACTCATCATTTTTGAAAGTAAAGGAGGCCCCCAACCTGTTCAGCTGTTATCTCAAAGCACATCCTCCACCCGACCAGCCTCCCTGGGACCTGCCTTATCATCTGACAAGTAAAAGGTATGGAAAGACGCTTGATGGTGTGAGACTGAGTTATTTGATTGCATCTCTGCACAACCCCACCATAACTATCGACCTGAGGGAAGAGTCCCACCTGTAGGGGACCCTACATCTAGCTGCCTCACCATCCCCTCAGAGATCTACAGCAGCGCTGGTCTTAGTGATCAGAGAACTACAGGTGGCGTCACGAACTGTATATATACCAATCCCCTGTAAATATTCCCCCCCAACATACGCCTGACCGCCAGGGCCACAGACCGAGCCAGCGCTACCTGTGACAACCCCATAGACTTCCATGGGCTCGGCTCTGAGTACCCCATTGCTCTGGTAAACCACAATTGTGGTGCGGGTCAAGACAACTTGGCGTCACGAACAGGATGCGAAACTCGCAAAATTGCGAGCCCTGTGTGCCTGTGGAGGTGTTTTTGTGAAAAAGGACTGTTTGCTATTTTTGGCGCTAAAATCCGCCATTTTGCCGCCAAATTCGCGCCCTGAGGCGCTGGAGAAGAAGGTGGGCGTGGATTCGTGGGCGTGTGCCCCCCTGTGGCGCGAAGAGAATGCCTGCCCTCTCAAAGTGCTACTACAATATGCGATCCTGCCCTACAGCAAAGGAGGTCCGCCTCCTCTTCACCTTCCCTGCGAGGAGGAGGAGACGCAAACCCCGCCTCCACGGAAGAGACCGGACGGCTCTGAAAGAAGAAGAGGAGGGACTGTTCTGGAACATCATGGAGGCAGGACGTGTGCAGCCGAGCAGGGAAGCGGAGGAAGGCAGGCCCCGTTCCCCAGCCAAGCTGCCACTAGAACCGGAACCATCCGTGGTCCTGCACCTGCAGCAAGCATTGCTGGAGGTTGGAGAGGAAAATGCCAGGTTAAAAAAGATGATTTCGCAACAACCTGGCATGGAGGAGATCGAGAGACGCCGGCGTACCCTGATACAGCGGCGGCTGTGGGACGCGGTGTTCTCTCCCCTCGACGACCCCCCACGATTTGAGTTACCGAAACTTCTGCTGCCCAAGGCTAAGGAGCAACCGGAGGCTACCCCCAAAAGGACCGACCCTGAACCTACCGATGGAGCGGTGGAAGCGAGGGAGGTTGAGGAGGTACCGCCAGTTCCGGAATGCCCGCCCGGCCAGGAAGCCGCAGCAGATGATCGATCCCCGGTAGGGACACCGGAGGGGTCCTGTCCATCATTACCAGACGTCGACTGGGATGAGATGGCGCGCCTGGATGACGTCGCCTACACCGCCCAGTGGGAACGTGAGTGGCAGCGTCGCGAAGAGGAACAGCGACGCCGGCAGGAGGAAGAACAGGAGGCTCAGCGCAACCGACAGCGGCAGCATGCAGAGCTCATCGCGGATAAGGAAAGTGTCCGCCGGGAAAAAGGTACTCTAAGGGAACCGCGGCGGCAGGGGTGTGTGACAGAGTTCCAGCTCCGGAAGGGCTGGGGCTTCATTAGAGAACCGGGCCTCTACCCAGGGGTCTTTGTCAGTCGCAGGGACGTAGAATCCCACCTACCACAAGGCCATCCGGGAAGGGACCTAATTAATGGGGACATAGTCACCTATACACGGCACTGGGGTATGAAGGGATGGTATGCCCTTAATGTCACAATCGTCCGTGACCCCGTCCCCGACGCAGGTAACGTCACCATTGCCAGCGCATCACAGTCCCGAGCTTCCGCTGCACCAGGCCGTGCCCCGGCATCGCCCCCTGAATGTCCCTCGCAGTTCGAAGCACCGCCTGCATACTCTTCACTGCCTTGTCCTCCTACTACATCGCAACCTGCGAACCATTCCACATCGCAATCAGCGGTCTACACGACGTCGCGCACGACGACTATTTCTGCATCACGAGAGAATGTGGTTATTACAGCGACGCAGACAGCGTCTCACAAGGAGAAAGCGCCCGGCGTGCCCCAAGCGGTTCGCACAAGGACTGTAGCGACCCAAACCCTGATAGCAGGTCACGACTTGTTGGTCATGGGATCTAAGGATCATCGTATTGTTCCAGCCCCCGGGATGGAAAGTATAATGGAAGCCTGCAAGAAAATGTGAAGAACGGTAGGACCCAGACAGGGTTTACCGCAGCTGAGAAGATGTATATAAGTTTTTATAAAAGTGAAAATAGTTTGCACCGTTGATACGAGTATATAATGTTTGCATATTTTGCCAAAAATAGAATGCCCGGCTGGGTAAGCAGATAAAGAGAGTTTTGCACTTTATGGTATTTATGTGATAAGTGGTCGCATATTTGCACCAAGTTTTATAGGAATACTCTAGTTGAGTAAATAGAATCTGATATAATGTGAATTATTTGAAAATGTGTCTTATAAGAGACTGCGTGGCTGAGGACTGAGCCAGCCCAAAAACTGTATCCTGTAAATAGTTGCACTAAGGTGCATTATATTGGTTTTACATGAAACCACCTCAACTACCTCTGAACATAAAACCCGTGTGGTGTGGCACTGAGCGAGGTCTGCATTCAGATGTCCTGCAGCCCACCCAGGACCCACGTTGAAGGTTTGGTGCGGGTCCTTCACAAGAATATTGTCATCTATTTATATGAAAATGTCTATTTAGTATTTTGTATTTTTCTATGCCTATTGTTATAATGCAACGTTCAAGAAACCCGTACCTCCCGGATGGGAAGAGTTAATGTTTATTGTTAATGAAAAACAAAATGTCTTCTTGTATTTCACAGCCCGGGAGTGCTGTATTTTACCATGGGGGAATGTGTAGCCCTGGTGTGAAGGCACACGCAGTACCCTGGAGGATGTGCGGAGAGGTAACAGTTTAATGCTCAATAAACATTCACTCCATCACACACTTAGACACACCCATAGGTTATAAAAGCTAGTGAGATCTAGCCAGTCAGTCAGTCTGTTTCCTGTCCTCGGACAGAGAGAGAAGTTCAGTCAGCAGCAGAGCTCAGTGAGTTCTGTTTCCTGTCTTCGGACAGAGGAGATCATTCAGTGTGCAGTCTGTGCAGGAAGAGAGAGGAGTTAGCAGCAGGACCTTCAGTCTCCTGTCCCAAGGACAGTGGAGTTCAGTGACGTGCTCCTGAACTAGAAGATTACTGAGCACCTGTTAGCAAGCTCTGGGAAGAAGCATAAAGGGACTAGCCTGCATTACCCTAGGAAGTGTGGAGTGCTTATGCTACAAGCGCGGACAGGGCGAAGGGCGCAGTGGAAGGAATTCATTAGTGCCTTAAGGATCGGATTATCCTGCACATTGTCACCGGTCACTGGGGACCGAAGCGTCACTATAGCTCCAGGCATAGTGATAGAAAAACCAGAGTCTTACTGGACCTTAGGTCGCAGCAAGCAGCCCTTGGAGTGTCAGTACGTAACAGGGGTCAGGTGGAATAGGAACTTTGAGCCTGATCAGCAAAAGCAAGAACCTAGTTCCATCAAAGGAAGGCTCCGACCACAAAACTGACCGGCAGTACAGCTTGGAGAAGCTGGAGAAATTGGAGTGAACTAGGCTTTATGCTGGTTGGACTCATCATTTTTGAAAGTAAAGGAGGCCCCCAACCTGTTCAGCTGTTATCTCAAAGCACATCCTCCACCCGACCAGCCTCCCTGGGACCTGCCTTATCATCTGACAAGTAAAAGGTATGGAAAGACGCTGGATGGTGTGAGACTGAGTTATTTGATTGCATCTCTGCACAACCCCACCATAACTATCGACCTGAGGGAAGAGTCCCACCTGTAGGGGACCCTACATCTAGCTGCCTCACCATCCCCTCAGAGATCTACAGCAGCGCTGGTCTTAGTGATCAGAGAACTACAGGTGGCGTCACGAACTGTATATATACCAATCCCCTGTAAATATTCCCCCCCAACATACGCCTGACCGCCAGGGCCACAGACCGAGCCAGCGCTACCTGTGACAACCCCATAGACTTCCATGGGCTCGGCTCTGAGTACCCCATTGCTCTGGTAAACCACAATTGTGGTGCGGGTCAAGACACATCTCTCGACTACTAACCCGTGGGCTTCTTGTCAGTTGACATTACAAAGCTGACATCAATACTCATCTGTCCGCTGTTAATACATAATATCCATGGGCCCTTCCAGTTTGAGAATACCAGCCTCCAGCTGTCTGCTTTAGCTTATTTGGTTATCAAAAATGAGGGGGACCCCACGCTATGTTTTTTAATTATTTATTTAAATAATTTAAAAAAGGCATATGGACCCCTCTATTTTTGATAGCCAACCAAGATAAAGCTGACAGCTGAGGGCTGTAGCCTGCAGCTTTCAGCTTTGCCTGCACTTATCAAAAATAGAAGCGATCTGACATCTTTTTTTACTATTATTATTTTTTTACACAGTGCTGCGACCAATCACAGCCATGCCAATACTTGACATGGCTGTGATGGGGCCAGAAGTGGCCACACAGCAAAAGCATGTAGATTGACTGTGCTGCAGCCATTCAACAAGCTTTATTCGGGCCACCAAACTTGAACAGTAACACGGACTTCCGGAGAAGTCCGTGCACTGACACTAGGTGTCTGTTATGGGTCTTGAACTTTACGGTTTGGCTTATCACTATTCAGGATTTTTGTTTTTCATGGCATTCACTGTCTCATAAAAGTGATACCACGGTTATATTTTTTTTAATGTTTTGCTGCTTTTACACAATAAAAAGTTTTATAGAAAAAATTTTTTTTTGCATGACCATATTCTGATAGCTAAAGTTTTTTTTATTTATCCACTGATGGACTGTACAGTATATGGGCATGTTTTTTGAGGGTCAATAGAAACCATTTCTATTTACATAATACTTTTTGATAAATTTTAATATTTTTAATCACGCATTCAAATTTATGGGTTTTATGAAAAACTTAGTCCGTACATTAAGTTGCATCCTAGCACATCTGATAGTGACGGTTTGCTAGGAGTAATTTGAGAAACCTTCACCAGTTTTGTTTGGTTTGTTTTTTTGAATACAAGAAAAACTGATGAAACACTTAAGGTAGTACAGTAAGTGATTCAGTGACAAAATACTGATCAAAGCATACTGAAGAAAATCGGTTCTTTGTGTGTTTTTTTCTTATTTTAAACGAGATAAAAATAGACTGGTTGTGTAGTTAAGTAAGTGAACTGTCAGTCAAGTAAAATAAGTTGGTGCTATGAGGAGAGGAAGTGCTCCAATCACGCCCACAGTACTTAAGCCTCATTTGGATGTCAATTAAAAATTGAATTTTACACTTTTTGGAGAAGCAGATTTTATAAATAAGAGCATAGATTGTCTCATCTTTCAAGGAGACACATGACAGTGTAAACAGTTTGTGTGAAGCTAATTATCATGACAGATTCCCTTTAACCTCTTTACCCCCCAAGGTAGCTTACACATTAATGACCAGGTCAATTTTTACAATTCTGACCAGTGTCACTTTATGAGGTAATAACTCTGGAACACTTCGACGGATCCCAATGATTCTGATTTTTTTTTTCATGACATTATTGTACTTCACGACAGTGTTAAAATTTCTTCAACGTGACTTGCTTTTATTTGTGAAAAAATGGAAATTTGGTGAAAATTCTGAAAATTTAGCAATTTTCAAACTTTGAATTCTTATGTCTTTAAATCAGAGAGCTGTGTTGCACAAAATAGTTAATAAATAACATTTCCCGCATGTATACTTTACATCAGCACAATTTTTTAAACAACATTTTTTTTTGTTAAGAAATTATAAGGGTTAAAAATTGACCAGCGATTTCTTCTTTGTCTAACAAAATTAACAAAACCATTTTTTTTAGGGACCACCTCACATTTGAAATAACTTTGAGGAGTCTATATAATAGAAAATAGCTTCCGCTAATTTTTCCAGCAAATTTTGCATTCTGTAGAAGGGAAGTGCCCCAATATGTACATCATTATATAGAGATATGTATAGTGCATGTTTTGTGTATATACACATCTATATATATAATTCCCCACATGTATTTAACATGGAGCAGAAACCCCTGCTCCAGCTTGCTATATTACAAAGAAAGGTCCTGCCATGTGCTAGTAAAACAGGTTTAATCAGGATTGAGAGGATGTATCTTAGTAGACAATATACTAGTCACAGGGCCGGCGTCAGCACCCGGCATACCCGGGCAAGTGCCGGTGCCCTGAGCAGGCGGGGGGGCCCACTCGCCGTCGGGCACATCGACGCCCGTTAGCGGATGAGAGCGGTACCAGCGCCGCCACTGGGCCCCCCCCGCTTGCTCAGGGCCCTGGCAGCAGCCGGCGCAATACTTACCTCTCCCCGTGCCTCCACTGCCGCAGCTACGGGCTCCAGGGGGTGCTTGCAGGGCGCCGGCGCTTCCTCTCACAGCAGCGCCGCTGAATGACATCATCATTCAGCGGCCGGCGGTGGCAGAGAGAGCGCGGACGCCGGACAGGTGAGATGTGTGTGTGTGTGTATGTGAGAGAGTGCTGCGGTGCTGTGTATGGTGCTGTATGTGTGATGGTGGTGGGGGGAGGCAGTGATGGTGGTGAGGAGCCGGGGCCCGGAGGCAATGATGATGGGGATGCGATGATGATGGGGAGGCGATGATGATGATGATGGGGAGGCAAAGATGATGGGGAGGCGATGATGATGGTGAGACAATGATGATGGGGAGGTGATGATGATGGGGAGGCGATGATGATGGGAGGCATGATGGGGAGGCGATGATGGGGAGGCGATGATGATGGGGAGGCGATGATGATGGGGAGGCGATGATGATGATGATGATGGGGAGGCGATGATGGGGAGGCAATGATGATGATGATGGGGAGACAATGATGATGATATTGATGGGGAGGCAATGATGATGATAATGGGGAGTCTTTCCACAGCGCCCTTTCCTGAGCCGTAACAGCGCAGAATGCAGCACAGTGCAGAGGAGAGCTCCATATTTTGTATGGAGCATTATATGGGGACCAGTATCCTGTATTGAGCATTATATGGGGTCCAATATTCTTTATGGAGCATTATATTTGGCCCATAATACTGTATGGAGGACTATGTGGTGCCCATAATATTGTATGGAGGACTGTACTGTCCAGTCTGTACTGTGCGCTGTGAGGATTTGGCTATTTTTGAGCTATTGTAGAGTTTTCAATAGATATCACTCATGTAATTGAAGAAGTGAAGTGTTTGGCATTGTACTATACCCATATTTCTCTGCCATATCTGTGCATCATGAATCGTGGTCTGTGTTAAAGGGGCCCATAAAAACCTGGAGCCAGCCCTGAATGGTCACATCATCCTCCACGCCTGGGGCTGGACACACCTCTTCCATCAGGCACTTCTCTTGTAGTCTTGATTGAAGATTGTTGATGAGATTCCTCCTTAGATAGATAGATACACAGATCTTTACTAGGCAGGTCAGAATTTCTTGAGTAGGGAATGATGTTACAATACCTAAGTTGACTGCGGGGAGGAACACTGTCTAATTCTAACCGACATTCAATCCATCCCTTACGAACTTCACCATTGCTGGGGTTAAAGTGGCAAATACCTTAGAAGGTGAGGGGACCTGTCCCTAGAGACCTTCACTCTTTTTACCCATTCACACAAAACGCATATTACAATTCCATTCCAAAATAAGCCTTTGGTTTGAATGCATATAGAGACTTAGGCTAAAATAGCATGAATTCTACTAATCGATAATGCACCTGCAGATCATTGACCCATGTGCAGTTGGAGTTATCTACCGGCTGTAAGTGCATGAACATGATCTGTTGTGAGCACTTTGAACCCCCAAGTGTTTCACAAAAGTTTATAATGCCTGGGTGTGAAAAAAAAATTTCCACAAAAATGATTTTTTAGTCCCCAATTTTTGATTTTTCCCAAGGAAATTGGACCCCAAAAGTTGTTGTCCAATTTGTCCTGAGTACGCTGATACCCCATATGTGGGGGAGAAATACTGTTTGGGCGCACTTCAGGGCTCGGAAAGGAAGTAATGACGTTCTGGAATGCAGACTTTGATGGGGGTCATGTTCAGTTTGCAGAGTCCCTGATGTGCCTAAACAGTGGAAAACCCCACACAAGTGACCCCATTTTGGAAACTAGACCCCCTAAAGAACGTATCTAGATCTGTGGTGAGCACTTTGAACCCCCAAGTGCTTCACACAAGTTTATAATGCCCGGGCATGAAAATAAAAAATCCTTTTTTTTTCCCACAAAAATAATATTGAAGTCACCAATTTTTTATTTTCCCAAGGGTAACAGGAGAAATTGGACCATAAAAGTTGTTGTCCAATTTGTCCTGAGTACGCTGATACACCATATGTGGGGGGGAACCACTGTTTGGGCGCACGGCAGAGCTCGGAAGGGAAGCAGCGCCATTTGACTTTTTCAAACCAAAATTGGCTGGAATCGAGATTGGACGTCATGTCGCATTTGGATAGCCCCGGATGTGCCTAAACAGTGAGAATCCCCAAAAGTGACCCCATTTTAGAAACTAGACCCCACTTATCTAGATCTGTGGTGAGCACTTTGAACCCCCAAGTGCTTCACACAAGTTTATAACGTAGAGCCGTAAAATTAAAAAATCATACTTTTTCCACAAAAATGATCTTTTTGCCACAATTTTTATTTTCCCAAGGGTAACAACACCTCAAAAGTTATTGTGCAATTTGTCCTGAGTATGCTGATACCCAATATGTGAGGGTAAACCACTGTTTGGGTGCATGGCACAGCTCAGAAGGGAAGGAGCGCAGTTTGACTTTTTCAACGCAGAATTGGCTGTATGCCATGTCGCATTTGGAGAGCCCCTGATATGCCTAAACAGTGGAAACCCCCCATAAGTGACACCATTTTGGAAACTAGACCCCTTAAGGAACTTATCTAGATCTGTTGGGAGCACATTCAACCCCCAAATGTTTCACTAAAGTTTATAATGCCTGGCTGTGAAAAAAAATAATCACAAAAAATGATATTTTTAGTCCCCAATTTTCCAATTTTTGTTTTTTTACAAGGAAATTGGACCCCAAAAGTTGTTGTCCAATTTGTCCTGAGTACGCTGATACCCCATATGTGGGGGGAAATACTGTTTGGGTGCACAGCAGGGCTCGGAAAGGAAGTAATGACATTTTGGAATGCAGACTTTGATAGGGTGTCATGTTCAGTTTGCAGAGTCCCTGATGTGCCTAAGCAGTATAAACCCCCACAAGTGACCCCATTTTGGAAACTAGACCCCCTAAAGAACTTATCTAGATCTGTGGTGAGCACTTTGAACCCCCAAGTGCTTCACACAAGTTTATAATGCCCGGGCATGAAAATAAAAAATCCTATTTTTTTCCCACAAAAATTATCTTTTAGTCACCAATTTTTATTTTCCTAAGGGTAAGGGGAGTAATTGGACCGCAAAAGTTGTTGTCCAATTTGTCCTGAGTACGCTGATACCCTATATGTTGCAGAAAACTACTGTGTGGGCACACGTCGGGGCTCGGAAGTGAAGTAGTGACATTTTGCATTGCAGACTTTGATGTTTGATGGAATGGTCTGCGAGTGTCATGTCACGTTTGGAGAGCCCCTGATGTGCCTAAAAAGTGGAAACCCCCACAAGTGACCCCGTTTTGGAAACTAGACCCCCAAAAGGAACTTATCTAGATGTGTGGTGAGCACTTTGAACCCCCAAGTGCTTCATAGAAGTTTATAACGCCCGGACGTGAAAATAAAAAAATCATATTTTTTCCACAAACATGATCTTTTAGTCCCCTGTTTTTTATGTTTCCAAGGGTAACAGGAGAAATTGGACCCAAAAAGTTGTTGTCCAATTTGTACAGAGTACGCTGATACCCAATATGTGGGAGAAAACTACTGTATGGGCACACTTCGGGGCTCGGAAGTGAAATAGTGACGTTTTGCATTGCAGACTTTGATGGAATGGTCTGCGGGTGTCATGTCGCGTTTGGAGAGCCCCTGATGTGGCTAAACAGTGGAAACCCCCCACAAGTGACCCCATTTTGGAAACTAGACCCCGCTAGGAACTTATCTAGATGTGTGGTGAGAACTTTGAACCCCCAAGTGCTTCACAGAAGTTTATAACGTAGAGCCATAAAAATAATAAATCATATTTTTTTCTACAAAAATGATATTTTTGCCCCCAATTTTTTATTTTCCCAAGTGCAACAGAAGAAATTGGACCCCAAGAATTATTATGCAATTTGTCCTGAGTGTGCTGATACCCCATATGTGGGGGTAAACTACTGTTTGGGCGCATGGCAGATCTCAGAAGGGAAGGAGCACCGTTTGACTTTTTCAACGCTGAATTGGCTGGAATTGAGATCAGACGCCATATCACATTTGGAGAGCCCCTGATGTGCCTTAACAGTGGAAACCCCCCAATTCTAACTCCAACCCTAACCCCAACACACCCCTAACCCTAATCCCAATCCTAATCATAACCCTAACCACAAACCTAACCCTAACACACCCGTAACCCTAGCTCCAACCCTAACCCTATCTTTAGCCCCAACTCTAACCCTAACTTTAGCACCAACCTAACCCTAACCCTAATGGGAAAATGGAAATAAATACATTTTTTTAATTTTATTATTTTTCCCTAACTAAGGAGGGTGATAAAGGGGGGTTTGATTTACTATTTATAGCGGGAATTTATGATTGGCAGCTGTCACACGCTAAAAGACGCTTTTTATTGCAAAAAATAGTTTTTGCATCATCACATTTTGAGAGCTATAATTTTTCTATATTTTGGCCCACAGAGTCATGTGAGATCTTATTTTTTGCAGGACGAGGTGACGTTTTTATTGGTACCATACTTGGGCACATGACTTTTTTGATCGCTTTTTATTACGATTTTTGGGAGGCAGAATGGACGAAAACTAGCAATTCATGAATTTCTTTTGGGGGGGACGCGTTTATAACCGTTCCACGTGTGGTAAAATTGATAATGCAGTTTTATTCTTCGGGTCAGTACGATTACAGCGATACCTCATTTGTATAATTTTTTTATGTTTTGGCGCTTTTATACAATAAAAACAATTATATATAAAAAAATAATTATTTTAGCATCGCTTTATTCTGCGAGCTATAACTTTTTTATTGTTTTGCTAATAATGCTGTATGGTGGCTTGTTTTTTGCGGGACAAGATGACGTTTTCAGCGGTATCATGTTTATTTAAATTCGTCTTTTTGATCGCGTGTTATTCCACTTGTTGTTCGGCGGTATGATGATAAATCATTGTTTTTTAGCCTTGATTTTTTTTTTAAGGGGTTCACTAAAGGGGTTAACTAGTGGGACAGTTTTACACGACCGGTCGTTACGGACGCGGCGATACTAAATATGTGTACTCTTATTGCTTTTTTTTTATTTACACGAAGAAAGGAATTTATTGGTGAATATTTTTTTTTTAAATTTATTTATGAATTTCTTTTTCACTTGTTATTTTTATTTTTTAACTTTTTTACCAGGGTGGGACATCACTGTATAGTACCAGATCACTGGTCTCAGTGTGCACAGCACTCTGTGAGACCAGCGATCTCACAGGCAGTGCTGCAGACTTCCTCAGCAGGCACTGAGGAAGCTGCCTCCCTGCAGGACCCGGTGGCCATCTTGGATCCGGGGTCTTGCAGGGCGGAAGGCCTGATCACATTGCGATGTTCTGAGGGTCTCAGGAAGCACGCAGGGAGCCCCCTCCCTGTGCGATGCTTCCCTGTGTCCCCGGTACACCGCGATCATGTTTGATCACGGTGTGCCAGGGGTTAATGTGCCGGGAGCAGTCCGTAACTGCTCCTGGCACATAGTGCCGGGTGTCAGCTGTGACAATCAGCTGACACCAGGCCGCGATCAGCTGCGCTCCCATTGGGAGCGCAGCTGATCACATGTGAGTACTATTCCGTCCATGGGAATAAGGTCCAGGGTCACATGGACGGAATAGTACGTCGGATGGGATTAAGAGGTTATTAAGTATGATTTCTTGCCTTATAAATGGGGTTGGGACCATCAGTTGTGTTGTGCAGAAGTCTGGTGGATACACAGCTGATAGTCCTACTGAATAGACTGTTAGAATGTGTATTATGGCAAGAAAAAAGCAGCTAAGTAAAGAAAAACGAGTTGCCATCATTACTTTAAGAAATGAAGGTCAGTTAGTCCGAAAAATTGGGAAAACTTTGAAAGTGTCCCCAAGTGCAGTTGCAAAAACCATCAAGCGTTACAAAGAAACTGGCTCACATGAGGACCGCCCCAGGAAAGGAAGACCAAGAGTCACCTCTGC
This sequence comes from Oophaga sylvatica, assembly GCA_033576555.1. NCBI lineage: Eukaryota > Metazoa > Chordata > Amphibia > Anura > Dendrobatidae > Oophaga > Oophaga sylvatica. The sequence goes on from JARQOD010000005.1 coordinate 300,816,095, forward strand.
TTCTGAGGATAAGTTTATCCGAGTCACCAGCCTCAGAAATCGCAGGTTAACAGCAGCTCAGATTAGAGACCAGGTCAATGCCACACAGAGTTCTAGCAGCAGACACATCTCTACAACAAATGTTAGCTGCTAGGAAACCACTGCTAAGGACAGGCAACAAGCAGAAGAGACTTGTTTGGGCTAAAGAACACAAGGAATGGACATTAGACCAGTGGAAATCTGTGCTTTTGTCTGATGAGTCCAAATTTGAGATCTTTGGTTCCAACCACCGTGTCTTTGTGCGATGCAGAAAAGGTGAACGGATGGACTCTACATGCCTGGTTCCCACCGTGAAGCATGGAGGAGGAGGTGTGATTGAGTCGCACACAACCAGGGCTTATGGGGTACTCGGCAGCGAGCCCGTTAACTTCAATGGGGAAGTAGGTCACAGGTAGCACAGCTCGGTCCGTTGCCCTGGGCGCTCATTCAAAGGGGAATATTTACAGGGGATTTTAGTAATTGTTCGTGACGCCACCTGTGGTCTCTGATCAGGGTGACCAGCGCTGCAGGGTGAATCCTCAGAGGGTTGTTACTGGGCAGCAAGGTGTTAAGTCTTCCACAGGTAAGACTGGTCCCTCTGGGTATATGGCGGTGCAGGGTGCAGGCAATAAGGCAGACACACACAAGTCAGTCTCTTTCCATACCTTTACTGGTGGTATTTGCAGGTATGTCCCGGCAAGCTGCTCAGGGTGGAGGATGCACATCCAGGTAATCACTGAGTAGGTTTAAGGCCTCCTTACTTCTTAATGTGTGAGTTTCCAACCTGCATGAAGCTAAGTTCAACTCTGTGTAGAACAGCTACGCCCGGCCGACATTGTGGTGGAGCCTTCTTTTGGCAAGAACTAAGTCTATGGCTGATCAGGCCCGACTCCTGTTCTCCCTGACCCCGGTTACGTATCAGCACTATAGGGCCCCTCTGCGACCTAAAGTCCAGCAGGGATTCCGGTTTTCTCCTACTAGCCGTGAAGGTTCTAGCAAGCTTCGGACCCTGTGTCCGGTTGTGCAGAGTGGAGGCAGCTACCGTTGCTATATCACCTCGGTCACTCTTTCCCTTTGTCACCACTCGCCCGTCGCCCTACTCTCACCCTTAACATAAGCACGGGTAACAGTAGGTGTAGTCGTCAGCTTCCTTCCTTCCACAGCTCACTGACCGTTTCTCAGTCGACTCGTTGTTATAATAACTGTAGTCCCTTTCCTTCTTTTCCTTCATAGACTCTGTCCAGAGCAGCTCTCAGGACCTTCCGTCAGACTGAATTCACACTCGCTCCGAGAGTCGCTTTCCACGTTCATAGGGAACTAACAGTTAGCCTGTTATGAGGTAACGGCTTGTCTTTCTTCCTCTGTCTCATCTGACAGGAATCACCAACCATCTGAACACGCTCTGGCTCAGACAAAGCTCTGACAGGAATTGCACTCTCCAAGACTCCAGTCTGGAATCATATATCTGCTAACGTCTCCCACACCCTTATATATTCTAAGGCTCCCTCTGGTGGCAATCTAGGGAAGTGTGGAGTGTGAATGAATATCAGGTGTTTTGTAATTACCTTTCTGTGCATTCTCCAGGGAACATGTGTCACCAAGCGCAGCTGGGCCACACATCCCCCCCTAGTTATATTCAGCACTCCCGGACTGAAATAGAAAAAACAATTTTTATAATAACATCAACAACATAACTCATCCCTTGCTGGAGGTAAGGACACTTTAACGTTACATTGTGTACAAGTTGCAAAATAGAAAAATATCAAAATATTTTCACAGTGCAAATAAATACAATATTCTTGTGGAGGACCCATACCAAACCTCCCACGTGGGTCCTGGGTGGGCTGCAGGACTTCTCTGCTGCAAACCTCACTCAAGGCCACACCTTACGGGTTTTACTTCTGAGGTAGATGGTTTACGTAAAACCAAGATGGGGCACCGAAGTGCTAACTATTTACAACTAAAGTTCTGTGCTGCAAGAGTCCTCAGCACGCAGTCCTTTGCATAAGAACATTTCACATTATACTTCACATTACCCAACTGGGGTATACTATTCATACTATGCAAACATCATCACATTTCAATAAAGTGCAATTCTTCTTTTAACTTTTTACAGTTGCAGTAAACCCTGTCTGGGTCCTACTGTTCTTCTTTGTAAATTGCAATTACTTCTTCCATACCTGGGGCTGGAAGTATGCGGTGCGCTCTGGAACGCATCACTAACAGATCATGTCCTGCTACCTGTGTCTGGGTAGCCACAGTCCTTGTTTCACTTTTGCGATTTGCTGGAGGCCTTACAGGTGCCTCTTCTGAATACAGGTCTTCCAATGATGACGCAGATGTGCGCAGGGGCTTATTTGAGGACGCACTAGCCTGTTGCGTTGCAGAGTAGGATGCAGTGTAAGATGCATGTGCGCGCAGTGATGCAGAACAGGATGCAGGTGCGCGCAGTGGCTCAGTTGGAGACGCACAAGGCTGTTGCGATGCAGAGTAGGATGCAGATGCGCGGCCTGGCGCTGATGGGGTTGTGACTTGGGACGCTGAGACACGGGGTACATTGTCGGCTTCAGGGACGGGGTCGCTGACTCAGGAGACATTCAGGGCAAACCACCCCTTAAGACTCCAGTGTCGCGTGTAGGTGACAACATCCCCTTTTAACAGGTTGAACCCCGCATCGCAGCAGTGAACAAAGATCTCCGGAGAGAACCCGGGCTCGCATATGTAACCCCAAACTCCTCGGGCCTTAGAGGCACACACCATCCCCTGGCGCCGCGGCTCCCGGAGCGTACCTTTGTCTCGCCTGACGTTTTCCTTGTCAGCGAGATCCTTTTCCCGGTACCTCTGACGAAGCTGCTGCGCCTCTCTCTGCTCCTGCTGCTGCCGCTGTTCATGCTCATGGCGTCGCCACTCGTTCTCCAGCTGGGCGGCGTATTCTACATCGTCCAGGTACTCCATCTCTTCCCAGTCGATCTCCATCACTTGCGGCTGGGTCTCCTCCGTCGTCGTCCCTACCGGGGGACTGCATTCCGCTGTGGCCTCCAGGCCTGGCTGGCACTCCGGTCCGGGCAGGGCCTCCTCAGCCTCCTTCCCTCCCGCCGCGTCCCCGGCGGAGTCAGGTTCAGCACTTTTGGGGCCGGCCTCCGGTGGTTCATCAGCCGCTGGCAGTGGTGGCGCAGGTGACGGGTGTGCGTCCAGGGGGGAAGCATCGCGTCCCACAGCAGCCGCTGTTTCAGGGCACGCCAGCTATGCTCCATCGCTTCCACTTCAGTGCGGTGACTGGCCATATCCTTTAGCACCGCTTCCACCTCCTCCACTTTCTGCTTTCTCTGGTCGTTCTCCCGACCTGGGGACGGTTCAGGCACAGGCAGCAGCTCTTCAGGGGAACGGGGTCTGCGCACCGCCATTCCTCCACACAGCGTCTCCTGTCCTTCCGCCATCTCACTCCAGGCCAGACTGTGTTTCCCATCTGGAACAATCTGGTCTCTTCCGTGGAGGCGGGACTTTCGCTTTCTCTTCCTGGCATAGAGGATGAAGAGAAGGCGGATCTCTTTCACAGTGGGGCAGGCTCGGACATTATAATAGCATTTGGATAAGGCGGCCATAACTTTCGCGCCAGAGGGGGGGCACGCCCACGAAGGTCCGCCCACCTTCTTCACCAGCGCCTCAGGGCGCGAATATGGCGGCAAAATGGCGGAAAACGGCGCCAAAAATCACAAGAACTGCACACAGTCTTTTTGCTCAAAACAGTCCATTTAGGCACACAGGACTCACAAATAGTAAGCTTCGTATCCTGTTCGTGACGCCAAAGATGAGTCGCACACAACCAGGGCTTATGGGGTACTCGGCACCGAGCCCGTTAACTTCAATGGGGAAGAGGTCACAGGTAGCACAGCTCGGTCCGTTGCCCTGGGCGCTCATTCAAAGGGGAATATTTACAGGGGATTTTAGTAATTGTTCGTGACGCCACCTGTGGTCTCTGATCAGGGTGACCAGCGCTGCAGGGTGAATCCTCAGAGGGATTGTTACTGGGCAGCAAGGTGTTAATTCTTCCACAGGTAAGACTGGTCCCTCTGGGTATATGGCGGTGCAGGGTGCAGGCAATAAGGCAGACACACACAAGTCAGTCTCTTTCCGTACCTTTACTGGTGGTATTTGCAGGTATGTCCCGGGAAGCTGCTCAGGGTGGAGGATGCACATCCAGGTAATCACTGAGTAGGTTTAAGGCCTCCTTACTTCTTAATGTGTGAGTTTCCAACCTGCATGAAGCTAAGTTCAACTCTGTGTAGAACAGCTACGCCCGGCTGACATTGTGGTGGAGCCTTCTTTTGGCAAGAACTAAGTCTATGGCTGATCAGGCCCGACTCCTGTTCTCCCTGACCCCGGTTACGTATCAGCACTATAGGGCCCCTCTGCGACCTAAAGTCCAGCAGGGATTCCGGTTTTCTCCTACTAGCCGTGAAGGTTCTAGCAATCTTCGGACCCTGTGTCCGGTTGTGCAGAGTGGAGGCAGCTACCGTTGCTATATCACCTCGGTCACTCTTTCCCTTTGTCACCACTCGCCCGTCGCCCTACTCTCACCCTTAACATAAGCATGGGTAACAGTAGGTGTAGTCGTCAGCTTCCTTCCTTCCACAGCTCACTGACCGTTTCTCAGTCGACTCGTTGTTATAATAACTGTATTCCCTTTCCTTCTTTTCCTTCATAGACTCTGTCCAGAGCAGCTCTCAGGACCTTCCGTCAGACTGAATTCACGCTCGCTCCAAGAGTCGCTTTCCACGTTCATAGGGAACTAACAGTCAGCCTGTTATGAGGTAACGCCTCGTCTTTCTTCCTCTGTCTCATCTGACAGGAATCACCAACCATCTGAACACGCTCTGGCTCAGACAAAGCTCTGACAGGAACTGCACTCTCCAAGACTCCAGTCTGGAATCATATACCTGCTAACGTCTCCCACACCCTTATATATTCTAAGGCTCCCTCTGGTGGCAATCTAGGGAAATGTGGAGTGTGAATGAAATATCAGGTGTTTTGTAATTACCTTTCTGTGCATTCTCCAGGGAACATGTGTCACCAAGCGCAGCTGGGCCACACATCATGGTGTGGGGGTGCTTTGCTGGTGACAGTGTTTTGGATTTATTCAAAATTGAAGGCATACTGAAACAGCATGGCTACCAGAGCATCTTGCAGCGGCATGCTATTCCATCCGGTTTGCGTTTAGTTGGACCATCATTTTTTTTTCAACAGGACAATGACCCCAAACACCTCCAGGCTGTGTAAGGGCTATTTTACCAAGAAGAAGAGTGATGGGGTGCTACGCCAGATGACCTGGCCTCCACAGTCACCAGACCTGAACCAAATCGAGATGGTTTGGGGTGAGCTGGACCACAAAGTGAAGGCAAAAGGGCCAACAAGTACTAAGCATCTCTGGGAACTCCTTCAAGATTGTTGGAAGACCATTTCTGGTGACTACCTCTTGAAGCTCATCAAGAGAATGCCAAGAGTGTGCAAAGCAGTCATCAAAGCAAAAGGTGGCTACTTTGAAGAACCTAGAATATAAGACATATTTTCAGTTGTTTCACACTGTTTTGTTAAGTATATAATTCCATATGTGTTAATTCATAGTTTTGATGCCTTCAGTGTGAATGTACAATTTTCATAGTCATGAAAATGCAGAAAAATCTTTGAATGAGAAGATGTGTCCAAACTTTTGGTCTGTACTGTATATATATTAATATATATACAAGGTGATCCAAAAGTAGGTGGATAGTATGTGTATGTATGTTATTATTTTCTGTCCACCTACTTTTGGACCACTCTGTATATATATAGATATATCTATATCTCTCTATATATATAGAGATATATATATAAAATTGAGTGTGTGTGTGTGTGTGTGTGTGTGTGTGTGTGTGTGCGTGTGTGTATCACCAACCAATCACGAAGCATGTTTAAAAGAAGCTGAGCTGTGATTGGTTGCTATGAGCAACAGTTTTCTCACTCCAAGACAGCACCTCAGCAGACAGTGACTGGGTGGGAGAAATCTAGCATCCCCGGGAACATAAGCTCCCAGCCATTGTCTGCCCCCCAGAAAGGAGTAGAGAGCAGATGACAAAAATGAATTCCCCCTCCCGTGCCCATATACCCATCACACATCCTCCATCCCATAGGCACATCTTCCCTTTTAAAGGGATCTCCGGTATGGAAGTTAGGACTGTTCCACTCAGCGCAGTGGTTCTGACCCCAGAGTCTCTTAAAGGGATCATTAATATGGAAGTTAGTGCAATCCCAATAAGCACTCTGGTTCTGACCCCAGGCCCCTCTTAAAGGGATCCCCGGTACGGAAGTGAGGGCAAATCCACTTTGCGCTTTGGTACTGACCCCAGGCCTCTCAAAGGGATCTCCAGTATGGAAGTTAGGGCAAATCCCTCAGCGCTCTGATTCTGACCCCTGGCCTCTATTAAAGGGATCATTTGTATGGAAGTCAGGGCAAATCCATCCAGCGCTCTGGTTTTGACCCCAGGCCTCTCTTAAAGGGATCCCCAGTATGGAAGTTAGGACCGTTCCACTCAGCGCTGTGGTTCTGACCCCAGGGCCTCTTAAAGGGATCATTGGTATGGAAGTTAGGGCAATTCCACTCAACGCTCTGGTTCTGACCCCAGGCCCCTCTTAAAGGGATCATTGGTATGGAAGTGAGGGCAAATCCACTCAACGCTCTGGTTCTGACACCAGGCCTCTCTTAAAGGGATCCCCGGTATGGAAGTTAGTGCCATTCCACTCAGCGCTCTGGTTCTGACCCCAGGCTGATGGGATGATGTGGGATATTAGGGGTAGTAGTCTGGCGGCTGTGACGGGGTGATGTGGGATATTAGGGATAGTTGTCTGGTGACTATGGCTGATAGGATGATGTGGGATATTAGGGGTAGTAGTCTGGCAGCTGTGGCGGGACGCTGTGGGATATTAGGGGTAGTAGTCCGGTGGCTTTAACGGGATGATGTCAGATATTAGTAGTCCGGTGGCTCTGGCTGACGGGACGATGTGGGATATTAGGGGTAGTAGTCCAGTGGTTCTGGCTGACGGGATGATGTGGGATATTAGGGGTAGTAGTCCGGTGGCTCTGGCTGACAGGTCGATGTGGGATATTAGGGGTAGTAGTCCAGTAGCTCTCCCTGACGGGATGATATGGGATATTAGGGGTAGAAGTCTGGCGGTTGTGACTGGATGATGTGGGATATTAGTGGTAGTTGTCCGGTTGCTATGGCTGACGGATGATGTGGGATATAAGGGGTAGTAGTCCGGTGGCTTTAACGGGATGATGTCGGATATTAGTAGTCCGGTGGCTCTGGCTGACGGGACGATGTGGGATATTAGGGGTAGTAGTCCAGTGGTTCTGGCTGATGTGATGATGTGGGATATTAGGGGTAGTAGTCCGGTGGCTCTGGCTGACGGGATGATGTGGGATATTAGGGGTAGTAGTCCAGTAGCTCTCCCTGACGGGATGATATGGGATATTAGGGGTAGAAGTCTGGCGGCTGTGACGGGATGATGTGGGATATTAGTGTTAGTTGTCCGGTGGCTATGGCTGACGGGATGATGTGGGATATAAGGGGTAGTAGTCCGGTGGCTATGGCTGATGGGATATTAGTAGTCTGGTGGTTCTGATGGGATGATGTGGGATATTAGCAGTCCAGTGGCTCTGGCTGACGGGACGATGTGGGATATTAATGGTAGTAGTCCGGTGGCTCTAGCTGATGGGATAATAATAATAATAATCTTTATTTTTATATAGCACTAACATATTCCGCAGTGCTTTACAGTTTGCACATATTAACGTCGCTGTCCCTGATGGGGCTCACAATCTAGATTCCCTATCAGTATGTTTTTGGAGTGTGGGAGAAAACCGGAGTACCCGGAGGAAACCCACGCAAACACGGGGAGAACATACAAACTCCTTGCAGATGTTGTCCTTGGTGGGATTTGAACCCAGGACTCCAGCGCTGCAAGGCTGCAGTGCTATCCACTGAGCCACCGTGCTGCCCATGGATGATGTGGGATATTAGTAGTCCAGTGGCTCTGGCTGATAGAACGATGTGGGATATTTGGGGTAGTAGTCCGGTGGCTCTGGCTGACGGGATGATGTGGGATATTGCAGTGAATGTGGCTATGTGGAGTGGGCAGGGCTATACACTCAGCTTTATATATATAGATATACCGTATATACTCGAGTATAAGCCGAGATTTTCAGCCCATTTTTTAGGGCTGAAAGTCCCCCTCTCGGCTTATACTCGAGTCATATACAGGGGGTCTATCTGAGAGAGACAGAAAAGTTTGGGAATATAAACTTATGACGACCTTTGATACACTCAGTGCTGGAATGAATGTATCCCATGGATTTATGTCTTTTTACATCAATTAAGGAATGTGCTCCTCAGACCTTCTGAGGTCATCACAATACCAGATCCCAATCAGAGGACAATAAAACTTTCACACTCCTTATCTATGAACTGTTCCAATATTTATGTTCATCTCTATCTCCCATAGTGACCGTTCTGCTTCAAGTCACTTGTCTTACCTATTGCATTGTTTCTGTGCTGTGTTGTGTATAAATATGTGATTCCTCAGATTTTGTTTTAGTCTTTGCCTGATGAAGAGACCTGAGTAGTCTCGAAAGCTTGCAATTTGTTACCATCTTTTCAGTTAGCCATTAAAAGGTATCAACCACTGAGGACTCTCAATTCTGAAAAAAATATGAACATTTAACTTTTTTCACAAAATCCAAATTTTTTTATTTTGACGGGTAAAGGGAAAAAATGGACCCCAAAATTTATTGTGTAATTTCCCCTGAGCATGTCGATACCCCATATGAGGGAGAAAGCTACTGTTTGGGCACATGGCAGGGCTCGGAAGGGAAGGAGCATCATTTGACTTTTTGAATGTAAAATTTCCTGGAATCATTTGCGGACTTCGTGGTCCGTTTTGAGAGCCCCTGATGTGCCTAAACAGTGGAAATCCACCACAAGTGACCCCATTTTGGAAACTAGACCTCTCAAGGAATGTATTTAGATGTGTGGTGAGCACCCTAAATCCCCAGGTGCTTGACAGACGTTTGTAATGTTGACCCGTGAAAATAATAAAATCACATTTTCCCCACAAAAATGTTATTTTGGCCCCAAGTTTTGCATTTTCATAAGGGTAACAGGAGAAATTGCACCATACAATTTGTTGTGCAATTTCTCCTGAGTACACCGATATCCCATATGTGATGGAATACTACTTTTGAAGCACAGTGCAAAGATCAGAATATTGCGCATATTGGAGCTCACATTTTGACTGAATGGTTTGAGGGTGCCATGTCACATTGGCGTAGCCCCTGAGGTGCCAGAACAACAGAAATCCCCATAAGTGACCATATTTTACAAACTACACCTCTCAATGAATTTATCTAGTGGTTCACTGATCATATTAACACCACTGGTGTGTCACAGAATTTTATACCATTGGGCAGTGCAGAAAAAAATAACTACATTTTAACCACCAAGATTTTGTTTTAGCACCAAATTTTACATTTTCACACAATAAGTGGGTAAAAATGGTAGCATAATTTGTCCCACATAATTATTTTTGCATTGCTTTATTCTGAGAGCTATAACTTTTTTATTTTTCCGCTAATGGAGCTATATTGCAGCTTGTTTTTTGCGGAACCATGTATATTTATATCTTTCTTTCATCGCATTTTATTCCACTTTTTGTTCAGTAGTATGTTAAAGCATTTTTTTTGCCTTGTTTTTATTTTTTTATGGTGTTCACTGAAGGGGTTAACTAGTGGGATACTTTTTAAGTGGTTAACTAACTGGATAGTTTTATAGGCCAGCTCGTTCTGGATGCGGCAATTCCAAATATGTGTACTTTTTTTGTTTATTTTTTTTCATATATTTATTTATGGGTTCAATATCTTTTAATTTTTTTATATATTTTTATAATTACTATACACATTTTTTTAACTTTATCCCACTATGGGACTATCATTTTTTGCAGACTGATCGCTTGCATAGCATGGGGATGCAACAGCATCCCTATGCTATTCAAATTGTCAGCTCTGCATTGACAGAGAAATTTGCTGATCATGCTAGCAACTTTAGCAGATCTGGTGACCCAGATGTCATCATGACATCGAGTCACCATGGCAACGATCGGGACCCCACATCACGCTGTGGGGTCTCCGATCCAAGGATAGAGGTGCTGTCATCTCTCTGCCTTCCCCAGGAATGCTGTGATCGCGTTCGATCGCAGCATTTAGGGGGTTAAAGCGCCAGAAGCGGAGCAGGACTGATCCTGGCTCTTAGTGCTGGGTGTCAGCTGTCAGAATCATCTGACCTCCGGCGGCAATCACATGCGCACAGCCTGTGTGTGCGCACGATCGCATGGATGTAATAATCCGCCCAGCATCAATAAGGCCCTGGGCGTGTGCACGTATTATTACTGACAATGTCGGAAAGGAGTTAATGTAGATTTAAAACTCCAGTCAGTGATAAGACTAGTAGCAAGCATGCTACTAGGCTTATCACAGCACTAGGAGCTTCTGTGGCCAGTCCGTGTAAGTTCCCTGAATCATCTGAGCCTCCGTACTGTAAGTCGTGACTCGTGAGCTGTCCCACCATACTTTTTTTACACATATCATCAGTATAGACAACAATGCTTTTATTGAGCATGCAGCCAACATATATGATAGCATGCAGGAAATGTTTCATAGATAACAGTCAGTTTTGGTCGTCTTGCTGCTAGTGTTGAAATATTTTTGCTTGATAAACAATACTGGAAGTTGAAAGAACTGAAGGAAGAATTTAATTCTTAAGCCTCTTGTTGCTCACTGCCTGTCTCGTGATGCATCCACCCAACCAAAACTTTAACTAAGCTGCGACAAAGTATCAGTTTGGCTTGCCAAGTTTATAAGAACAGAGTCCTTATTATATGAAACAAAGAAATTGCTTATCTCTTCACTTTCCTTATTTGTTTATGTAACAAGTTTTAGGTATCTTAAAAATCTACCTGAAGAAAGGCTGACTGCAGAGAATGCAAGATATTGTTCAGCTTAATATTTCAAATCCAAACACAATGTTTGGTTATAAATATAATGGGCAAGAGTGGCCTTCAAAAACAGGGGCATTTCATAAGAACTGAACTATATATAACTTTTATTTATTTTAATGGCTTTTGGCTTGAACTCGATACATGACGACTTGATGGATGACCAATCTGTTGGAAGATCGATCTTGTGCAAGGCTAGATAGGTCCACCAGATTCTTCTCCGCCATTATCTTGATTGTATCAAGCCATCGGGTTGCTGTTAGATGACGCTAAGAGCATCTGGACAGTTTTTAATTCATATTATGTAGTAGAAATTTACCTCAAGATTTTGGGACTGCCCCTTGCATAAAGTATGATATGCATAAGGTACACCATGTCTGGTTAGGAATTAGATGGCAGGAGTTACCACACTCCTTTACGACCATTGTTCTTCCCACTTTGGGGGAGTTGGCATGAAAATGACAAAATCTAGTTTTCCCCTCTCCCAGCCCTCTGCCACTGCTTTATATGAGTCTGCTCGTCAGTGGCAGAGAGCCTGGGAGAGGCAAGTCTTGCCTGAGTTTAAGTACTTGGGTTCGATCTTCTGGGATGGTAACAAGGCGATTGTTGACAGACTGGATAGTGGTTTCACTCTGATGCACACACTATTACAGGATGTCTCCAAATGCTTTGACCACCTGGAAGCCGACCTGCAGAGACCGGCGGCGCAGCATTTTTTTTCTTCCATAGAACGGTGTGTGACAGAAAACCTACCGCCTGATCTCCAGTTGAATGTGATGCAGGCCTTCCAAGTTGCTTACAACCAGGTCTTACAGCAGCTGTCCTGATTTCAGCAGCAGGTACCACCTTCCTTCCATACAGGAACAGGTCAACAAGGCCCAGCACAGCAGCAGTGGCAGAATCCTCCAGCACTTTCAACACATCCCAAGGACTAGAATACCCGTCGGCTCCACAAGTGCAAGTGACATATCCACCACCACCACCGCTGGACATTAGGAAAAGTCGGAGGTCCGACTGAAACACGAAACCCAATGCAAGTCAATGGGGAAGCAAAGTCGTCAGGGAGTGGAGGACAGTAAACACACCTACAGTACAGTGCCCATTTCAATGCCAACGACATCAATTCTTATTCCTTAAGCTTGGCAACCTTAATTTACTTTATAATAATAGTTACGCATTGAAAACTGGGGGTTATTTGGCTAAAGTTGTGGGGGGGTAGGGCTGGCTCCAGTTTTTCGTGTGCCCCGGGCCAAAGAGTGTCAGTGGGCCCCTTTAACACATACCCCAATTCATGATGCTCCGATACGGCACAGAAATTTAGTTATAGTACAATGACAAATACTTCACTTCTTACATTACATGACTGACATCTATTTTAAAATCTACAATAGCTCAAAAAACGGACAGTATATTCCTCCATTCAGTATTATGGCCACCACATAGTGCGCCATACAGAATAATGATCCCCATATATAGCTCCATACATAATTGGTCCCATATAATGTTTCATACAGTATATGATGAGCTCCACATAATGCTCCAGTATATGATGGTCCCCATATAATGTGCCATACAGTATAGGACGGTCCCCATAGAGTAGAATGAGCCCCACATATTGCTCCATACAGTATTATGAGTCACATATAAAGCTCCATACAGTATATGATGGGCCCCATATATTGCTCCATATAATGCTCCATTCAGAATAGGCCCCATATGTGCTCCATATGATGCTCCATACCCTATATGATGCCCCATAAATAATGAACTCCATATGATGCTCCAGTATATGATGGGCCCCATGGATGATGCTCCAGTGTATGATGGGCCAATATAATGCTTCATATATAATGGGCCCCATATGATGCTCCAGTATATGATGGGCCCAAGGATGATGCTCCAGTGTCTTATGGGCAAATATAATGCTCCATATATAATGGGCCCCATTTATAATGCTCCAGTGTATAATGGGCCTTCTCTATGATGCTCAAGTGTATGATGGGCCCCACATATAATTCTCCAGTGTATAATGCTCCCCATATATTGCTCCAAACATTAAACAAAATGAAATACCTCTCCTCCCTGGGCACTGCTCCACTCTGGACTCCTCAGCATCGCCATCTTCCAGCTCTCTGCACTTGGACTGTTCAGGCAGAGGGCATACAGACGTGACGTCATCGCGCTCTCTGACCTGAATGTCACTGTCAAAAACCGCGGAAGACGTCACAGTGGTGGAGCAGGGAGAGGTAAGTATTGCAAGTGCTGGGGCCCTGAACAAGCAGGGGGGCCCACTCGTGGTCAACGGCATTGGCACAGGGCCCCTCATAGTACGCTGGTGTGTCTGATGGAGAGTGGGCCCCCCACCGTCAGAGACACTTTTGTATACTATTAGGGGCCCCGTGCCAGTGCCGTCGCCCACCAGTGGGTCCCCCCAGGGAACCGGCACTTGCCCGGGTGCGCCAGGTGCTGACGCCAGCACTGGGGGGACAGTCCAGTTAGGGAGGTGGAAAAACTGGCACATGTTGAGGTGTAGGCTGGACGTTCAGCATCTACAAATGGAGGAATTGGAGAAGTCAGAGGAAGAGGAGGACAAAGCGAGCCATTTTGCTGGCAACCTATGTGTCATCAGGGGAAGGTGGTACAAAATCCTTTGAAACCCAGGCATGATTCATTTTATGAAGGTAAGATCACCAACATTTTGGGTTGACAGCCGGGTCCTTCTTTCTGTCAGGATTGATCGTGCTGCACTGAAGACTCTTTCTAATAGCACACTACCAGCAGGGCAAGCAAGCTCCTGTAAAGCATATTGGGCCAGTTCAGGCAAGGTGTCCAGTTTACAGGCCCACTAGTCAAAAGGGAATGAACTGTGAGGGAGAACATTGATAGGGGAGGAGAGGTAATTTTGAACCATAATTGACAACTGCTGTCTCCTGTCTGTTGCAATCGATTCAGTATTACCAGTCGTGTGAGCGTTACTCGAGAAATCAGTCCACAACATGGTCATGAAACCCGTCTCCAACACCACTTCGGCTGTCTGCACTACGAACACCTCTTCCGTTTGGCCCAGTACGGCTCGTGTAGAACCTCCACCGTTGCTGTGTGCTGGGAATGCCTCTAACAAACGGTTTACCAGAGTTGCTTGTTTGTTCGCCAATATTAGCTCTAGGTTCTCTTGTGGCATGATGTTCTGTAATTTGCCTTTATAGCATGGATCGAGGATGCTGGCCAACCAGTAGTCATCATCCTTCATAATTTTGGCAATGCGGGGTCCCTTTTTTAGGATCCGCAAGACATAATCACACATGTGGGCCAATGTTCTAGGTGTCAATGATGCACTGCCAGTGGTGGGTGGAGGAGCACTTTCTGCCAAATCCACATCCCTCCAGTCACGCACAAACCCTGTACCTGACCTTGGCAAGCCAATATTTTCTCTTGCCCCCTGAGAAGCATCTTCCTCCCCAAAATAATCATCCCCTCATCCTCCTCCTCCTCTTCTTCCTCCACCTCGTCCAGGACAGTTCCCTGAGCAGACAATGGCTGACTGTCATCAAGGCTTCCCTACTCCTCCTCCTCTTCCTGCTCCGCTGCAGACGCCTGATCCTTAATGTGTGTCAAAGTTTGCATGAGCAGACGCATAAGTGGGATGCTCATGCTTATGATGGCGTCATCTGCGCTTACCAGCCGCGTGCATTCCTCAAAACACTGAAGGACTTTACAGAGGTCTTTCAGCTTTGACCACTGCACACCCGACAACTCCATGTCTGCCCTCAAACTGCCTGCCTATGTATCCTCCCACAAATGCATTACAGCCTGCCTCTGTTCGCACAGCCTCTCAACCATGTGCATGGTGGAGTTCCACCTTGTTGCAATGTCTATGATTAGGGCACACACCCTGTACCTGACCTTGCAAGTCAACATTTTCTCTTGCCCATGAGAAGCATCCTCCTCCCCAAAATAATCATTCCCCTCCTCCTCCTCCTCCTCTTCTTCCTCCACCTCGTCCAGGACAGTTCCCTGAGGATGATGCTCCAGTGTCTTATGGGCCAATATAATGCTCCATATATAATGGGCCCCATATATAATTCTCCAGTGTATAATGCTCCCCATATATTGCTCCAAACATTAACCCCTTAACCCCACAGGGTGGTTTGCACGTTAATGACCGGGCCAATTTTTACAATTCTGACCACTGTCTCTTTATGAGGTTATAACTCTGGAACGCTTCAACGGATCTTCACGATTCTGAGAATGTTTTCTCATGACATATTGTACTTCCTGATTGTGGTAAAATTTCTTCGATATAATTTGCGGTTATTTATGAAAAAAATGGAAATATGGCAAAAATTTAGAAAATTTTACAATTTTCAAACTTTTAATTTTTATTCCCTTAAAACAGAGAAATATTCACACAAAATAGTTACTAAATAACATTTCCCACATGTCTACTTTACTTTAGCACAATTTTGAAAATCAAATTTTTTTTTGGGCAACGAAGTTATAAGGTTAAAAGTTGACCACGATTTCTCATTTTTACCACAAATTGTACAAAACCATTTTTTTAGGACCACCTCACATTTGAAGTCATTTTGAGGGGTCTATAAGGCAGAAAATACCCAAAATGACACCATTCTAAAAACTGCACCCCTAAAGGGTACTCAAAGACATATTCAGAAGTTTTTTAAACCCCTTCAGGTCTCACGGGAGCGAACAACTGGAAGGAAAAAATGAACTTTTAACTTTTTAGTCACAAAAATGATCTTTTACAAACAATTTTTTTATTTTCACAAGGTAAAAGGAGAAAATGGACAGAAAAAGTTGTTTTTGCAATTTCTACTGAGTACGCCGAAACCCCATATGTGGGGGAAAACCACTGTCTGGGGCGCATGCAGGGCTTAGAAGGGAAGTAGCGCCCTTTGACTTTTTCAAACAAAATGGCGGGGAATTGAGATTGGATCCATGTCGCGTTTCGAGAGCCCCTAATGTGCCTAAACAGGGAAACCCCCCACAAGTGACACCATTTTGGAAACTAGACCCCCTAAGGAACTTATGTAGATCTGTTGTGAGCACTTTGAACCCCCAAGTGTTTCACTAAAAGTTTATAATGCCTGGTGTGAAAAAAAAAAATTCCACAAAGATGATTTTTTTGTTCCAATTTTGATTTTCCCCAAAGGAAATTGGGCCCCAAAAGTTGTTGTCCAATTTGTCCTGAGTTCGCTGATACCCCATATGTGGGGGAGAAATACTGTTTGAAACGCACCGGAGGGCCCGGAAAAGGGAAATAATGGACGTTTTGAATGCAGACTTTTATGGGTGTCATGTTCAGTTTTCAGAGCCCTGATGTGCCCCAAACAGTGGAACCCCCACAAGTGACCCCATTTGGAAACTAGACCCCCCAAGAACTTATCTAGATCTGTGGTGAGCACTTTGAACCCCCAATGCTTCACGCAATTTTATAATGCCCGGGCATGAAAATAAAAAATCCTATTTTTTTCCCACAAAAGTAATATTTAAGTCACCATTTTTTATTTCCATAGGGTAACATGAGAAATTGGGCCATAAAAGTTGTTGTCCAATTTTCCTGATACGCCGATATCCCATATGTGGGGGGAACCACTTTTGGGCAAAGGCAGAGCTCAGAAGGGAAAGGGGCGCCATTTG
>JARQOD010000005.1:300832952-300849205 GCA_033576555.1 Oophaga sylvatica
TGCGTGCCAGATGGCAACGGCAAGCTTCGTGTCTTCCAACAGGATAACTGCCAAGGTGTTCCTCCTCCTCCTTTTCTTCTTCCCTGTTCCGGCCTCCACGTGACAGCGGTAAGACAGTTGTGGTTGTAGTCCATCTATGTGCATGAAAGTAGCTCCTGTTCTTCCCCCTCCTCTTCCTCTTTGTCAACCAAACCTGTTGGGTGAACGGGTTGGGTGTGTGAAATCACCCTGTAGGTTCCTTGATCCATGTTCTTGTGCTCCCCTGCAATGCCTCCTCTTTTTGTGGCAGAGGCTTTTCAGAATGCGATGAGGGGTGGTGCGTATTAGGGCATCATCGCTGCCAACCATCTTGGTGGACTCCTCAAAGTTTTGGAGGATGCTACATATGTCTGAATCCATGTCCACGCCTGAGGTTTTGTGTGGAGTCAAACCTGACAAACGAGGCCCTTGTTGATGTGGTATTCAACAATACCCGTTCTGCTCAAAATCCTTTCAACATAGCAGTGTGATTCCAAAGTGTGGGGAATCCCCACACCAGTTGGTGAGCCGGAATCTGCAACACTGCGAAGCCGGCAAGGGCGGCTGGCTGTAGTGACTTTCTAAAAGTGCACACAGGCGGGTATTTTAAAACCAGCGATCCAGCAGCCCCGGAAGCTTTTTAGAAAACGTTTAACCGAGGTTTAGCACATGGGCCAGGATGTAGTGGTCAGTTCGCCTCGCCTCAAAGCCGCCACCAGGTTCCTGCCTTGTCACACAAAACCAGCCTGGCTGGAGATTTAGCGGTGTCAGCCAACATCTCCCTGCTCTTTCGAGCTGTCAAAATCTGCAGCATTGTGGGTTTGTCCCCTAAGCAAATTAGTTAGCCAGCCTCTGCGCTTTGCTTTGGCAGTGCTGCAGTGTTTTTCCAGCTTGTGATGATGTGCTATTTCTGAATGGAGGTGAAGAGGAGGGGAGGAGATGCAGGGCGTAACAGTGGGGGCAACCCTGATTGACATGGGCCCAACAATTTCCCTTGGCGTCGGGGGGAATGTTCCACCCCAAGGTTGATGGGTACGGTTTTCACTATTTTTAACCCCGTGTGGTCAGCAAAAGTATCTCCCTGGCACAAGCACTTGTCCACGTGTCTGTGGTTAGGTGTACTTCCCAGTAACTGCATTGTTTTGAGGGCAAGGTAATGTTGTGAGACACGTGCTTGGTAATGCTAGGATGGACAGGGGAGAAATGGGGGGCTGGGGAAGGTCCTTGGGATGGCCCCCGCCACAGGTTGCGGAAAGCTTCAGTCTCCACGAGCCCAAAGGCAACATTTCGACCGAAGCAGAGGGAATAAGAGAATTGAGTTTCTGTGGCCTGTGGGGGTTGGCTGTTTTTCCGTTACGTTCAAATGACTGGGGTATGGCAATGAAGGCTGCGCTGGGACAAAAGGCGTGGACGTGCTGATGTGGTGTTTTGACAAGTGGTCAACGGGGTGCAGGGGGGAGGCATCTTGCATGCACCCTGGACAGGGGTTGGTTTGCACGCACAACAGTGGAAAAAGCAGGGTGGGCACCCGCAGACACTGTTCTGGAGCCTGGTATTGGGCCCACTTTGTCGGGTCCTTTGCTGCCATGGATGATCATGTGGTGGTGGTAAGGCTGGGGGGTTTTTGTTCCCCTGCTGATGCTGGCTGACAGGTTTGCAAATGGCCTGTTTCGGGTTATCGGCAGGTCTTTTAAAATAACCAGATCGGGAAGCCTAACAGTTGGATGGCAACTTCCTCGGTTGGTTGGGGAAAGGGTGTCGCTTCTGTCTGCGGCCACCCCCACTGCTTTTCCTGCCTGAAGTGGTGCGACGCCTACTCCATTGTGTGCTGCTGTCCTCGCTCTGATGTCCTCCTGCCAGGTTGGGTCTGTTCCCTCTCTTCCCCCACCTCTTTTCCCATTCCCCCCTGGTCCGCTTCTGCTATTGGCAATTTTGCCTCTCATGTCACCTTTGTGACCGTGGTGCTCAAAGATTTGTGCATGTACATGGATTTATCTTGCTATGCTTTAGTGGAGCAGGCGGAGGCACGAATCCCCAAAATGGAAAACTGAACAGCTCTTCGGAGTGTCCAGTGTGGGTCAGTTGTTCAGGGCACTTAGAAATGTGGAAGGAAGGAGGATCGGGTTTAAGGATATGTTATCAGATTCACGGCTATGTGACTTGGGACCGTGTTGAAAACAGGGTCTGGTGGTTAAGCAACTGGAAGTATTATCGCTACCCAAACCCAACAATTTTTACACGCTCGGGTTCAATAGGCTGTCTTGCCGTGGTCCCCTAGGACTTCGGAACTAAGGCAGACAAAAAGACGTGGGGTTTTCGGTGGGCCAATTTCAGCTTGCTCACGGCCTCGGCTGCCCCTCACCATCACGTCCATTTTCCCCGTCACTGCCATGCGCCTTGCCATTGTAAATGGAAAGAATATTTTCCGTTCATACAAAAAGGGTGATTTGGGAGTCAATTGTATGTGATAGTGTGCTTGAAAAACACTTTTTACTATTGGAATTTAGGTAAAAATGTTTTTGGCCTTATAGATTTAATAATTTTCGTTATCAACTGCAAAAAATAAAATGTTTGCATCTTTTAGCCGCCCAGAATGGTGGCAGGAGATACCACAACGACAATTGTGTACCCTGTTTTTTTTTTATTTTTGGGGTAACTGTGCTGCATATCAGTTTTGTCACCCGGACCAAAATTTAAAAACCGGCCTACCTGCCCAAACTTTGGCACACACAGATATGAGCTGCCACGGAGTACCACTATGAAAAAATGTGTGGCCTGTATTTTTTTATTTTTTTTCAAATATGCGTTTTATAAGTACAGTACCCCAGACAAAAAAAAAACTGCCATAAACTGGCCAAACTTTGAGCACAAAGATAGAAGCTGGCACGGGATACCACTACGAAAAAATGTGTGTCTTGTGTTTTTTTTACTTTTTTTGCGAAATACTGCTGTATATAGCACAGTGCACCCAGGACAAAAAAAATAAAATGCCATAAACGCCCCAAATTTAAGCCACACAGATATGAGCTGGCACGGCGATATCACTACGACAAATGGGTGCCCTGTTTTTTTTATTTTTGGGTAACTAGTGCTGTTATCGGACTGTGACACCCCCGGACAAAAAAGGAAAAAAGGCCTACACTGCCCAAACTTTGAGCACACAAGATATGAGCTGCCCGAAATACCCTCCGACAAATGTGTGCCCCGTTTTTTTTTTTTTTTTTGGATAACTAGTGCTGTATATCAGTCAGTGCCCCAGGATAAAAAAAATAAAACTAACTAAACTGCCCAAAAATAAGCAACACAGATTATGAGCTGCCACGGAGTCCACTCGACAAATGCGTGCCTTTTTTTTTATTTTTGGGCAAACTAGTGCTGTATATGGTCGTGACACCCAGAACTAAAAAAGGAAACAGGCCATACTGCCCAAAAACTTTGAGCACACCAGTATGAGCTGCCACAGAAATACCACACCGAAAATGTCGACTGTATTTTTTTTATTTTTTGACTAAATATGGTGTATATAAGTACAGTCACACCCAGGCCAAAAAAAAAAAAAAAGTGTGTACATGGTTCAAACTTTCAGCACGCACAGTATGAAACTGGCCAACTGGCAAGGGAAACCACACCAAAACTGTGTGGATGTTTTGTTTTTTTTTTGGTAAATACGGTGTATATAAGTCAGTCACACCCAGGCCAAAAAATAAAAATGGTGTACATGGACAAACTTTCAGCACGCACGATATGAGCTGCCACAAGAAACCCCACCGAAACATGTGTGGCATTTTTTTTTTTTTTTGGCTAAATACTGGTGTATATAAGTCAGTACACCCCAGGCCAAAAAAATTAAGTATGAGCTGGAATGAAGATACCACACCGAAAATGTGTGGCTGTTTTTCTTTTTTTTTTTTTTGATAAATACTGGTGTCGTGCCTTGCAAAAGTTTCGCTTCCTGGAACTTTTAACCTTTTCCCACATAATTTCTTCAAACATAAAGTTACCAATGTTAATTTTTGGTGAAGAATCAACAAACAAGTTGGCACAATTGTGAAGTTGAGCGAAAATTTATTGGTTATTTAAAATTTTTGTGGAAATACAAAAATTGAAAGGTGGGGCGTGCAATATTATTCGCCCCTTTACTTTCAGTGCAGCAAACTCACTCTAGAAGTTTATTGTGGATTCTCGAATGATCCAATGTTTTCCTAATGACTATGATGATAAATAATAATCCATTGTCGTGTAATCATTCGTCTATCTTAAATGCATCCTGCTCTGTGATAGTCTCAGGTTCTGTTTGAAGCACAGAGAGCATGAAGACCAAGAAAACACAACCAGGCAGGTCCGTGATACTGTTGTGGAGAAGTTTAAAGCTGGATTTGGATACAAAATGATTTCCAAAACTTTAAACATCCCAAGGAGCACTGTGCAAGCGATCACATGAAATGGAAGGAGTATCATACACTGCAAATCTACCAAGAACCGGCCCGTCCCTCTAAACTTTCATCTCAAACAAGGAGAAGACTGATTAGAGATGCAGCAAGAGGCCCATGATCACTCTGGATGAACTGCAGAGATTACAGCTGAGGTGGGACAGTCTATCCATAGGACAACAATTCAGTCGTACACTGCACAAATCTGGCCTTTATGAGAGTGGCACAAAAGAAAACCATTTCTCAAAGATATCCATAAAAAAGTGTCATTTAAAGTTGCAACAACCCACCTGGGAGACACACCAAACATGTGGAAGAAGGTGCTCTGGTCAGATGAAACCAAAATCGAACTTTTTGGTAACAATGCCAAAAAATATGTTTGGGTAAAGGCAAACACAGCTCATCACCTGAACACACCACCCCACTGTCAAACATTGGAGGTGGCAGCATCAGGGTTTTGGGCCTTTTTTCTTCAGCAGGGACAGGGAAGCTGTTTCAAATTGATGGGAAGATGGATGGAGCCAAATACAAAAACCATTCTTGAAGAAAAACCTGTTGGAGTCTGCAAAAGACCTGAGACTGGGACGGAGATTTGTCTTCCAACAAGACAATGATCCCAAACATAAAGCAAAATCTACAATGGAATGGTTCACAAATAAACATATACAGGTGTTAGAATGGCCAAGTCAAAGTCCAGACTGAATCCAATCGAGATTCTGTGGAAAGAGCGGGAAAACTGCTGTTCACAAACGATCTCCATCAACCTCACTGAGTAGAGCTGTTTGCCAAGGAAGAATGGGCAGAATTTCAGTCTCTCGATTGTACAAAACTGATAGAGACATACCCCAAGCGACTTGTAGCTGTAATCGCAGCAAAAGGTGGCGCAACTAAGTATTAAGATAAAGGGGCCGAATAATTTTGCACGCCAACTTTTCAGTTTTTGTATTTCCACAAAAAATTAAAATAACCAATAAATTTCGTTTAACTTACAATTGTGTCCCACTTGTTGATTCTTCACCAAAAATTAACATTTATTTATCTTTATGTTTGAAGCATGATATGTGGGAAAAGGTTGAAAAGTTCCAGGGAGCCGAATACTTCGCAAGGCACTGTATTATACCATAAGTGTGCATAATAAATAAATAAATGTGTGCCACTTGGAACCCCACGCCTTACTTTACTTGCTTATATTAATAAAAAACAAGAAGAATGAAATTTTATTATTCTCTTGTTTTTAATGGATAATTAATCTATTAGTTCACATCTGTTATGACATGATTAAACAAACCTACAAAAAAAGGCTGCACTCAAGCATACTAAAGCAGACAATATGGAATACATGAAATTTAGAATAGCAATATGGCTTTGGAATATAAGGAAAAATTTGAGACGCTTAGTATAAACATTTGGCCAAACATTTTTAAACCCACCAACCATCGTCAAGGTGGTTCAATACTGGTGAGTCCCTGACCTAATGTGAACATACCTCTATTAAGCTGATATCTGAATTTCTGGGTGAATATGCACCTCTGTCAGCAATGCTGCATTTATGGGTAAGTAGGGACCTGGTGTAATTAAAATCACCACTGGGGGGGCGGGTGCTCGGTCAGCAAGCTAACTTCAATAGACAAAAAAACCTGACTGGCACATCCAGACTAATGTGAAAATAGGTGCAAGCCAAGGGAAGCTACCCCAGGTAAAACATACAAAAAAAGGCTGCACTCAAGCATACTAAAGCATGAACAATATGGAATACATGAAATTTAGAATAGCAATATGGCTTTGGATTATAAGGAAAATTGAGACGCTTAGTATAAACATTTGGCCAAACATTTTAAAGCCCACCAACCATCGTCAAGGTGGTCTCAATACTGGTGAGTCCCTGACCTAATGTGAACATACCTCTATTAGCTGATATCTGAATTTTCGGGTGAATATGCACTCTGTCGCAATGCCTGCATTTTGGGTAAAGTAGGGACCTGGGGTAATTAAAATCACCACCTGGTGGGGGGGAGTGCTCGGTCAGCAAGCTAACATTCAATAGACAAAAAAACCTGACTGGCACATCCAGCTAATGTGAACTAGGTGCAAGCAAGGGAAGCTACCCCATGTAAAAATACAAAAAAAAGGCTGCACTCAAGCATACTAAAGCATGACAATATGGAATACATGAAATTTAGAATAGCAATATGGCTTTGGTATTAAGGAAAAATTTGAGACGCTTAGTATAAATTTGGCCAAACATTTTAAAGCCCACCACCATCGTCAAGGTGGTCTCAATACTGGTGAGTCCCTGACCTAATGTGAACATACCTCTTATTAGGCTGATATCTGAATTTCTGGGTGAATATGCACCTCTGTCAGCAATGCCCTGCATTTATGGGTAAAGTAGGGACCTGGTGTAATTAAAATCACCACTGGTGGGGGCGGAGTGGGTCGGTCAGCAAGCTAACATTCAATAGACAAAAAAAACCTGATGGCACATCCAGACTAATGTGAACTAGGTGCAAGCCAAGGGAATCTACCCCCATGTAAAACCTACAAAAAAAGGCTGCACTCAAGCATACTAAAGCATGACAATATGGAATACATGAAATTTAGAATAGCACCTCTATTAGGCTGATATCTGAATTTCTGGGTGAATATGCACCTCTGTCAGCATGCCTGCATTTACGGGTAAAGTAGGGACCTGGTGTAATTAAAATCATCAATTCAGATATCAGCCTAATAGAGGTTATGTTCACATTAGGTCAGGGACTCACCAGTATTGAGACCACCTTGACGATGGTTGGTGGGCTTTAAAATGTTTGGCCAATGTTTATACTAAGGTCTCAAATTTTTCCTTATATTCCAAAGCCATATTGCTATTCTAAATTTCATGTATTCCATATTGTCATGCTTTAGTATGCTTGAGTGCAGCCTTTTTTTGTTATGTCTCAAATTTTTTCCTTATATTCCAAAGCCATATTGCTATTCTAAATTTCATGTAGTCCATATTATCATGCTTTAGTATGCTTGAGTGCAGCCTTTTTTTGTAGGTTTTACATGGGGGTAGCTTCCCTTGGCTTGCACCTAGTTCACATTAGTCTGGATGTGCCAGTCAGGTTTTATTGTCTATTGAATGTTAGCTTGCTGACCGAGCACTCCGCCCCCACCAGGTGGTGATTTTAATTTACACCAGGTCCCTACTCTACCCATAAATGCAGGCATTGCTGACAGAGGTGCTATTCACCCAGAAATTCGATATCAGCCTAATAGAGGTATGTTCACATTAGGTCAGGGACTCACCAGTATTGAGACCACCTTGACGATGGTTGGTGGGCTTTAAAATGTTTGGCCAAATGTTTATACTAAGCGTCTCAAATTTTTCCTTATATTCCAAAGCCATATTGCTATTCTAAATTTCATGTGTTCCATATTGTCATGCTTTAGTATGCTTGAGTGCAGCCTTTTTTTGTATGTTTTACATGGGGGTAGCTTCCCTTGGCTTGCACCTAGTTCACATTAGTCTGGATGTCCCAGTCAGGTTTTTTTGTCTATTGAATGTTAGCTTGCTGACCGAGCACTCCGCCCCCACCAGGTGGTGATTTTAATTACACCAGGTCCCTACTTTACCCATAAATGCAGGCATTGCTGACAGAGGTGCATGTTCACCAGAAATTCAGATATCAGCCTAATAGAGGTATGTTCACATTAGGTCAGGGACTCACCAGTATTGAGACCACCTTGACGATGGTTGGTGGGCTTTAAAATGTTTGGCCAAATGTTTATACTAAGCGTCTCAAATTTTTCCTTATATTCCAAAGCCATATTGCTATTCTAAATTTCATGTATTTCATATTGTCATGCTTTAGTATGCTTGAGTGTAGCCTTTTTTTGTATGTTTTACATGGGGTAGCTTCCCTTGGCTTGCACCTAGTTCACATTAGTCTGGATGTGCCAGTCAGGTTTTTTTGTCTATTGAATGTTAGCTTGCTGACCGAGCACTCCGCCCCCACCAGGTGGTGATTTTAATTACACCAGGTCCCTACTTTACCCATAAATGCAGCATTGCTGAAGA
Source organism: Oophaga sylvatica (assembly GCA_033576555.1). Lineage (NCBI taxonomy): Eukaryota > Metazoa > Chordata > Amphibia > Anura > Dendrobatidae > Oophaga > Oophaga sylvatica. Next base: position 300,841,461 of record JARQOD010000005.1, read on the forward strand.
GGTGCATAATCACCCAGAAATTCAGATATCAGCCTAATAGAGGTATGTTCACATTAGGTCAGGGACTCACCAGTATTGAGACCACCTTGACGATGGTTGGTGGGCTTTAAAATGTTTGGCCAAATGTTTATACTAAGCGTCTCAAATTTTTCCTTATATTCCAAAGCCATATTGCTATTCTAAATTTCATGTATTCCTATTGTCATGCTTTAGTATGCTTGAGTGCAGCCTTTTTTTGTATGTTTTACATGGGGGTAGCTTCCCTTGGCTTGCACCTAGTTCACATTAGTCTGGATGTGCCAGTCAGGTTTTTTTGTCTATTGAATGTTAGCTTGCTGACCGAGCACTCCGCCCCCACCAGGTGGTGATTTTAATTACACCAGGTCCTACTTTACCCATAAATGCAGGCATTGCTGACAGAGGTGCATAATCACCCAGAAATTCAGATATCAGCCTAATAGAGGTATGTTACATTAGGTCAGGGACTCACAGTATTGAGACCACCTTGACGATGGTTGGTGGGCTTTTAAATGTTTGGCCAAATGTTTATACTAAGCGTCTCAAATTTTTCCTTATATTCCAAAGCCATATTGCTATTCTAAATTTCATGTATTCCATATTGTCATGCTTTAGTATGCTTGAGTGCAGCCTTTTTTTGTATGTTTTACATGGGGGTAGCTTCCCTTGGCTTGCACTAGTTCACATTAGTCTGGATGTGCCAGGCAGGTTTTTTTGTCTAATGATTAAACATCCTGTTTTGAAAGACTCAGACAAGAAGAAATTAGGAAATGATATGCAACTGAAATATTTATTGATTAGACTGGAAGTTCCTTAATGAACTTAGTTAATCAGAAGCTAGTAAATCAAATGAGGATCAATGACATTGACAATATAAGTGAGTTAAACTGATAATATTATTAGATCACACATTACTAGGTCCATTGCGGCTCACAATCACATAGTAACATCTAATAAACAAAAATGTCCTCCGACACAGAGACTGGTGGCATTTTAAGGGTGTGTAATAAAAGTAGGGCTGGATACAGTTTCAGAGAACTTTGGAAGAATAAAAGAGGGAGATTTACAATTGTTTTTAGTTACAATGGAGTCACTGAAAGATTTAGCCAAAGAGGGAAATTATTGAACAGAAAGGAATGAAAATTGAAGCTGTGCAGATTGATAGATAAAATACAGATCATGTGAAAATAGTTTCTGAATTAAAAAAAAGGCAATTACTTGTTTATCGCAGTGGGAAACCATGGCATGCATGTAATTGTAATCATGGGAAGTGACAGTGTGAGTTTATAGTTGTGTGGAAGACTGGATTCAGAAAAAAATATTTTCAAGTAACACACTGACCAATGTGGAAGTGCACATGAATGATTTTATAGTTTTACGGACCAGAACAGTGCATGCAATGGGAGACAGCCCCGCACTGTCTATTATTCGGAAGAGCACACAGACTCATGTTCACAAATTATGGCCTGATCATTTCAACAATCATCCACAGCCTCATTTAGGAGTCCATGTTGAACGTATTAGTTATGTCTGTGTTTTTCAAGGATGCAACATGTACCCATTATAATCAATGCTGTTATTCACATATCCGTGTTTTTTTCAAGAATAGTATGTCTGTGCAAATCTCACAGAGACTTGTCCATTTTTTTCGATTATCACAGATGAAAAGTGCCAATACAAAGTCTATGAGTCCATGAAAAATACATGCAGCTCTCCTTATTTAACATTGGAAAGTATAGCAAAGCATTGAAATGTATTTATTTCTTTATCCATCATTGAAAAAACACTCATGACACGCTTATGGCAAAAACCGACACATGGACCAAACACTGATGCACAACTGTTGGCAGCGGATTAATCTCTGTACTGTCCAGCTGTTCAACAGAGAATATATATTTATTCAGGAACAAATATAACAGTTTACAACTGGTATTTCTTAAAGTTTAGGGTCTTAGCATCTTCTCTGTCAGCTTGCAAAGTGAAAGTAAAGTTTGCTCCAGCTACACACACACTGACTGAGTGGAACCTCCTGTTTCTTTTTAATTTGTATTTTAACAAGTGAATTATTAGCAATCTAAAACTATGGAGATAGAACTCATACACTATTGAACAGTAGTAATAGTAGTTGATGCAATATATACAATAATAGGCATTATTCCAACACCTTCACTCAACAACTACTTATCCTGTTAGGCCGGCGTCACACTTGCGAGTGTGATGCGAGTAAGTCGCACGACTTTCTCGCATCAACACCCGGCACGGCCGCCCGCTCTCGGACCCGAGTGTGCGGCTGCATGTATTTCTATGCAGCCGCACACTCGGGTCCGAGAGGGGGCGGCCGTGCCAGGTGTTGATGCGAGAAAGTCGTGCGACTTACTCGCATCACACTCGCAAGTGTGACCCCGGCCTTAGTCCCGTAGTGCTTCTGAATTCTTCAAACTTGGCTCTTGGAAGTGGCTTTGCCATAACATCAGCTATTATCTGGTCAGTCATGCAATAAACATACTCACTTATACACCATTCTATGAAATGATTTTTTAACGTCAATGTATTTGGTTCTCACATTGATCTCACTGCATGCAAGTTTAATGCATCCTTGATTGTCTTCATAAATCACAATTAGTTGAGTTGATGGCTTATAAAGTTCAAGTAGCATTTGGTTTAACCAAATGACATCTTGACTTGTGCGGGCTGCAGACACATACACTGCTTATGTAGCTGACAAGGCTACAGACACCTGTTTTCTGCTAGACCAAGTAATTGAGCTTCCTCCAAGCTTGAATAATTAGCCGCTTGTCGATTTATGATCACTTTTCACCAGCCAGTTTCAAAATGCTGATTCAGAATTTTAGTCATCTTTGCAATTTCTGTTTCCTCTTGATGAACCATAATCACATCGTCAAACATGTGAGAGACCATACATCTACTTTCTGTCTGTACATTTTGTATAAACATGGATCTGCTTGACCTCTTTTAAATCTTCCTTCCAATAAGACTGTATTCATTTTGGTGTTCCATACTCTTGCTGATTGCTTTAAGACCATTAGAGAGATTTTTGTAGTTTGCAAATGAGAGTCTCTTCACCTCTTTGATATCACACTCAGGTTGAGTCATGTCCATTTCCTCTTCAAAGTCACCATTTAAAAAGGCAGTCTTGATGTCCAAATGTCTGACAAACATTTTTGTACAGCATCTAGAGTCATTAGGGTCCTGAATGTGGTCTGTTTAGCAAATGAAGAAAATGTGGCATCATAATCTTCACCATATTTCTGAGAATATCCTTTTGCTACTACTCATGCTTTAAATTTGTGAACTTTGCCTTCAGAGTCATACGTGGTCATTAAAACCCATTTACATTTGATTGCTTTCTTGGCTTGTGGTAGTTTGGTGAGTTTTCAAGTTTGAAGTTGATGAAGGGACTTAATTTCTTCATTAGCAGCATTAATGCACTTCAGTTTTTCATAGACAGGAAGCAGTTGATACCCCCGAAGAGCCCTTGCAGGGTGTAACCACAGTGAGGAAAGACTGCCATCTGCTGGACAGGCGCAATCAGGTGGAAGCAATTTCTCGCGGAAGAATTTCAGGGAGAGTAGCTTCATGTACTGGACCTGGTCAGTCACTCACAGGATATAAAAGCCCTGTGCGCCAAACCGCAGGCAAAAAGTGGCCCCAAGAGAAAGAGAGGAGCAGAGGCCTCTGTGGGAAGTCTGAGCACAAGGATGCTGGTCACCACCTGACAAGGTTCAGACCTTTCTAATGATCTTTTTACTCTTAGACCTGAGACGGGGACAAGGGGGCATCCTCTAGTCTGGAGGAAAGAATATTTTATCGTAATCACAGACGCAGTTTCTTTACTGTAAGAGCAGTGAGACTGTGGAATTCTCTGCAGTTGCATTGAGTGATTCACTACTAAATTTAAGAAGGGCCTGGATGCCTTTCTTGAAAAGTATATTACAGGTTATATATACTAGATTCCTTGATAGGATGTTGATTCAGGGAACTATTCTGATTCCCGTATGTGGAGTCGGGAAGGAATTTTTTCCCCTATGTGAAACTTAGTGTTTGCTGCTGTTTTTTTTTTGCCTTCCTCTGGATCAACAGTTAGGCTATGGGTTGAACTAGATGGACTTAAAGTCTTCCTTAACCTTAAAAACTATGTTACATGTTACCTTGTCTGATTTGGCAAGATTTATTTAGCAAATTATGGTGGAAAATAAGTATTTGGTCATTAACAAAAGTTCATCTCAATATTTTGTTTTATACCCCTTTGCTGGCAATGACAGAGGTCAAACGCTTTCTGTAAGTATTCACAAAGTTGACACACACTGTTGGTGGTATGTTGGCCCATTCCTCCATGCAGTTTCCTCTAGAGTAGTGATGTTTTGGGCCTGTCGCTGGGCAATACGGACTTTCAAATCCCTCCAAATGTTTTCTATGGGGTTGAGATCTGGAGACTGGCTAGTCCACTCAAGGACCTTCATATGCATCTTATAAAACCCACTCCATTTCCCTGGCGGTGTTTGGGGATCATTATCATGCTGAAAGATCCATCCAGTTTCATTTTCAATGCCTTGCTGATGGAAGGAGGTTTGCACTCAAAATCTCGCGATACATGGCTCCATTCATTCTTTCATATACACAAATCAGTCGTCCTGGTCCTTTTGCAGAGAAACCAGCCCCAAAGCATGATGTTGCAACCCCCATGCTTCACAGTAAGTTTTAGTGTTCTTTGATGCAACGCAGCATTCTGTCTCCTCCAAACATGACGAGTTTTGTTTTTGCCAAACAGTTCTACTTTGGTTTCATCAGACCATATCACATTCTCCCAATACTCTTCTGGATACTCCAAATGCTCTCTAGCAAACTTCAGATGGGCCCAGACATGTACAGGCTTTAAGCAGGGGGACACGTCTGGCACTGCAGGATCTGAGCCCTGGTGGCGTAGTGTGTTATGATGGTACCTTTGTTACGGTGGTCCCAGCTCTATGCAGGTCATTCACTAGATCCCCCATGTGGTTTTGGGATATTTGCTCACTGTTCTTGTGATATTTTGACCCCACGGGCTGAGATGTTGTGTGCAGATCCAGATCGAGGAGATTATCAGTGATCTTTTTATGTCTTCCATTTTCTTATTATTGCTCCCACAGTTGATTTAATCACACCAAGCTGCTTGCCTATTGCAGATTCAGTCTTCCCAGCCTGGTGCAGGGCTACAATTTTGTTTCTGGTGTCCTTAAACAGCTCTTTGTTCTTCACAATAGTGGAGTTTGGAGTGTTGTGGAAGGTGTCTTTAATTTACTGATAACAAGTTCAAACATTGCCATTACTACAGGTAATGAGTGGAGGACAGAGAAGCCTCTTAAAGAAGAAGTTACAGGTCTGTGAGAGCCTGAAATCTTAAATGTTTTTAGGGACCAAATACTTATTTTCCACCATAATTTGCAAAATAAATCTTGCCAAATCAGACAAGGTGATTTTCTGGATTTGTTTCTTATTTTGACTCTCATAGTTGTGGTCTACCTAAAATGTCAATTACAGGCCAATCTCATCTTTTTAAGTGGGAGAACTTGCACAATTGGCTGACTAAATACTTTTTTCCTCACTCTACATGCACAATCAGATCATCTATGCTGACGGAGATAGTGCCTTGTGCTTTTGGATCCTACCTACACAGTCTTCTGATAGTGGGTCAGGTCTCTTACCTTTCTTATCAGCAGCATCTTTACCTTGAATTTCCTTGATGGGTAGTTTTGGTAGTCATTTTGGCACTGAGAAATTCGCAGAGTTGCTGCTGGTGGCCATCTTTGCTTATTCTTAGTACACTGTTGTTTTGTCTCCTCTGGGCTGTTCTCTTGGTCTTTGGGTTTCTGGGCCCATAAGCTGTTGGCAGCAGATAAATCTGTACTGTCCAGCCAAACAACAGTGAATATTATGTTTATTCAGGAACAAAGATAAACACAGCTTACAATGGTATGTTTATAGGTTAGGATCTTAGTATCTTGTTGCAGCTGAATTATTGGCAATATAACATATTGCAGGAGTCAGAAAACTCCTGCATTATTAAACAGAAGTAAATAGTAGTTGATACATATATTTAATAAGCATTATTCCAAACAACAGACTGTTGACATGGTACTGTTTTTTTCACGTAGTGCTTTAATGAGGCCTTAGACTGTGAGTCCACAATGATCTTTTGATTAATTTTTCATGGATGGAGATTTTCTGCAGAAATGCGCTAAAAATGTGTTTTTTTTACCTCAATGTTTTCAATCAATGCAATTCTGTGGGGAAAATCTGCACATAATACTCAACTACATGAAAAATTTAAATGTTGTGGATTTCAAACACGCAGTGCATGTCAACTTTACGTGAGTAAAAAAAGAAGCACGAGCACACGAGATTTTTAGGAATGCCATCCACTTTGCTGGAAAACTGTACGAAGCACAAATTTGCAGCGTCAAAAACTCACCAAAAACTCATTGCGGAAACACAGTATTAGTTTCTCACAGCTTTTTCATGGTCTAGTATATCGCATTTAACGTTATAAACCTATTGTTGAAATTTTGTACTGAAATCAGTTCAGTGTATTAAATGAGATTGTTTTGATAGCTAGCACATAGATTTCTGCAACCCCATTCACATGAATGACAGTCACAGGATTATCATCTGCAAGAAATGTTTCTATTCTGAGTTCTTCTTAAAGGGAATTTGTCGTAGGATCAACTCTCCTAAGCCGTCAACATGGACATGAGGACACAGGAAGATGATACCTTGAATCTGTATCCAATATCTTATTCTAGAAAAATACACATTTTTTCGTATTATGTAAATTAGGTGTTAATATCCTTCAGCTGGACACACATCTCCGGAGAATCTGCTTCAGGCTTATTCTTAATGAAAAAGGGCGTTATCAGTGTGACACATGTAATAACTGACAATATCTATAGCAGGGTTAAGGTGGCAGGTTTCCAAACCGTGCAGTAACTGAGGCAGTGACCCAAGCAAGACCAATATAAACAGCTTTTATTCAGCAAATCACGGGTTAAACAGAAAGTCTGCGGTACGCATCCGGGTTAACATCAGTCCATAAAAATGGTTGCGGGGACAACGGCCTCGCGGGCCGAACAGAGCCTGACGGGTGCAGAGCCGGCCAGGTGTGGGTTCAGCTACACACAATCTGCGGAGTTTTCCTGCTATGCTCTTAGCAGGGTCCCAAACATAGAACCACAAATCCTTAGTGCAGGAGTTTTAAAAGACCTGTGGCAAAAGCCACTGGAAACCGGGTTGGAGGGAGGAGGCGCCCCACTGCCTCCTGTGACCTCCTCCAAGAAATGAAGGCCCTGCCGGCTTTACTTAATCTGCCTTAGCAGGTAGTCTGACCAGGTCACTGTCACCTTCATTCCTGCATTGCAGCCGCAGCGGTGTGTGTGTGCAATGCACTCCAATGGTTTTAATAGGTTCTGTACACATTCTGGGGGAAATATAACGTCCCTCGTAAACGATCCGGTCACTGCCTCACATATTCCCCCCCTCTGTTCAAACTTGTGGGGTTGAACATTTGTCACCATACAGGGTGCCGGGACAGGGCATCCGCGTTTGCTTGCAACTTTCCAGGGCGATGTTCTACAGAGAAACTGAATTTTGCAGTGACAGAACCACATGGTGACTCGCGCATTCCTCTCTTGGCATTCCTCATCCATACAAGGGTGAGTGGTCGTCACCAAGCG
>JARQOD010000005.1:300849305-300937855 GCA_033576555.1 Oophaga sylvatica
ACCCGTATGTATATACACACAATACTAACTATATATATAATAATGTTTAAAACCGTTGCAGTTACTATCACTGTATACAGTATAACCCATTGAAAAAAAGGCTAGCGGGCCTCCACTTGCAGCTTTTCATTGAGAAAGAAAATAAACTGTGGGTCTTTGAAAATAGCAATGGTTCTTTTCAGTTAAAAATGAGCGAAGGCATAGATTTTTGGGGGGGGAAAACCTGCGGCCTGGGGAAAATTTTGAAGGAGAACCAAGCAAAACTCTAAACAGGACTTTTAAAATCCTATCATTTGAAGCTAATTGTGATTCATATATATTGTGGAACCGCTTGGATCACTAAAAGCCTTATGAAGGTTTTAATTCTTCCCGACTGCCTCACTATTATTATTAATTATTATTTTTTTCTTTTTTTAAGTGCCATTTATTCCTGGGCTTTCATGTGAAAAGGGGCAAATATAGACATGTACAATAAACATGACAAAAACGGCCACACAGTACAGAGGAGAGAAGACCCTGCGCAAGGGCTCCAGTTACGGGATGGGTGAGGAACCAGGGAGATTAGTTGGTGTGCGGTGGTTCCGTAACTGGGATCCTGCGGTGTAGGCTTGTCGGAGGTGGGTCTTCGGTTCTTTTTGAGGTTTCCTGGTAGGCGATGTCTGATGTTTTGGGGAGAGAGTTCCAGGTATGGGCGAAGCATGGAGAAGTTTTTTTGTGTGCGGTTGTGGGAAGAAAGATAAGAGGGGAGTGAGAAGGAGATCTTGAGATGAACGAAGGTTTTGCGTGTAGGTAAGTCCCGGAACCATGTCACAATGTATGGAGGAAACGGTTTTTGGGAGGACTTTGTATGCATAGTTAGAGTTTTGAATGGAGCCTCTGAAGCGGAAGAGGGAGGGCTTGGCATGCGGAGAGGGGGAATAACGGAGCAGGTGGTTTTGTTGGGCACAGAGGTGAGGATGGTTTGGTGCCAGAGTGTGAGGGGAGGCCGAGGTAGGAGGTTGCAGTAGTCGAGGGTGGGGTTAAGGGCAATTGCACTATGTTTTTGTGGTGTCCATGGTCAAGGAATGCACGGATCGAGGGAAATATTTTTGGTTTGAGATGGCGGGGAGGCAAGGGCTTAGTTGGGCTTGAAAGGAGGGAAGAGTGAGGATCCCCCGAGGCACGAGATGCGGGACTGGGGGAAGTGAGCACCATTGACATTGAGGATGGTCTGATGAAGGGGTAGAGTGAGAGGGGGGGAAAGTTGATGAATTGTCTGTTTTGGTCCAGGTTCAGTTTTAGAAAGTGGAAAGAAGAAAGCTGAAATAGCAACAGCATTGTGGGATTTTGGTCAAAGGGGTGAGGTCAGGTCCACTAGTTAGATTGCGTGTCTCGGCGTAAGATGATACGCAATGTGGGATTCTATAGCTTTCCCAGGCCAAGGTGTAGAGGAGAAGATAGGGGTTAAATGAGCCTTGGCAAACCCAGACAGGGGGCGGTGAGGAGGTGGTGTGGGAGGGGGAGGACACTGAATGTTCGGTCTGTTAGATATGACGAGTTCAGGTAGGGGGGCCGAGTATGTGATGCCAAAAAAGATAGAAAATCTTAGCAGGAGTGAATGGCCCCACCGTGCGAAGGCAGGAGACAGATTAGGAGAAGGAGGACAGAGTAGTGTCGCTTGCTCTTTGCGGTTGTAGGTGTTGGTGACTTTGTTAGGGCAGTTTCAGTAGAGTGTACGGTCGGGAAGCCAGATTGTAACCTCAAAGAAGGGCAGGAGGGAAAGGTGGGAGGACCAGTTCAAGATGGACAGTAGTTCCAGTAGTTTTGGGCATAAGGGGAAGAGATATCGGGCTATAGGTAAAAGGGAGGGTCGAGGGGGGGGGTTTTTGAGGATGGGGTGTCGAGGCATGTTTGAAGTATGAGGGAAATCCATTTGTAAGTGAGAGGTTGAAGAGGTGTGTTAGAGTTGGTAAGACTGTGGTGGGTTTGGATAGGGGGGCGGGCGGGCAAGGTAAAGTGGTGAGGTGTGATCTTGACAGGAGGGGGGGAGTGAGTTTCTGTCATGGTGGGAAGTTGGTTTTGGGGAACGGGTGAGAATAAGAGGGGCAATGGGGAAGGGGACAAAGTTTTCTCTGATCCCTCTGTCGATTAAACTTTGCTTAAAGAAAGAGCAAAGTTTTTCCGCAGTAATGAGAGGAGAGGCAGGGTGCTGGGGACGGAGTAGAGAATTGAAAGTGTTGAAAAGTGTTTAGGGTTGTGAGAAGGGAGGAATGAAGAGAGAAGTTATTTTTTTTTGCGCGTGAGCGTGGACTTGAAGCTTGTAAGGGGCTGCTTATATGTGAAAAATGCTTGTCAGAATGGGGTCTCTTCCATCTTAGCTCAGAGCCCTGGAAGCCCACTCGTTCTTTGGTCAGGTTGTCACCAGGGCTGCCTTTGATTGTAAGAGTTTTGCTGTGCGTGAGTGGGGGGGGGGGGGGCGAATCAGTGTTGTGTTATTGTGGTTCGAGAGAGGAAATGAAGTAGCCAGGTGGTGAAGTGGTCGAGAAAGAGGAGATGGTATTCTGGGGAGAGTGGTAGATGACTCAGCTCAAGTTGGAGGGGGAATAGATGCGGACGGAGTGCACCTCAAACGAAAAGAGTAGCAGGGTTGTTTGCGGAATTGGGGTAAAGAAAGGTATCGGAGGGAGAAGCCAACTCCTCCACCACATTTTGGCGGGGTGAGGGGTTGAGAGAGATTGAATCCGCCATAAGTGCAGCGAGAGGCTGAGTCAGGTTTCAGTGATGCAAGGAAGGAAGTTTGTTGGTGATAAAGAGGTCATGGAATACACATTTTTTTGCAGACGAATGTGCGTTCCATAGTGCTCCAGGTAGGGGAGACTGGGGAGTGGGGGCTGAGATGAATGGGTATGAGGTAATAATCATGCAAAATCTTGCAGAGGATCGTGGCAGGGTGTTAGAAAATGAGTGTGGGGATGTGTTGAGGAGGGCCAGGATTTGGGATACGTCGCCAGTAGAGTTGAGCGATACTTTCCGATATGCTAAAAGTTCGGAATCGGAATGGTATCCCCGATATCACTAAAAAATCGGCGATACCCGATTCCGATACCGGAAGTCCCATGTAAGTCTATGGGAACAAAATATCGCAACTAAAAAAAACCCATTCTTTTTTGAAACACTAAATATACACACATAGAATACATTATTTATATATATATACATGTCATTGTGACATATATATATACATATATGTATAGTTTATACACTTCTACATAGTAAAATATCCTTTGATTCAATTGCGGGTAAAGCCGGCTTCAGTGAAAGACAGAAGCACCCGACATGAAATGACACTTGGTGTATATAGGGTTAAACATTTCTTTTCATGTCCCTTTGCTATCTAATTTGCACAAACAATTAAATCAGACTATGTGTGCAAAATTTCACACCTGTAGGGGTTAATTAAAGGTGTAAATTCGTTGTAAAAAAAACGGACTTTTTTGCTACGAATTTACACCTTTAATTAACCCTAGAGGTGTGAAATTTTGCACACATAGTCTGATTTAATTGTTTGTGCAAATTAGATAGCAAAGGACATGAAAGACATGGTTAACCCTATGTACACCAAGTGTATTTCATGTCGGGTCACCCGACATGAAATGACACTGGTGTACATGGGTTAAACATTTCTTTTCATGTCCTTGCTATCTAATTTGCACAAACAATTAAATCAGACTATGTGTGCAAAATTCACACCTCTAGGGGTTAATTAAAGGTGTAATTCGTTGTAAAAAAAACGGACTTTTTTGCTACGATTTACACCTTTAATTAACCCTAGAGGTGTGAAATTTGCACACATAGTCTGATTTAATTGTTTGTGCAAATTAGATAGCAAAGGACATGAAAAGACATGGTTAACCCTATGTACACCAAGTGTCATTTCATGTCGGGTTCTGCATTTTCACAAAAGCCGGCATTGAATTAAGCGGCTATTATACTATGTAGAAGTGTATGAACTACAAATATAAATATATATATATATGTGCCCACAAATTCAATGACATGTATATATATATATGAGGTGTAAAAATGCTGAAAAAAATGCGTGGGCTCCCGCCTATTTTCCGCAACCAGAAAAGACAAAGCCAGTGAGTGGGGGCAGATAATAATAGCCCAGAGAGGGACCATTATTTTTGCCCCCCCCCCGGCTACTAACATCTGCCCCAGACACCCCAGGAAAGACAAATCTATAATTAGATTCGCCCTTTCTGGCACTTTGCCCGTCTATTCCCATTGCCCTGTAGCGGTGGCGAATGGGTTAATATGGGGTTAAAGCCACCTTGCTATTGAAAGGTGACCTTAGCCAGGTTAATAATTGAGAGCTGTCAATTAGACAACAAATCAATTATTAATCCTATTGCATGAAATAAAAATAAAACACACACACTTTAATTAAAAATCATTTTAATGAAATAAGACACATGTTTTTGACCATCTTTTATTTTACTGCAAAAACCATTTCCTGTAATAAAAATAAAATAAAAAGCAAAATTATTCTTACCTATCCAATGCACAGTCAGTCCCACGGTTGTAATCCTTCAGAAAGGGTTAATGTTTACTGCGGGGACCGCAGCTAATGCTGCAGCCTCACAGTAAACCCCAAATGAATGAGTTCCTCTCCTGCCTGACAGAAGAGTAAAGGCTGGGTGTCACATAAACGATACCCAGCGATCCCGACAAAAGATATGCACTTGTCAGGATCGCTGGGGATCGCTACATGATCGCTGCTGAGCTGCCAAACAGGCAGCTCAGGCAGCGATCTGGGACAGCGACACTGCGGGTAACATCGCTTAAGGGCCCGTCTCACATAGCGATATCGCTACGAGATCGCTGCTGAGTCATAGTTTTGTGACGCAGCAGCGAGCTCACCAGCGATATCGCTGTGTGTGACATTCAGCGACGATCAGCCCCCCTGCCGGGTATCGCTGATCGTCGCAGAAATGTCAGGACTTTTTTTGATCGCTGGTTTCCCTCTGACAGGCACGCATCGCTGCGTGTGACAGGGCGGGAAACCAGCGTTCAAAGGTCCTGACATTTCAGCGACGATCAGCGATACCCGGCAGGGGGGCTGATCGTCGCTGAATGTCACACACAGCGATATCGCTGGTTTAGCTCGCTGCTGCGTCACAAAACTAGTGACTCAGCAGCGATTCGGTAGCGATATCCCCTATGTGAGACGGGCCCTTAAGTGGAAAGCTTAATTGATTGCTTTCCACTTTCACTTCAGGTCAGCCAGGGACACAATCAGTGACGTCAGAGGGAACTGATTAACAAAAATAGGGGTTCCCTTCGAAAAAAAAAAATGGCGTGGGGTCCCCCCTATTTTTGTTAACCAGCCAGATGAAGCAGACCGCTGAGGCCTGGATTTTCAGGCTTGTTAAGGAGCCAAGATCCATGGACCTTGCCAGCGTGATAATACCAGGCCCAGCAGTCTGCATATCTTGGCTGATTAAACAAAAATAGGGATCCCCTCGAAAAAAATTAGCGTGGGGTCCCCCTTATTTTTGTTAACCAGCCAGATGAAGCAGACCGCCCGAGGCCTGGTTTTTCAGGCTGGTAAGGATCCAATATCCATGGACCTTGCAAGCCTGATAATACCAGGCCACAGCAGTTGCTTAGCTTGGCTGGTTAACAAAAATAGGGGATCCCCTCGAAAAAAAACGGCGTGGGGATCCCCCCTATTTTTGTTAAACCCGCCAAGTAAATGCAGACTGCTGCGGCCTGGTATTAAAAGACTGTCAAGGCCCATGGATTTTGGCCCTCAACAGCCTGATAATTACAGGCTACAGCAGCCCACATTTGGCGCATCAAAAGATGTGCCAATTGTGGCCTTTACCGGCTCTTCCCACTGCCCTGTAGCGGTGGCAAGCGGGGTAAAAGGGGTTATTGTCACGTTGATTGCATGGTGACAATAAACCGGTTAATAATGGAGAGGCGTCAATAAGCCCGATCCTTTATTAATCCCAAAGTTTTTAAATGTGTAAAAAAAAAAAAACAGCAAGAAAAAAGTATTTAATGAAATAAAAGAGACAACACAGTTTTCATTACTTTTATTACTCTTCATTCCTGCGACGCCATCGATCTCCTGTAAAAAAAGAAAAAAAAAAAACCAACAGTATTCCACCTGCCGACGCAGTCCATACGATAGTCCCACGACGATCCAGCTCTGCTACATCGCAATGACAGGCAGAGCCTGTCATTGCAACGCAGCACAGCTGATTACCTGCTTCCCCGGCGGTGACGTCATCGGACTGACTGCTTTACGGCCGGGATTACCCAGCAGTCACTGCAGTTATCGCGAGAAACTGCATGTGACCGCCGGGGAGAAGAGGATGGCGGCCATGAAGCAGTCCAGGACGTGACGCCGGAGATCTTCTGCCAGGTAAGTGCCGCTGACTCCTGACAGACCCAAACGACGGACACCTGACAGTGACATCCCGATTCCGGTATCCGATAAGACGAAAATATCGGAACTCGGAATCGGAATTCCGATACAGCTAATATCGGCCGATACCCGATATTTGCAGTATCGGAATGCTCAACACTAGTCGCCAGCAAGCGGAGCAGCAGACAGAACATTAGAAGGTGGGAGCAGGATAGAACATGATGTGGCCGTGTGTGTCTGGAGAAAATGGATTGTATGTGGAGGAACAGTTCTGAGGAGGAGGTGAGATGGCTGGGGAGGATGGAGGGGGAAATGACTGGTTCCTTACCAGGTGGGGGGATTACAGGAGATAGGGAAAAATAGAGTAGTGTGGTGGTGAAAGTGAAAAGAAACTGAAACATTGTGGTGGTTGACGATTCCGTTACGATGCAGTCAATTCCAGTCCAATTCTAGTCTAATTCAGATTAGTGTAATTAGAAATCTGTAATTTGAAAGATGCCCGGAGCAGACTACGTCTGGAGCAGACGCATGGCTATGAATATATCTGCAACTGGAGAGCGATCAGCTGTGAGAGGAGATGTGGGCGTGTGTGCCCAGAACACATGTTCAAAGAGGAATGAAATACATCATGGATACAAAAAGGTGGGTAAGCCGTGCAAACCAGAGATCGTAAATGCAATTCACAAACACAGTCAGGAGCTGGGAAACAGCTGTGGACATTCAGTGCATACCTGTTGTGAATGGGTTTGAGATGAGTTCTGAGCAGAGGCTCCCTCTGGTGGTTACAAGCGGTGCTAGTGAAGATTGTGAGGACTGGGAATCAGGTGTTACTGACTGGTCTTATATAAGGGAGTCATTTTCCCATCAGGGTTGCCGGTGATCAATTGTTCTGGTCTGAATCCTTCATTCCAGTTTCCTTTGTAGCTGCTGTGTCGTGTCTGCATCTCCTGCTTACAGATAAGACTTTTGCTTCTTTTGTGTTTGTGCTATATTTTTGCATTTTGTCCTGCACTTCTTTGGGGGCCTTCAGGGTCCCCTCCGGGGGCTTGCCCTCTCAGTTTAGTTCAGCCACTGAGTTTTGTTCTTTTGCTTTTTCCAGTTTTTTCAGTGGCTGCTGTTTTTATTTTGTTACACCAGAGAACTAATTTAGGTGGTAGAGGTCGTGTGATCTCAGGTGATTTTGAAATTAGTAGAGTTGGTGCTTTTCAGGGTTTTCTGGGATTGCAGTAAGTACCCTTCCTATCCTTTTCTATTTAGATAGTTTGGGCCCCAGCGTTTGCTCATACTATTTTCTTTCTGTGTCAGTATTTCCTCTTGTCTAACCGCCATTACATGTTTGGGGGCTTTCTGTTATCTTTGGGGTTCTGCTCCGGGGCAGATAGCTTTCCTATTTCTATCTTTAGGTGTAGTTAGTTTCTCAGGCTGTGACGAGGCGTCTAGGACCAACGTAGGAACGCTCCACGGCTGCCTCTAGTTGTGGTGGTTAGTCAGGGTACTGCAATCTCATAGATTCCAACTGCTCTGGTGTATTGCCTTTTTTACCTGCACTCCTCAGCTACCGAAACATAACAGTATCACCGGCCTAAAATTGAAATTGTATGGTACTCACAGAAGGAAAAAAATATTGTGAAAGAAAAAAAGTTGTCAGAGTTGTCAGAGATATTTTGTTGTTGTTGCATTTTTTTTTTTTTTCCTCTGTATCTCTGGGTGCTGGGGAGGATCTTTTCTCCCAATGGAGTTTGCACAGTTGTCTGGCCGTGTGGATCAGCTTGCCACTGAGGTTCAGAGTATTGCTGCATATCTTGCTAGGTTGCCTGTTGTGGAACCTAGGATCCCCATGCCAGATTTGTTTTTAGGGGATCGAGCTAAGTTTCAGAATTTCAAAAATAATTGTAAATTGTTTTTTGCCTTAAAATCTAAGTCCTCAGGAAACGCAGCGCAGCAGGTTCAAATTATCATCTCTCTCCTGCGCTGCGATCCTCAGGATTGGGCTTTTTCCCTGATACCTGGGGATCCTGTTTTGAGTGATGTTGATGCGTTTTTTCAGGCTTTGGGGTTATTGTACGATGAGCCTAATGTCACTGATCAAGCTGAAAAAACCTTGTTGGCATTAAATCAGGGGCTTGATGACGCTGAGTTATACTGTCAGAGATTCCGTAGGTGGGTAGTCCTGACCAAATGGAATGACGACGCTTTGGCGGCCCTTTTCCGAAGGGTCTGTCAGATAATGTAAAGGATGTTATGGTGGGATTCCCTGTCCCCTCTGGTCTCAATGATTCTATGTCATTAGCGATTCAAATTGACAGACGTTTGCGTGAGCGGAGAAGTATGCGTGGAATGGTGTTGCCTTGTGAACCAGCTTCTGAACCCATGCAGTGTGATAGAGTGGTGTCTGGGGTACAGCGTCATGAGTTTCGAATGCGCAATGGGTTATGTTTCTACTGTGGTGATGCCTCTCATGCTATTTCATTCTGCCCTAAGCGGGGAAGACGTTTTGCACGCTCAGTTGTCTTGGGTAGTGTTCAGACTAAGTTTTTATTAACTGTCACTCTGATATGCTCCCTGTCCTCATTTTCTTCTCAGGCTTTCGTTGATTCTGGAGCAGCTATTAACCTGATGGATTATGATTTTGCTAAACGTTGTGGGTTTCCCTTGATACCCCTACAGAAGTCTATTCCCCTACTGGGGATCGATTCTACCCCTTTGGCTGAGAATAAACCCCAGTTTTCTACTCAGGTGATAATGAGGGTTGAACCTGATCACCAGGAGTGCTGCAAATTTTTGGTTCTATATAATCTGCATGACATTATCGTGCTGGGTTTCCCTTGGTTACAGTCTCATAATCCTGTTTTGGATTGGAAATCTGTGTCTGTAACCAGTTGGGGCTGCCAATGTGTTAATACCAACACTCCTGTTTTTTCTGCCTCCCCCCAGGCTCAGGATGTTCCTGACTTTTTGTTTGATTTTTCTGATGTGTTTAGCGAAAGTAAATCTGCATCCTTGCCTCCCCATAGGAGCTATGACTGCGCTATTGAATTAGTGCCGGGTAGTAAATTCCCTAAAGGTCGCCTTTTTAACTTGTCTGTACCTGAACATGACGCTATGCGGTCTTATATCAAGGAATCATTGGAGAAGGGTCATATCAGACCATCCTCTTCACCCTTAGGTGCCGGTTTTTTCTTTGTGGCCAAAAAAGATGGTTCATTAAGGCCGTGTATTGATTATCGTCTCTTGAACAATATTACTGTGAAATATCAATACCCGTTACCCTTGATTTCTGACCTGTTTTCCAGGGTGAAAAACGCTACTTGGTTTACCAAGCTTGACCTCAGGGGGCGTATAACCTTATTCGCATTAAGCACGGAGATGAATGGAAGACGGCATTCAATACCCCTGAAGGGCATTTTGAGTACCTGGTGATGCCCTTTGGGCTCACTAATGCTCCTTCCGTCTTCCAGTCCTTCATGAATGACATTTTCAGGGATTTTGTGGACAAATTTCTGATTGTTTATTTGGATGATATCTTGATTTTTTCTAATGACTGGGACTCTCATGTGAAACATGTTCGAACTGTATTCCAGATTTTGAGAGAGAATGCTCTGTATGTGAAGGGATCAAAGTGTCTTTTTGGCGTACAGAGGATCTCATTTCTGGGATTCATTTTGTCCCCATCTGTTATTGAAATGGACCCGGTCAAGGTTCAGGCCATCTGTGATTGGGTCCAACCTACTTCATTAAAGGCTCTTCAGAGATTTTTGGGTTTTGCCAATTTTTATCGTAAATTTATTGGTAATTTCTCGGTTATTGTTAAACCATTAACTGATTTGACCAGAAAGGGTTCTGATGTGGTGAATTGGCCTCCTGAGGCAGTCTCTGCATTTCAGGAACTTAAGCAGAGATTCACTTCTGCTCCTGTTCTACGGCAGCCTGATGTTTCTCTGCCATTTCAGGTGGAGGTTGATGCCTCTGAAATTGGGGCAGGTGCCGTTTTGTCCCAAAAAGATCCAGAGATCTCTAAAAGTAACCCTTGTGCCTTTTTCTCTCGAAAATTTTCTCCTACTGAACGTAATTATGACGTAGGTAATCGGGAGTTATTGGCCATGAAGTGGGCTTTTGAAGAGTGGAGACATTGGCTGGAGGGAGCCAAACATCAGGTGGTGGTCCTTACGGACCATAAGAATCTGGTCTATCTGGAATCTGCCAAGCGACTCAATCCTAGACAGGCCAGGTGGGCCTTGTTTTTCACACGTTTTAATTTTGTGGTTTCCTTTCTTCCTGGCACTAAGAATGTTAAGGCGGATGCCCTCTCGAGGAGTTTCATTGCGGACTCTCCTGAGTTATCTGATCCTTCTGTTATTTTGAAAGAGGGTGTAGTTCTTTCCGCCATCTCGCCCAATTTGAGACTTGCTCTGGAGGGGTGTCAGGAGGATAGGCCCGAGCGCTGCCCTGTTGGAAAATTGTTTGTCCCGGACCAATGGAAAAAGAGTGTGATGTCTGAGATTCATTGTTCCGCATTGGCTGGGCATCCCGGAATTTTTGGTACCAGAGACTTGGTTAGTCGGTCCTTTTGGTGGCCTACCTTGTCTCGTGATGTCAGGGAATTTGTGCAGTCCTGCGGGACTTGCTCTCGCTCCAAGCCTTGCTCTCGCTCTAGTGGTTTGTTGATGCCATTGCCTGTGCCCAAGAGACCATGGACCCATATCTCTATGGATTTCATTTCCGATCTTCCTGTTTTCCAGAGAATGACCACCATCTGGGTAATTTGTGATAGGTTTTCCAAAATGATACATCTTGTGCCATTACCTAAGTTGCCTTCCTCCTCTGAATTGGTGCCGTTGTTCCTTCAGCACGTGGTTCGTTTACACGGCATTCCTGAGAACATTGTGTCTGACAGAGGAGTCCAGTTTGTTTCCAGATTTTGGAGGACTTTTTGTTCTAAACTGGGTGTTCAATTGTCTTTCTCCTCGGCATTTCATCCTCAGACCAATGGTCAAACTGAGAGAACAAACCAGACATTGGAGACTTATCTAAGATGCTTTGTGTCTGCTGATCAGGATCACTGGGTCTCTTTTTTGCCTTTGGCTGAGTTTGCTCTTAATAATAGGGCTAGCTCTGCCACTTTGATGTCTCCGTTTTTCTGTAATTCTGGGTTTCACCCTCGATTTTCTTCAGGACAGACGGAGGCTTCTGTCTGTCCAGGTGTTGACTCTGTTGTGGAGCGTATGCAACAGATTTGGGACCAGGTAGTGGAGAGTTGTCCCTCTCTCAGGAGAAGGCCCAGCGGTTTGCTAACCGGCATAGGACTGATGGTCCTCGGTTTAAAGTGGGGGACTTGGTCTGGTTGTCCTCAAAGAATATTCCTATGAGAGTAGCATCTCCTAAATTTAAGCCTAGGTTCATTGGACCTTATAAGATCATGGAGATTATTAATCCTGTTTCTTTTCGTTTGCTTCTTCCAGGGACATTTAAGATCCATAACGTGTTCCACAAGTCCTTGTTGAAGAGGTTTGTTGAGCCAGTGGTTCCCGCTGCTGTGCCTCCTGACCCTGTTTTGGTTGAGGGCAATCTGGAGTATGTGGTTGAGAAAATATTGGATTCTCGTTTTTCTATACGGAAACTCCAGTTTTTGGTTAAATGGAGAGGTTATGGTCAGGAAGACAATTCTTGGGTGTTTGCTTCGGACATCCATGCTAGGAGACTTATCCGTGCGTATCATAGAACTCATCCTGACCGACCTGGTTGCTCAAATGAGGGTTCGGTGACCCCTCCTCAAGGGGGGGGTACTGTTGTGAATGGGTTTGAGATGAGTTCTGAGCAGAGGCTCCCTCTGGTGGTTACAAGCGGTGCTAGTGAAGATTGTGAGGACTGGGAATCAGGTGTTACTGACTGGTCTTATATAAGGGAGTCATTTTCCCATCAGGGTTGCCGGTGATCAATTGTTCTGGTCTGAATCCTTCATTCCAGTTTCCTTTGTAGCCTGCTGTGTCGTGTCTGCATCTCCTGCTTACAGATAAGACTTTTGCTTCTTTTGTGTTTGTGCTATATTTTTGCATTTTGTCCTGCACTTCTTTGGGGGCCTTCAGGGTCCCCTCCGGGGGCTTGCCCTCTCAGTTTAGTTCAGCCACTGAGTTTTGTTCTTTTGCTTTTTCCAGTTTTTTTCAGTGGCTGCTGTTTTTATTTTGTTACACCAGAGAACTAATTTAGGTGGTAGAGGTCGTGTGATCTCAGGTGATTTTGAAATTAGTAGAGTTGGTGCTTTTCAGGGTTTTCTGGGATTGCAGTAAGTACCCTTCCTATCCTTTTCTATTTAGATAGTTTGGGCCCCAGCGTTTGCTCATACTATTTTCTTTCTGTGTCAGTATTTCCTCTTGTCTAACCGCCATTACATGTTTGGGGGCTTTCTGTTATCTTTGGGGTTCTGCTCCGGGGCAGATAGCTTTCCTATTTCTATCTTTAGGTGTAGTTAGTTTCTCAGGCTGTGACGAGGCGTCTAGGACCAACGTAGGAACGCTCCACGGCTGCCTCTAGTTGTGGTGGTTAGTCAGGGTACTGCAATCTCATAGATTCCAACTGCTCTGGTGTATTGCCTTTTTTACCTGCACTCCTCAGCTACCGAAACATAACACATACCTGTGGGAAGAGGAAAACAGCTTGGTTAGATGGTAAGGATGGTGATGATGATAATATCATAGGAGTGATGAGTGGCCAAATGTATTCTACAATTGTAGTCTAATTCAGAGCAGTGTAATTAGAAATCTGTAATTTGAAAGATGGAATTTGAAAGATGCCCGCTGTAATGTATGTAGTACAGTTCATATAGCGTCTTGTGCTTGGGTGCGATGAAAATACATGAGACACAGGTTTGATATAGAAAGTCTTGTATTACTTCATACAAGTTGGCAAAAATAGTCACACAGTTTGCAGACACAGAAGCAGGAGACACAGCAGGCCAGAGTAATCTAAGCTCAGCAATCACTCTCCACAACAGGTTCAGGATCTTCTTCTCTGTTACCGTAAGTCCATGCAAACGTGGGTCTTTCAAAGAGCAGGGTTCAGAGTCCACAAGTGCTTCAGAGTTCCTCAGTAGGAATAGCTGGAGTACAAGGTCCAAGGCTTTAGGAGTCAGGTCACAGGTTCACTGCAGGCTAGATTCTGAAGCACTGATTGCTCAGCTGTGGCTGCTTAAGAAGCAAAAGGAGAGAATCAGGGCGGGAACATGCAAGCTGGAAACTCCATTTTGACTGAGGGCAAGATAGCTGCAGCAAGACAGAAAGTAAAATGGCTGACGAACAAACTGAGTTTCAGGAACATGTACACAGAACCTTACATTACTCCCCCCTTAGGGACAACCTCCGGATGACCTCAGGCCAGGCTTGTGTGGGTACCTCTGATGAAACTGACGGAGCAAGCGAGGAGCATTAACGTTATTGACTGGTTCCCATGAGTTGTCCTCCACTGGGTAGCCCTGCCATTTAATCAGATATTGTAACTGATTTCTATACAACCTGGAATCTAAAATCCTTTCTACCACAAATTCTTCCTGACCATCGACTAGCACTGGGTCAGGGCAAGGAGAAGAACGTCCAGGAAACGTATTGGGTGTCGCAGCCTTTAGTAGGGATACATGAAAGACAGGGTGAATTCTCATAGTTCTGGGCAGTTGAAGACGACAAGCAACGGCACTTATAATTTTACTGATTTTATAGGGTCCAATGTACTTATGTCCCAACTTAGACGATGGAATCCTTAACTTAAGATTTCTGGTTGACAGCCAGACCAAGTCTCCTACCTTGAAAGCTGGTGCAGGTTTACGAAATTTATCTGCTGCTTTCTTGTACCTTTCCTGAGCCGATTCCAGATTCTCCTTTAGAAGATCCATATTCTTCTGTAAAGACGTGATTCTTTCAGCCACTGCTGGTAAAGGCGTTTCTATGGGAAATCGTGGTAGAATGTTAGGATGATAACCTAGATTAGAGTAAAAAGGAGACTACTTAGTGGAGGCACTCTGAGAGTTGTTATACGAGAACTCAGCTAATGGAAGTAGATCCACCCAATCATCCTGTAGGTGGCAGATAAAGCAGCGGAGATACTGCTCCAGGGTTTGATTGGTTCGTTCGGTCTGTCCATTAGTCTGGGGATGAAAAGCAGAAGAAAGGTTTACTTTAATGTCCAATGCTGCACAGAAATTTTGCCAAAACCTAGAAGTGAATTGCACCCCTCGATCCGAAATAACCTCATCCGGTACTCCATGTAAGCGAAACACATCTTTAATCATCAAATCTGATGTCTGTTTTGCAGTGGGTAAGCCGACACAAGGGATAAAATGAGCTGCCTTTGTTAGACGGTCAACCACCACTAGAATGGTGTTCTTCCCTTGAGAGGTTGGTAACTCCACAATGAAGTCCATAGAAATGGATCCCCACGGGCGGGACGGGGTGGGAAGAGGCTGTAACAGACCAGTTGGTGAGGAGCGAGGTGTTTTGCATCTTGCACAGACTTCACATGAAGTGACATAGTTTAAAACATCCTTCCTGCAAGTGGGCCACCAAAAGAAACGAGAGAGAAATTCCTGTGTCTTTAGAATTCCTCTATGCCCAGCTATCTTGGAATCGTGAATGAGTTGCAATACTCTCAATCTGACTGTTTCAGGAATATACAGGCGTTGTCCCTGAATCCACACACCATTCTTAAAGACAAGACTTACGTGCCTTGGGGTTGTGCCAAAAAGGAATCCGCATGGTATGCTTCCTTGATGTCCTTAAGTAGGTCTTGATTATGAATTACTCCTAGGAATCTAGAGTCAGGAAGAATAGTCTTAGGAGGAGTAATTGAACGTGTCTCTGCTGAGTAAATCCTAGAGAGTGCATCAGCCTTTCCATTGCGCGATCCTGGTCTATAAGAAATGATAAAATTAAATTGGTTTAAGAAAAGATTCCAGCGAGCCTGGCGAGGAGTCAGGCACTTAGCCGACCTGATAAACTCAAGGTTACGATGATCTGTCAGGACGACTATTTGCTGTGCAGCTCCCTGAAGAAGGTGTCTCCATTCTTTGAAGGCGGCAATAATGGCCAACAACTCTCTATTGCCCACATCGTAGTTCCTCTCAGCCGAAGACAACTGCTGGAAAAGAAGGCACAGGGATGCAAAACATTCTTCTCACCTGTTCTCTGAGAGAGTATAGCTCCAATGGCACAGTCTGAAGCATCCACCTCTATTATGAAGGCAAGCTCAGGGTTGGGATGTACTAGGATAGGTGCAGTGGTAAATTTATCTTTTAGACGGGAAAATGCTTCCTGGGCTTGGGGAGTCCAGGAGAACCTAGACTCTTTCCGGGTAAGTTGGGTGATAGGTGACACTACCTCAGAGAAATTTCTAATGAAACGTCTATAGAAGTTGGCAAACCCGATGAGCGCTGTACCTCCTTCACATTTCTAGGACTTGGCCAATCCTTGATGGCTTGGGTTTTGCTTCCATCCATACTAATTCCTTGTGTAGACAGTACATACCCCAGAAATTGAATTTCGGTCCTATGGAATTCACACTTTTCAAGTTTGATGTAAAGATGATTTTGTCTTAGACGTTCCAAGACCATTCTCACATGTCCATGATGTTCCTCTGTGGAGTTAGAAAAAATTAGAATATCATCCAAATAAATTACCACGAATGTATCTAGGAGATCCCTGAAGATGTCATTCACCAAGTGTTGGAAAGTGGCTGGGGCGGTACTCAGACCAAAAGGCATAACTAGATATTCAAAGTGTCCATAGCGTGACCTGAATGCAGTCTTCCATTCATCCCCAGGTCTAATACGGACTAAGTTATAGGCCCCACGAAGATCTAGTTTAGAGAAAATTTTGGCATGTCGCACTCTCTCCAATAACTCAGGGATTAAAGGCAATGGATAACAGTTTCTAATAGTAACCTTATTGAGTTCCCTATAGTCTACGCATGGTCTCAGAGATCCATCTTTCTTCTTTACAAAGAAGATGGGTGCACCTGCAGGAGATGAAGAGGGGCGTATGAAGCCCTTGGCTAGATTTTCGTCTATGTAATCCTTTAAAGCCTTTAGCTCGGGCCCCGCCAGGGGTAGATCTTACCAAAAGGTATCTCTGCTCCAGGCAATAATTCAATTGGACAATCATATGGACGGTGAGGAGGAAGCTGGTCAGCGTTCTTCTTGTCACATAAATCCACATAGTCCTGGTATACAGCTGGTAGTTCAGGGACTGACATGGTTCCTTTAGGAACAGAGCAAGCTGAAACTTTTGGACTCATCTGTTTCTCTGGAAAGTGTAATTCCTTGGTCTCCCAGTTAATGGTAGGATTCTGAGCCTGCAGCCATGGTAGCCCTAGAATAATGGGAAAGTGGGGAGAAGAGATAAGCATAAAGGACAGTTTCTCTTGATGATCTTTACCCATAAGAACCCTCAAAGGCTCTGTTTCCTGATCCACTGGTCCAGAGGTCAGCAGGGAGCCATCCACAGTTTCCATCTGTACTGGAGTAGCCTTCTTCACTGAACGTATCCCCTGTTTCAGAGCAAAGGAGACATCCATAAAATTTCCACTTGCCCCTGAGTCGATCATAGCAGAGCTAGACACCCAAGCTGAGTCAACCCAGAGTTTGATGGAAAGAAAGCAATGAGAATTGTTTTTCTTACAACTCAGCTGGGACACCGCTGAGGAAACTTGAAAAATGGCAGCGTTTACACAGTCAACGTCCTCAGAGGTAACGGAGTTTAAGTCCGAGAAATTAAGATCTGTTGCTGCAGATCTCTCTGGAGCCTGAGGCTCGGACCTGACAGATCCCCTCTCGCAACACTCACAATGAATGAGTGCTGCAGTAGTCTTACGAGAACGGCTGGGGCAGTTTACAATGAAGTGCCCTGACTTACCACAATAGAAACATAGATTTTCCTTAAAACGATGTTCCTTGCGTGCATCACTAACCCGTCGTTGTAAAGAGTCTACCTGCATGGGTTCAGGTTCAGGTTCCCGTGTAATCCTACTCAAAGGTTCCTTAGCTGGAGAGGAAGGTAGGAAAAGGTTAGTGCGATTGCTTTCGAACCATCTCTCTTGCCTGCGTTCAGTCAGACGAGTATCAATACGGATGCAGTAGTTAATAAAGTCACCTAACGCAGTGGAGGGTCGGCACGAGCAAGTTCATCCTTAATCAGTGGAGATAACCCCTTTCGAAAAATAGATTTTTTGGCGGAACTGTCCCAGGTGGTATCAAGGGCCCATCTCCTGAAATCCAAGGCATATTCAGCTACCGAGTGCTTACCTTGGCGCAAAGCTAACATGGCTGCTTCAGCTGTTGCACCTCGATTGGGGTCATCAAACACCTGCCCCATGGCTGAAATAAAAGCATCAAGGTGATTCAAACAATCATCCTCAGTCTCAATCAGAGGGTTTGCCCACATCAAAGCCTTGTTGGTAAGCAACATAATTATAGTAAGCACCTTAGATCGTTCAGTGGGAAATTGTGAAGCATGTGCAGAAAAAAAAAGATTGCATTGATTAATAAATCCCCTGAATTTCTCACGTTCACCGCCAAAACGAAAAGGGGGCAACTTGGGAATCCCAGAACTCGGGGCTACGGCAGGAGCCTGGACTCGCTCTTCTAGAACCTCAATTCTGGCTCGCAAATCCTGGGCAGTCTGTCCAAACACTTGCAAATTGTGATTAGTGAGGTCCTGTAGGCTTGAAAAACGGGTCTTTATATTCTGCAAATCTGCAAGGATATTATCAGTCACTCCGCAAAGTTCCTTTATGCGGGCCTCCATTTTCCAGATCTTTTAAGACAGGAGTACTGGAAGAAGAGGAGAGGAGAAAAAAAAAAAAAACAATAGTGTTTACCTGTGGTAACACTGCAGAGAGAAAAAAAAATTAAGGGAACTGCTCACCTGGAATGGTTGTGAGAAGTCACAACCACTATCATCACAGAAAGTACACCCGGACATCTGATATCCACAGTTACAGCAGACAAAAAAGAGAAAAGAGAAAAAAAAAAAAAACAATAGTGTTTACCTGTGGTAACACTGCAGAAAAAAAAAACACTTAAGGGAATTGCTCACCTGGAATGGTTGTGAGAAGTCACAACCACTGTCATCACAGAAAGTACAACCGGACATCCGATATCCACAGTTACAGCAGACACAGCCTTTCCAGACCCAGCAGACACTAACGTTTTGGCTTCAGAATCTTGTAATGTATGTAGTACAGTTCATATAGCGTCTTGTGCTTGGGTGCGATGAAAATACATGAGACACAGGTTTGATATAGAAAGTCTTGTATTACTTCATACAAGTTGGCAAAAATAGTCACACAGTTTGCAGACACAGAAGCAGGAGACACAGCAGGCCAGAGTAATCTAAGCTCAGCAATCACTCTCCACAACAGGTTCAGGATCTTCTTCTCTGTTACCGTAAGTCCATGCAAACGTGGGTCTTTCAAAGAGCAGGGTTCAGAGTCCACAAGTGCTTCAGAGTTCCTCAGTAGGAATAGCTGGAGTACAAGGTCCAAGGCTTTAGGAGTCAGGTCACAGGTTCACTGCAGGCTAGATTCTGAAGCACTGATTGCTCAGCTGTGGCTGCTTAAGAAGCAAAAGGAGAGAATCAGGGCGGGAACATGCAAGCTGGAAACTCCATTTTGACTGAGGGCAAGATAGCTGCAGCAAGACAGAAAGTAAAATGGCTGACGAACAAACTGAGTTTCAGGAACATGTACACAGAACCTTACACCCGCAGCAGACTGATATATTGTCTGCAACGGAGATCAAATCAGCTTGAGGAACTGGCCATTGACTGTTGACTGTGAGATTCTGAGATTTGGCTCCTTCTTCCCTCTATATAAATCTAATATTTTTAGTCGAGTGGGTGTGGTCTCAAGAAGACTCTAAGGCCACATGCACACATGGAGCATTTGGTGAGTTTTTTACATCAATATTAGTAAGCTAAAAGCTGAAGTGGGTAAAAAACACAGACTTTTCTAATTCCCTTAACCTTCTGGTTCTTATTGAAACTTGGATGCAGCAGTCAGACACCACCACCACTGCTGTTCTTTCGTATGGTGGCTTACATTTTTCACATACGGCAAGGCCTGAGAGCAGACAAGGTGGAGGTGTTGATCTGCTCCTATCAAACAAACGTACTTTTCAGTTTATCCTCCGAGTACCCTTACTTATCTTTCCTTCTTTTGAAGTCCACACTGTCAGACTCTACTGGCCCTTCTTCCTGTGAGAGGCGGTTGACTATCGTCCTCCAATCCCCTCCCCTCAGTCCTTGCATCACTTTTCCACCCTCATCATGGGGGACTTTAACATCCCCATTGGTGATTCCCTCTCCCATCTGCCATTCACCTTTTATCTCTAACTTCCACCTCCAGCCTTTCATAGCTTACCAACTCTCCTACAAATGAAGACGTAAATATGCTGGACCTGATCTTCTCCCAGCTCTGCTCAGTTCATGATTTTACTAACTTCCCTCTCCTGCTCTCTAACCACAATCTTCTTTCATTCTCAAAAACTATCACCCCGCTCAGGACACTCCCACTTTCCACACTTGTAGAAATATACATGCTATTAACATGCAGAAACTTATGAAGAATTTGCAGTCATCATTGGCCTCACAATTCTCCCTTTCATGTGCTGAATCTGCACTGAAACATTATAATGATACATTGCAGAGTTCCCTAAATGAAGCTGTTTCTTCTACACATAGAACAATGTGGCACAGATGGCAACAACCCTGGCACATTCTGCAAACACCTTTCCTACAGCAGTGCCAAGTCTGTGAAGAAAATTCAATCTGGCCATATATTTCATCCATTATAAGTTTATGAAACATACAACTTGGCCCTTCATCTCTCCAAACAAACCTACTTCAACACCCTCATTATCTCACTATCCAACAATCATAAACTTCTCTTTGACACTTTTTATTCCTGCCTCAATCCAAGAGTACAGGCAATGACCACCGACCTTAACGATGACGATCTGGGCAATTATTTCAAAGCAAAAATTTTACTATATCTGACAGGAAATTTTTGTTTGTAGCGCCCACATCTCTGCTTGCAATCCCTCTCTCCCTGCAGAGACACAAGCATGCTCACCGCCGAGGCTTGCGTCCTGCTCCTTCCGGGTCTACTGCTGCCCAGATGCATGCACTCCTAGCAGGTCTCCAGGCACTGTGCTTAGAGCGTGCATGCACACACTTCCTCTTTCTTAAAGGGGCCGTGCCGTTCCTCCAAAGTGTTCCTAGCCAATAGCTGGAGATCACTTACTATTTAAAGTGCCTCCTCCAACATGGAGGTGCCTGTGCAATGTCGTGAGTTTGTTCCTAACACTCTTGTCAGTTCTCAATGTTTGCATTTAGTCTGATGCACTCGCCAATGCTCACCGCAACGGCATTCATGGCAGATGCACCCGCCAGTGCTCACCTCAACGACAGCCAAGCCAGCTGCACCCACCTGAGCTCGCCTCTCCGTCAGTCTGTCCTGTCTGCACATGCAGTTTCTGTCATCTTCTCTGCCTGTCTGCATCTATTGGACATTCCCCCAGCTACCCGTTCCTAGGGGTCAGCTGCCTTCCACCCAAGGTCAGTCCTGGAGTAGCACCTGGACCACCTCCCATGTCTCTCCTCTGAGCTTGGTGTCGTTAGCTGCTGTGTAGATATAATATAGTCTCGGCACACACCAATGTTATCTTGTGAAAATAGTTTAATCAAAACAAAAGCCAGTACATACAGACGTTTCGGTCTAAAATGCGACCTTTCTCAATGTACTGTAATACAGAACAAAAGAATAAATGAGCAAAAAAACAAATAGATACACATTGGGCATAAAAATAAGTATGTACAAATGTATATATATAATATAATATATATATATATATATATATATGATAGGACGACTTGTGTCCTTATGAGCAAAATAGCAAAGCTTTGGTTAACATATAATGCTTAGAATCATCCATTATTTCTTTTTCTATAAAGAGACCATAAGGATATATGTGAATTCAGAGGTATATACCAACCCCTCTGCAAGGAACAAAATAGACAGGCAACAGAAATATACATACCAGTAACTGGCAATATGTGGCCAGGTGAGAATAGTATAGAGTATAACCTGGGAACGATATTGTGAGGTAAGGTGAGATAGCGGTTTTGTTATATATTGTGAAAGCGGTTTTGTTTTGTTTAGCTGCTGTGTGTCTGAGGTCAGATTGGGTGAGGCTCCTAGTCACGCCCCTCCAGGTCTTCCTTGGGCTTTGGCGCAGTGGTTCCACCACCCAGCACATTACAATTTTCTCCAATCCCTTCATACCGTGCATTGTCCTTCCTCCCCTCACTGCATCTAGCTCATTCTCTGTTTTTGAACCAGTCACGGAAGAAATGATCAGCTCCTTGCATCTTCTCGCCCTACTATTGCACCAGTGACCCTATTCCCTCACATCTCCTCCAGTCCATTTCCCTGGCTTTCACCACTCACCTAACTAAAATATTCAACCTCTCTCATCTGGTATCTTTCCATTCCTCATTTATACATGCCAGCATAAATACATTACTCAAAAAACCATCCCTCGACAAAAAGTGTGCTGCTAAGTATAGACATGACTATAATCTTTTCTTCATCTCTAAACTCCTGGAATGCTTGGTCCACTCCTGTATAATTTGCTATCTCTCAATATGATCGCTTGCACAGTGCTCCTTGGGATGTTTAAAGTTTTGGAAATTATTTTGTATCCAAATCCAGCTTTAAACTTCTCCACAACAGTATCACGGACCTGCTGTTGTTTTCCTTGGTCTTCATGATGCTCTTTGTGCTTTAAACAGAACCCTGAGACTATCACAGAGCAGGAGCATTTATACGGAGACTTGATTACACACAGGTGGATTATTGTTGTGAACATGTTGGAGGCGACTTCGGAGCTGGGGCTCCCTCCGGTGGTTGCTGAGGGTAATGAACCAATTGCTGAATGGCTTTCAGCTGGGTCCGAATGGTCTGATATAAGTGACCTGAACTCCCATCAGCCTTGCTGGTAATCAATTGTTCTTCCAGGTCTTGGTTGGAGCTCAGCTTGCATTCCTGCTTCCATTCAGATAAGTGACTTGCTGTGTTTTTTTTCCTCTGGTTGGATTTTCCTTGCTTGTTTGCTGCCCAGCAGTGGACTTCAGCCTGGTCCCCTTTTGGGGCCTGGCGCTGCTTTTGTGCTCAGTTTTGTTTGCACTTTTGCTCTGTTCCTGTGTCACTTTTTATTTGCTGAATTGCTGTGTGTTACACCAGAGATCTGATTTAGGTGGTAGAGATCGTGTGATCTCAGGTTTTTTGTTAATCAGAAGTTTGGTATTTTTGTCAGGGTTTTTTTTGGTTGCAGTCAGAATTATTTCCTATACTTTTCTATCTAGACAGTATTGGGCCCCAGCGTTTGCTCATTCTATTTTCTGTCTGTGTTCGTATTTTCTTCTTGTCTAATCGCCATTACATGTTTGGGGGCTTCCTATTTCTTTGGGGGTTCTGCTACGGGGCAGATAGCTTTCATCTTTCTGTCTTTAGGTGTAGCTATCTCTCCGGCTGTGACGAGGCATCTAAGATCACCGTAGGTACGCTCCATGGCTACTTCTAGTGTTGCGGTTAGTTTAGGGTTCTGCAACCCAGTAGTTTCCAGCCTTTCTGGTGTATTGCTACTTTGGCTATTTTTGCTATTTCTCCTCAGCTACCGAAACATAACAGATTATATTTATCACCATTAGTCATTTAGGACAACATTGGATCATTCAGAGATCCACAGTGAACCTCTGGAGTGAGTTTGCTACACTGAAAGTATAGAGGCTGAATAATATTGAACGCCCCACTTATCAGTTTTTGTATTTCCACAAAAATTTAAAATAACCAATAAATTTCGTTCAACTTCACAATTGGGTCCCACTTGTTGATTCGTCACCAAAAATTTACATTTGGTATCTTTATGTTTAAAGCATGATATGTGGGAAACGGTTGAAAGGTTTCAGGGGGCCGAATACTTTTGCAAGGCACTGTACTTATCTAACTATCCCTGTTTTGCTAATACAATTTTTTTTTCAAAACCAGGACCCTCATATTATCTGTTCACACACCCCACATGCAGTTAATAGCCCTCTGTGTCCGTACACATACTCGTTGGTGACCACTTCATGCAGCATTACGTGAAAACCCTACTTATTGCATTGATGGCTGGACCGTATAATGCAAGCATTTGTTACCATCCACCTTTTCTGTGTCCCGTATTTACTCAGACTGTAAGCTTGTGAGCTGGGCCCTCACTCCTCTTGGTATCTGTTGATTTATGTGATTGTTATTCTGTAATGTCTTTTGTTATCTGTACCCACAAAAAGTATGTAGGAGGAGTAAATGCATAGGGAGGCTACATACTTTTTGTGGGTAAAATTTAGCAAGTCTATACTTAGGTACTGCTCTTGTTAAGGCAGGAGCAATGCAGGGGCACGACAGGGAATGATGGAGGAAAATAAACTTTCGCCCCTTCTGCCCCAACACAATCTTTTTTTTTCCTGCTCCAGCCTCATAAGCCTGCGATGGAAACTACAACCCTAAACATTGGTGAGATCAAACCAATTTTTAATATGAGCACTAGTTATATTGAGCACTAGCACTTTATACACTGTTTTGGTTGTCTGTAAGTTATCGGTTGGCTTTATATTATAATTTTACAGGTTACAAATAAAAATTATATTTTAATGTACCATGCCCTTTCCTTGCTGAATTCTATTGTACATACTGAGAGGTTTTTATAGAGGTCGGTTTTAATTACCGTGCCCTTGCTTATCTTCTCATCGGTAAATATTTACAATATCAAAGAGACAGGCAAAGAATTAAAAACATTTATAAAAACATACACAAGTGTGAATAACACGCATTGGTGTCAGACTTAAATGAAGTTAGAAACACCCCACCTTTAGCTACTAATTTTCCCGTAGGGTAAAATAGACAAAACTTAAGACAAAATTGTAAAAAACAAACAAACAAAATATATATATATATATATATATATATATAAAGCTGAGTGTATGTGTGGTGTGTGTGTGTGTGTATGTATGTATGTATGTATGTATGTATCAAGCCCCACCCACTCCACATAGCCACAATCTCTCCACACGCAAAGACCTGTCCATAGGGCCGACGTTGTTAGCACACATGGGAGGAGACACATTCACCTCGAAAGCCACCCTGGAAAACTCACCGGCTGCGAAGTCCCAGCTGCTACGAGCTACAATCAGGGCCGCCGCCTTTAGAGTATAAGTGCGCGGCAGGCACAGGCCACATCTAGCTCCGTCATGTCTAGAATGGACTTGCTCCTGTGAAGCATGATGTCAAGGGAAAGGGAGGAGCCTCATGGATTACACTGCTGTGTACGAGTGAGGTGAAAATGAGAGGAGTGAGGAGAAAATGAGAGGAGTGAGGGGAAAATAGTGGAGTGAAGGGAAAATGAGAGGTGTGAGGTGAAAATCAAGAGGTGTGAGGTGAAAATCAAGAGGTGTGAGGGGAAAATGAGAGGTGTGAGGTCAAAATGAGAGGTGTGAGGTGGAAATGAAGAGGTGTGAGCGAAAAATGAGAGGAGTGAGGGGAAAATAGTGGAGTGATCAGAAAATGAGAGGTGTGAGGTGAAAATAAGAGGTGTGAGGGGGGAATATGAGAGGAGAGAGGGGGAAAATGAGAGGTGTGAGGGGAAAAATTAGAGGAGTGAGGGGAAAATGAGATGCAAGGGGGAAATATAATTTGTTATAACTAACCAGTTAGTTACTGTAACGGGTCAGGGAGGCGGAACCTCTGAGCTTTATTATACAAGGAGGCTTTCCTTGTAAAGGAGCGGGTGGCGCCCGGGGAGACGGACAGGAAGTCACGGCAAGTGACAGGGACAGTCTTTGGACAGACGGGAAGGAGGTCACGGCAAGTGACCGGGGCAGTCTCTGGATATACAGACAGGTAGTCACGGCAAGTGACCGGGGCAGTCTCTGGATAGACAGGCAGGTAGTCACGGCAAGTGACCGGGGCAGTCTCTGGATAGACAGGCAGGTAGTCACTGCAAGTGACCGGGGCAGTCTCTGGATAGACAGGCAGGTAGTCACGGCAAGTGACCGGGGCAGTCTCTGGATAGACAGGCAGGTAGTCACGGCAAGTGACCGGGGCAGTCTCTGGATAGACAGGCAGGTAGTCACGGCAAGTGACCGGGGCAGTCTCTGGATAGACAGGCAGGTAGTCACGGCAAGTGACCGGGGCAGTCTCTGGATGGACAGGTATATACGACCTGAGATGGTGGAGCCTCCCGGTAGGCTAGCAGGCAGATGACAGATGAACGCCCCCAAGTGAGCAGGCGAGAGTCTCTGGAATAGACGATGGTCACCGCATGTGACTTCCGAACCTCCGGGTAGGTCTGCAGGCAGATGGCAGATGAGCGCCCCAAGTGAGCAGGCGAGATTCTCTGGGATAGCCGATGGTCACCACCGGTGACGGCCGAACCTCCAGGTAGGCTTGCGGACAGGTAGCAGACAGCAAACTGGCAGGAGCCAGGCAGGTAACTGGTAACGGACCCTGAGGGCTGAAGCAGAGTAAACAGTGCAACAACAACATTGCTCGGGCACCTCCATTAAGGAGGAAGTACTTTATATAGGGTGGAGTCCTCCGGCATTGGCCGGGGACCTTTTTGAAAGATGCACGCGGCCCCTTTAAGAGCGGGGGAGCGCGCGGGCGCGCGCCCTAAGTCCAGTAGCAGGGAAGGAGCGTGCGGCCCCAGCAGGGCGGAAGGAGGACGCTGAGCGCGGGTAAGGGGGGGACGTCCCTGCCTGGCAGAGGACGCTGTCGCAGGGGAACAGTGTCCCTGCCTGGCAGAGGGCAGGGAGCCGGCGCTACAGTACCCCCCCTTTAGGCCCCCCCTTTTTTAGGCCAGAAAGAAATTTAGCTAGGATGAGAGGGGCATGGATGTTCTCCCGAGGCTCCCACGTTCTCTCCTCAGGACCAAACCCCTTCCAATCCACCAGAAAATAGGTCTTTCTTCCTACCCTTTTGGTGGCCAGAATGTTCTCTACCTCAAATTCGTCTTCAGCAGACACTGGAGCAGGAGGTGTACCTGTAGACTTGACAAAAGAGTTAAGTACCACCGGTTTGAGGAGAGATACATGGAAGGAGTTAGGAATCCGCAAATTGGCCGGGAGTTTCAATTTATAGGACACCGGGTTGATCTGACTGATGATCTCAAAAGGACCGATGAACCGAGGGCCTAACTTGTAGGAAGGAATCTTGAGCCGGACATACTTGGACGAAAGCCAGACCTTATCCCCAGGACGGAATTGAGGAGGATCCAGACGTTTTTTGTCAGCATGTTTCTTCATGCGCTCGGATGACAGAATGAGTGCGGACCGGGTACTCTCCCATGTGGAGGAAAATTCGTTAACCAGAGATTCCGCAGCTGGATTGTCCACAGAGATGGAGACAGGAACAGGGATCCGAGGGTGTTGACCGAAGACTACAAAAAACGGAGATTTGGAGGAAGATTCGCTCTCGTGATTGTTGTAAGAGAATTCGGCCCAAGGCAGGAGATCCACCCAGTCAGAATGGTGGGCATTAACGAAGTGCCGGAGATAACTGGTCAGATTCTGATTGATTCGCTCGACTTGTCCATTGGACTGCGGGTGGTAAGCGGAGGAGAAATCCAAGGTGACGTCTAGCAACTTACAAGTGGCTCTCCAGAAACGTGAGGTGAACTGTACCCCACGATCCGACACAATGTGACGAGGCAGACCATGAAGACGGAAGATGTGGCGGATAAAGTCTTTAGCCAACTCGGGTGCAGACGGAAGCCCTGGCAGGGGAATGAAGTGAGCCATCTTGGAAAATCGGTCAACGACCACCCAAATGACCGTACAACCGGCAGAGACGGGCAGATCTGTTATGAAGTCCATGGCTATATGCTGCCAGGGGGCAGCGGGTACAGGAAGCGGAAGAAGACGGCCGGCAGGCAGGTGTCTCGGAACTTTGTTGCGGGCACAGGAGACACAGGCAGAAACAAAGTCTATTACGTCCTTGTGCAGGGTAGGCCACCAGTAATGCCGAGTAATGAGCTGGAGGGTCTTTTTCTGACCAGCGTGGCCAGCTAGTTTAGACAAATGACCCCAGTGTAGGATTCTCTCCCGATCGGTTACCGATACGAACGTCTTACCAGGAGGGAGACGATTTAGACTCACGGGAGCCACCTGCATCACTCTGGCGGGATCGATGATATGTTTAGGTTCCTCCTCGAGATCCGACACCAGGAAGGACCGGGACAAGGCGTCCGCCTTGATGTTCTTGTCGGCCGGGCGAAAATGTAAGAGAAAATCAAAGCGGGCAAAAAACAAGGACCACCGGGCTTGGCGAGGGTTAAGTCTCTGGGCATGCTGGAGGTAAGCCAGATTTTTGTGGTCAGTGTAAATGATTACCGGATGAAGAGCCCCCTCGAGTAGGTAATGCCACTCCTCCAATGCCAGCTTGATGGCCAATAACTCTCGGTCTCCTATGGAGTAATTGCGCTCAGAAGAGGAGAAGAGTTTGGAGAAGAAGCCGCAAGATACCATCCTCCCGGATGAAGATTTTTGAGTAAGTACCGCTCCGGCTCCAGAAGAGGAAGCGTCCACCTCCAGGAAGAACTGCTTGTTGCCGTCCGGGCGATGCAGCACTGGAGCGGAAGAGAAGGCCTGTTTTAAAGAAAGAAAGGCCTCCTCTGCTTCGGGCGTCCACTGTTTGGGATTAGCATCCTTGCGGGTGAGCCGGAGATTGGAGCAGTCCGGGAAGAGAAGTGCGGTATGAAAAGGCGGTAATAATTGGCGAATCCCAGGAACCGCTGAATGGCCTTCAACCCCTCCGGTCGGGGCCATTTCTCGATGGCAGACAGTTTCTCCGGATCCATTCGTAGGCCTGTCTGAGAAATGATGTAGCCCAAAACGGAAGCGAGGTCTGCTCAAAGAGGCACTTCTCATATTTGGCGAAGAGGTGATTCTGCCTGAGCCTGAGCAGAACCTGACGAACATCCCTCCGGTGAGACTGGAGATCCGGAGAGAAGACCAAGATGTCGTCTAGGTACACCACAACGCAGGAGTAGAGAAGGTCCCGGAAGATGTCATTGACCAACTCCTGAAAAACTGCTGGAGCATTACAGAGACCAAAGGGCATCACCAAATACTCGTAGTGGCCGTCCCGGGTGTTGAATGCCGTCTTCCATTCATCTCCCCGACGGATACGAACCAGGTTATATGCCCCACGAAGATCCAGTTTGGTGAAGATTCTAGCCCCCCTCAGACGATCAAACAATTCTGGAATGAGCGGAAGAGGGTACTTATTCTTCACCGTGATCAAATTTAGGCCTCTGTAGTCAATACAGGGACGGAGAGAGCCGTCTTTCTTTTTTACGAAGAAGAAACCTGCTCCCGCTGGGGAGGTGGATTTCCGGATGAATCCCTTGGCCAAATTCTCCTCGATATATTCGGACATCGACCTGGTCTCAGCAGCGGACAATGGGTAAATACGCCCACGGGGAGGCGTAGTACCGGGTAGCAGGTCGATCGGGCAATCATACGGTCTGTGAGGGGGTAATGTCTCTGCTTCCTTTTTATTAAAGACATCAGCGAATGACCAATATGGAATC
Organism: Oophaga sylvatica; assembly: GCA_033576555.1. Lineage (NCBI taxonomy): Eukaryota > Metazoa > Chordata > Amphibia > Anura > Dendrobatidae > Oophaga > Oophaga sylvatica. The sequence goes on from JARQOD010000005.1 coordinate 300,878,390, forward strand.
GGGAGCCCTGGTAGATTAGTTGGTGTAGGAGAAGGACGGACGGAATGAACAGAAACCAAACACGTTTTATGACAGTCCTGTCCCCAGCGAAGGATCTCTCCAGTCTGCCAGTCGAGCATGGGTGCATGCTTTTGGAGCCAAGGCAGACCTAGTAAGAAAGCGTGAGAGAGTCCAGGCAGAACATGAAACGAGATGCTCTCAGAATGCAACATTCCCACCTGCAGGGTTATGGCTTCAGTGATAAGTTGGATGGGACGTGGTAGGAGACCCCCATCCACAGCAGCAACAGATACTGGTTCAACCAGAGGTTTGGTAGGAATGCGATATTTTCTACTAGAGCCTGTGAAACAAGATTCCCGGCTGCTCCAGAATCAAGTTGGGCTAGTTCGAAATAACGGTTCTCACCGAGGAGAATTGAGACTGACAGCAGCAGAGATGAAGAGGATTTATTTTTGTCTAGGTGGACCTCTCCGAGCGAACCTAGACACAGGCGTTTCCCGACCTCTCTGGGCAGGTACGGATCCGGTGCTCCTTACTGCCACAGTAGAAGCAACTCCCCTCGGCACGGCGTAAGTCCTGACGGGCTTTGACCATCTTGGTCTGGTCGACTTGCATAGGCTCAGAAGTGTGTACCTGGGGAGAAGCGGAAGGAGTTACAGGTCTCTGAAAAGAAGGAGCTAGACGAGGAAACCTTCTCTCACGGGTGACCTCTTTGGCGCGTTCCTGGAACCGTAGATCAATTCGATTAGCCAGAGTTATTAGGTCATCGAGAGAGGTTGGAATGTCTCGACCGGCAAGTTCATCTTTAATACGGCCGGACAGACCCTCCGAGAAAACAGATATCAGAGCATCATTATCCCAGGCCAGCTCCGAGGCAAGGGTACGGAACCGTATGGCATATTGCCCCACGGTGAGACTTCCCTGACGGAGACGCAACAGAGATGATGCAGAGGAGGTCTTCCGTCCGGGTTCGTCGAATACCTTCCGGAAGGCCGAGAGAAAAGCAGGCAGGTCAGACACCAGAGGATCTTCTCTCTCCCAGAGAGGATTAAGCCAGGCCAGAGCCTCTCCGGTGAGATGGGACATAATGAAGGCAATTTTGGCCCGGTCTGAGTTAAACTGGTGAGCCAGGAGTTCGAAATGCAGGGTACACTGGTTAATGAAACCCCGAGCCAGAGTAGGATCGCCTCCAAACCGTGGAGGAGCAGAAAGTCGAGGTCCAGGAACGGAAACCACGGAATTGGTAAGCAACAGGACTGCCGGATTGCGAGTCATGGCGCCAGTGGTGGTTGCTGGTGAAGTAGTCAGGGTGTCCAGGCGGGAATTAACATTCCGCAGATGACCCAGGATGGACTCCTGTTGAGACCTCTGACGAGACAGTTCATGACACAGGTCAGAGAGCGAAGGGGTTTGGGTGCCACCGGGTTCTGTGGCCCGAGCAAACTGTAACGGGTCAGGGAGGCGGAACCTCTGAGCTTTATTATACAAGGAGGCTTTCCTTGTAAAGGAGCGGGTGGCGCCCGGGGAGACGGACAGGAAGTCACGGCAAGTGACAGGGACAGTCTTTGGACAGACGGGAAGGAGGTCACGGCAAGTGACCGGGGCAGTCTCTGGATATACAGACAGGTAGTCACGGCAAGTGACCGGGGCAGTCTCTGGATAGACAGGCAGGTAGTCACGAAGTGACCGGCAGTCTCTGATAGACAGCAGGTAGACCGGGGCAGTCTCTGGATAGACAGGCAGGTAGTCACGGCAAGTGACCGGGGCAGTCTCTGGATAGACAGGCAGGTAGTCACGGCAAGTGACCGGGGCAGTCTCTGGATAGACAGGACAGGTAGTCACGGCAAGTGACCGGGGCAGTCTCTGGATAGACAGGCAGGTAGTCACGGCAAGTGACCGGGGCAGTCTCTGGATGGACAGGTATATACGACCTGAGATGGTGGAGCCTCCCGGTAGGCTAGCAGGCAGATGACAGATGAACGCCCCCAAGTGAGCAGGCGAGAGTCTCTGGAATAGACGATGGTCACCGCATGTGACGTCCGAACCTCCGGGTAGGTCTGCAGGCAGATGGCAGATGAGCGCCCCCAAGTGAGCAGGCGAGATTCTCTGGGATAGCCGATGGTCACCACCGGTGACGGCCGAACCTCCAGGTAGGCTTGCGGACAGGTAGCAGACAGCAAACTGGCAGGAGCCAGGCAGGTAACTGGTAACGGACCCTGAGGGCTGAAGCAGAGTAAACAGTGCAACAACAACATTGCTCGGGCACCTCCATTAAGGAGGAAGTACTTTATATAGGGTGGAGTCCTCCGGCATTGGCCGGGGACCTTTTTGAAAGATGCGCGCGGCCCCTTTAAGAGCGGGGGAGCGCGCGGGCGCACGCCCTAAGTCCAGTAGCAGGGAAGGAGCGCGCGGCCCCAGCAGGGCGGAAGGAGGACGCTGAGCGCGGGTAAGGGGGGCGACGTCCCTGCCTGGCAGAGGACGCTGTCGCAGGGGAACAGCGTCCCTGCCTGGCAGAGGGCAGGGACGCCGGCGCTACAGTTACTATGCCTAGCCCAGGCAACGCCGGACTCTTCAGCTAGTATAACATAATATGTTGTCAAATACCAATAAATATAAACAAGGTTATATCAGTCTAGTAAAGTGATCGCGTATTCCTTGAGAATGCCAAATAGTACTGTCAATATGCGTGGCGGCTTTCCCCACCTGGATTGTCAGGATCCCGTCTGGGTTGGAGCCGATGTTACTGCAAACACTAGGGGAAGGAGAGGCAGGTAGATAACGTAGTCAGGTGGCAGCCGGAGGTCGGTACACAGGAGAGCAGTGTTTGTAGCAGAGGAGCAGGCAGATAACGTAGTCAGGTGGCAGCCGGAGGTCGGTACACAGGAAAGCAGTTCGGTAGCAGAGGAGCAGGCAGATAACGTAGTCAGGTGGCAGGCCGAGGTCAGTTCACAGGAGAGCAGTGTTTGTAGCAGAGGAGCAGGCAGATAACGTAGTCAGGTGGCAGCCGGAGGTCGGTACACAGGAAAGGCAGTTCGGTAGCAGAGGAGCAGGCAGATAACGTAGTCAGGTGGCAGGCCGAGGTCAGTTCACAGGAGAGCAGTGTTTGCAGCAGCAGGAACAGCAGGAGAAAGAGCTTGACTAAAGGCTGAAAGCACAATAATCTTGCAATGACACACCCACAGGGCCAGGTTTATATAGGGCGTGTAATTGGCAATCAGAGGCCAAACGAGAGAGCACTGGGTGAAGCCGATCAGGAAGAACAGTCAATGGTATCCGGGTTCAGCAAGGAACTTTGTAGCCAGCAGAATAGCTCAGATGGTAGAGCTGCTGGCCGGTGGACAAGGACACTGGGTTCGATTCCTGACAGTACTCCCCTCCTTCCAGGATGGCCTCTGGACATCTCAGGAGCTGGCCTATCTGGGTACCTCTGATGGAAGGCTCTTGTAAGTCCAGGAGCATGGACGTTGTCCTTTGGTTCCCATGAATTCTCCTCTGGTCCGTAACCTTCCCACTGCACCAGATACTGCAGTTTACCTCTGAATTTTCGGGAGTCCAGAATCTTATTCACAATGTACTCTTCTTCACCACGGATCCTTTCTGGTGGAGGAGGTGGCTGAATTCTTCCTGGAAACGGGTTTTCACAGAAGGGTTTGAGCAAGGATATGTGAAATACTGGATGAATCTTTAGATTGTTGGGAAGTTTTAAACGAAAAGCAACCTGGTTAATTTTTGCAGAAATTTGAAAAGGTCCAATGAATTTCTGACCCAATTTGGAGGATGGCACATGTGTCTTAAGGTTTTTAGTGGACAGCCAAACTTTGTCTCCAACCTGAAGAGCAGGGGGCACTCTCCGATGTTTATCTGCTGCTTCCTTATATACTTCCTGGGTCTTGAGTAATATCTCTGATAATTCCTTCTGGGATTCCTGTAATTTTGCAAGCCTGTCATTAACAGCAGGAATGGGAGTGTTCACTGGCAGATTAGGGATAAATACTGGATGTACTCCATAATTAGCAAAAAATGGGGTTTGAGATGTAGCGCTATGTATGGAGTTGTTGTAGGCAAACTCTGCTGTTGGTAAATAGTCCACCCAGTCATCCTGAAGATAGGAAATGAAGCAACGGAGGTATTGCTCCAAAGTCTGGTTCGTTCTCTCCGTCTGGCCATTGGACTGAGGATGGAAAGCGGTAGAAAGATTCACCGTGACTCCCAAGGCTGTACAGAAACTCTTCCAAAATTTTGACGTAAACTGAACGCCTTTGTCAGACACCACGTTGTCAGGAATTCCATGTAACCTGAATACCTCTTTGATCATCAGTTCTGCAGTTTTTTCAGCAGTAGGAATTCCTTCAGTTGGAATAAAGTGGGCCATTTTTGTGAGTCGGTCCACTATGACAAGGATGACAGTCATCTGTTTGGAAGGGGGTAGTTCCACAATAAAATCCATGGAAATAGATCCCCAAGGCCTGGATGGAACTGGGAGTGGTTGCAAAAGTCCTAGAGGAGACGATCGTGGGGTCTTGTTTCGTGCGCATGTTAAACAGGTTGAAACATATTTCCTCACATCCTTCCTACAATTAGGCCACCAAAAGAAACGAAGTAGTAAGTCTTGTGTTTTTGCAACTCCAGGATGTCCTGCCAGTTTAGAATCATGGACACTTTTGAGGACTTCAAGGCGAGAAGATTCAGGTACATATATTTTGTGTTTCTGCATCCAAAACCCGTCTTTGAATGAAAGATCGACGTCTTCCGAAGGATGGTTAAGGAAAGAGTCCTCTTGATATCCATCTTTAATTCTATTACATAGTCCTCTAGAGTGCAATATTCCCAAAAAAATTTTAGGGCCTAGAATTGTATCGTCATTACTAGACCTCTCCTGAGGTTCCGAACACATCCTGGACAGGGCGTCAGCCTTGCCATTTCTTGAACCAGGCCGGTAAGAAATTATAAAATTGAATCTTGAGAAAAATAATGCTCATCGTGCTTGTCTTGCAGACAATCTTTTTGCTGTACGGAAGAATTCAAGATTCTTGTGGTCCGTGAGGACAGTCACAGGGTGATTGGCACCTTCCAGAAGATGTCTCCACTCGGAGAAGGCAACTTTAATGGCTAACAGTTCTTTATTACCGATGTCGTAGTTCTTTTCTGCAGATGACATGGTGTGGGAAAGAAACGCACATGGGTGAAGTTGCATCTTGTCCCCAACTCGCTGAGACAGAATGGCTCCCACTGCAGAGTCCGAGGCATCCACTTCGACAGTAAATGGCAATTCAGGATTTGGGTGTACTAACAATGGAGCAGACGTAAAAAGAGTTTTCAACTTGTCAAAAGCCTCCTGTGCCTCCGGAGACCAGAAAAATGCTTTGGTCTTTTTGTTAGTGTAGTAATTGGTAGTATGATCCGTGAAAAGTTCTTTATAAATTTTCGGTAAAAATTTGCAAATCCTATGAAACGCTGGACGTCTTTTAAATTTCTTGGAACAGGCCAGTCCACTACAGCATTGATTTTGCTGGGATCTATGCTCAGACCTTCTGGGGAGATGATATATCCCAGAAATTGGATACTGGTTTGTTCAAACTCACATTTTTCAAGTTTAATGTAAAGATGGTTCTCCTGTAGTCGTTCCAGGACTAACTGGACGTGCCTGCGATGCTCTTCCAAGGTGTCTGAAAATATAAGAATGTCATCGAGATAAGCCACAACGAATTGGTCCAAGAAATCTCGAAATACATCATTAATAAAATGTTGAAAGGTGGCTGGGGCATTGCTAAGGCCAAAGGTCATAACCAGAGATTCAAAATGTCCATATCTCATTCTGAAGGCGGTCTTCCACTCATCTCCTGGGCGAATCCGTATGAGGTTGTAAGCCCCTCTAAGATCCAGCTTCGTAAAGATTTTCGCAGAACGGAGTCTCTCAAATAGTTCAGGAATCAAGGGTAGCGGGTAGCGATTCTTGACAGTGATATTATTCATCTCTCTGTAGTCAATACATGGCCGCAGAGTGGAGTCTTTCTTTTCAACAAAGAACAGGGGTGCCCCAGCTGGAGATGTGGAAGGTCGAATAAAGCCTTTCTCTAAATTTTCATCCAGGAACTTTCTTAATACCTTCAATTCAGGTTCGGAAAGATTGTAAATCCGTCCAAATGGAATGGTTGCTCCTGGCAGCAATTCAATGGGACAGTCGTAAGGACGGTGAGGAAGTAATTGATTTTCTTTCTTCTTACTGCAGACATCAGAGAACTGCTGATATTGAGGTGGTAGTTTCTTTTCCTTCTCATGCGAAATCTCAGAGATTTGGACTTGTTGGAGAACAGGGGGTTCCTTATGACAATTATTCTTACAGTAGTCAGATGGAAAGGTGATGGTCCTTGATGCCCAGTTGATAGAAGGGTTATGGACTGAAAACCAGGGGATCCCTAGAATAACCGGAAATTTCGGAGATGAAATAAGGTGGAAACTGACAGCTTCATGATGATCCGGTTCGATACAAATCTCCAGTTCGATTGTCTCATGCGTGACAGGTCCAGAAGACAAAGGTGATCCATCCACAGTTTCCATTTCAATTGGTGTGGATTTGGTCCTACTGGAAATATTATTATCACGTGTAAATTTTAAGTCCATAAAATTTCCTCCTGCTCCCGAATCCAACAGGGCAGAGCATTGTATTTTTTGGATGCCCATTACAACCTGAATGGGGATTACAAAATGAGATGATGTAGTATGTATTTTGTCTATTTCTGGCGTTACTGATGAGATAGTCTGCAAGATGGAATCCGACTGCTGAGAAAGGTCCATATTGCTGGCAGACCTGTTGTTGGTAAAGGCTATAGTCCTTTTGTTAGGACAGTTGATGGCATAGTGTCCAGGGTCCCCACAATAGAGGCAGAGATGTTCTGCACGTCGCTCTCCTTCTCCTGTGCAGAGAGTGGTCTTCGGATGACGTCGATCTGCATCGTTCAGACACGCCTTGCGTCTTTTCTTGGTGGTCTGATGCTGAAAATGAGAAGCCAGGGCTATTCCCAAGTGCTCGCAGTCTCTCCTTTCTCCTTTCAGTAAGTCTTTGGTCAATCCGGATACATAGTTGAATAAAGTCCTCCAACTGATCAGGGGTCTCAACCCTGGCAAGCTCGTCTTTCACTGGTTCTGATAACCCTTGTCGAAATTGACTTCTCTGGGCCGCTGGATTCCAGGTGGTGTCGGCCACCCAGCGACGGAACTCCGATGTATATTCCGCAACAGAGCGACGTCCTTGGCGCAAATTATGTAATTTGGTTTCTGCTGTGGCACAGCGGTTTGGGTCATCAAAAACTTGATTCATAGCTGCGGTGTATTCTTCCAGGTCATTAAGGAGGTCATAGTCCTTTTCTACATAAGGTGAAGCCCAAGCAAGAGCTTCATCTGTCAGGAGATTTATCATGAAAAAAACTTTCTTCCTCTCACTGGTAAAGGGAGCAGGTTGCATCTGGAAGTATATGCGGCATTGATTGAGGAATCCTCGGTACTGCTGGCGATCCCCACTGAACTTTGCAGGCAGCGGCAGCCGCGCGTTTGATTCGGACCCTGAATTGCGCACGTCCAGAAGTTGTTTTTGTAGCTCAATTACTTCCTGTTGTATCACCGTGAAATCAGTTTGTAACTTGGAATATTTTCCTTGAGAATCAGTACAAAAACTTTGAAGCTCCGTAACTTGCCGCCTTAGGGTGTTCACAGCGGACTCCATTTTGGCGCGAGATTATTCTGTCAGGATCCCGTCTGGGTTGGAGCCGATGTTACTGCAAACACTAGGGGAAGCAGAGGCAGGTAGATAATGTAGTCAGGTGGCAGCCGGAGGTCGGTACACAGGAGAGCAGTGTTTGTAGCAGAGGAGCAGGCAGATAACGTAGTCAGGTGGCAGCCGGAGGTCGGTACACAGGAAAGCAGTTCGGTAGCAGAGGAGCAGGCAGATAACGTAGTCAGGTGGCAGGCCGAGGTCAGTTCACAGGAGAGCAGTGTTTGTAGCAGAGGAGCAGGCAGATAACGTAGTCAGGTGGCAGCCGGAGGTCGGTACACAGGAAAGGCAGTTCAGTAGCAGAGGAGCAGGCAGATAACGTAGTCAGGTGGCAGGCCGAGGTCAGTTCACAGGAGAGCAGTGTTTGTAGCAGCAGGAACAGCAGGAGAAAGAGCTTGACTAAAGGCTGGAAGCACAATAATCTCGCAATGACACACCCACAGGGCCAGGTTTATATAGGGCGTGTAATTGGCAATCAGAGGCCAAACGAGAGAGCACTGGGTGAAGCCGATCAGGAAGTCAATGGTATCCGGGTTCAGCAAGGAACTTTGTAGCCAGCAGAATAGCTCAGATGGTAGAGCTGCTGGCCGGTGGACAAGAGACATTGGGTTCGATTCCTGACATGGATTGTCTTCCAATCATCCTAGCCTAGGACAGGTATTTACATGGCTGACCTTGACAGGCAGTCTGTGTGTTGTTTTTGGAGAGGAAGACTCCAAAAAGGTGGCTCAAGGTGGAGCTGAAGACACATGGTGGTCTGAGAGGGCGAATCCCTCACACAATTGGACTTTGTTATATGTTATCTTTTTATTTTGCCATTATGCCAGAAAGGCCATGTTTACTTTGCTGTACCCTGCTGCGGTTTATGATGTTCCCCAATAAACCAGCAGGTGTTTTACCACAAGAAGTGTTTCTGTCTCTACCTTGGAAAGCAGGTGAATGAGTCAACCCCTTACAGCAGACACTGTTGTGTCTTAAGGGTATGCCACACTAAGCGAGATCGCTAACGAGATCGCTACTGCGTCACCATTTATGACGCAGTAGCGATCTCGTTAGAAACTTAGCTGTGTGTGACATGTAGCAGCGATGTGGCCCCTGCTGAGATGTCGTTGATCGCTTATGAACGTTCTGAGCCGTTTTTTGGTCGTTGGTGTCCCGCTGGTGAGCCTGAATTGCTGAGTGTGACACCCTTTATGAACGACTTCACCAGTGTCGCAGGTGGGACTAGGTTTTCCCAACGACCGCAGAGGTCGTTATACAGATCGCTGATGAGTTGTGTTTGGAATCACAGATCGCTGATGAGTTGTGTTTGGAATCTAACTAGCGATCACATAGCGATCGCACTAGCGATCTCGCCAGGTTGTGTCGTTGTCATGATTGCTGGTGCGATCGCTAAGTGTGGCAGTGCCTTTATTCAAACGTATGTGTTTTAAATGTTTTTAACTCTTTGTCTATTATTGTAATAATTAAAAATCATTTGATATTGTATATATTTGCTGATGAGTAGTCAATGTGCCATTTGCATTACAGTGTACTTTTCTTCTCGTTCTTTTCGTAGTGAAAATATTTTCATCAGACAGTAAAACATTGCAAGCTAGTATATTTGTCACAATGTGACTCAATCCAAAGGGTGGTTGGTCAGCAGACGGCACAACTCACAAACGGGGTGGAAAAGGGGGAAGGAAGGCCCACCAATAGGGAATGAGGGATGGTCACCACTAGAATTCAAACCTGAGCCTCTCCCTGCACTCCCCTAATGCCCTATGTGGGTCCTTCCCCTCACCACCATCAGGATACCTTGTGCCTCGCTGTCACCTAACACTGCCCTGGCTAGTGCCCTGGCCAGCGTAGGGCGCTAGCCTAGCCACTGCAGATAATACCACACAGGGGACAGTGACAAACACGAAAGGTACGGGGAAATAACAACTTCGCTTTCTCTGCTGCAAAGCACCGCACAGCAGAATAAAGGCTCCAGTAAAACAAACTCAGCAGAAGCACCACTGCATCCAGAGAGCTCCTTATTCTGGCTTTGTCACTGTAGAATGCTCTATCACCGACAGTGAGCTGATGCATCAGGTGACCTTATAAAGGATGGTGGGAGTGGTCACCGCTCACATCAGCTGACCCAGCAGCACTGCAATTACACCAGATTGCCAGCGGGGAAAAACTGACATTAACCCCTGCTGGCCTGAATGGAAAAAAGTTTTAACTGAGTGAAACCAGAGCTGCCACAAATCCAAAAATGGATCACAAGACACTGTTGAAGAGCTGAAAGCAGTATGAGCCAACATACTCTAATGTGCCTAAGGCCCACTTCACATGTTTGTATACAACACATACGTGAAAAAACGGTACCAGTGTCATCAGTATTTTCCATCAGTGTGCCATCTGTGTTTTTTCCGGTGTGGATAAAGAAAGAATGAAATTACAAATCTTCTATACTTTGCAATTCTGTACACACATGCCATCCGTGGGCTGTATATGTTTTTTCACGGACCCATAGACTTATATTGGCCATGGTGCCTGAAAAAAAACGGACATGTCTCTGTGCATTTCATACAAACGCAAAGTCCATGTGAATACACAAACATGTGCACAGCAGCATAGGTTATAATGGGTACGAGTAATATACATGAAAAGAACGGATGCCACACTACCAGAAACAAGTACATGTGAACAAGGACTACGTTAAGCATCTGTTGTGACTTGTGGGTAATTGGATAAAAACAATTTACTTGCTCATCCATCTTGCCATTCTATCGCCGGAGGTAGGCTACTTTTCCATAGGCCACACTGTACCATATAAATGCGCTTACATTTTTGTCTACAAAACAAAGCAAAACATGACTGCCAATCTCTACAGTAATCCCTTTATTCCTCCCTAGTAGTCCTACTGTCATCCCCACAAAATTGCTAGTGCCTTATTTCAACACATGATTACCTAACATTTACATACAGTATCACTACAATCTGTTCAGTGTGTTCAGATGTAAATGTTCACATTGGCAGGTGTCCTTCACCAACCCTGCTGTGTCCATAGGTAAATTTAGCTCTGTGTATAACCTGGACAAATATGTTTAGATGATCAGATAGATAAACAAGCGTTGTATAATGAAAAGTGTGCGTAGTCATTGAACATCACCAAATTTCAGTTTTCATTTTTATTTCATTTGATTAAATTAAACTTACAAAATGATAATTCACTATTGTAGAAGTCGATATATATCCTGGCACATATAGTATCACAGTTAATTCAACAGAACATCAAACCCAGAGATTTTTCAGTCAATTGATTAAGTCCTAAAATGTACCGTAATATTCCTATGTTTATGCTATTTATAAAGAATGGCATTCAACCAAAGTGTTCAGTTGGTATTATGGGCAACAAATATTGTATGACATTGTGCTGGTCATATTCAACAATTAGAAGTCCTATCACAGCACAATCAATGACTATTGGTGAATGACATTGAAAAACAATTACCCCTATATATAACATTACAAAGCAAAAATTTCCATAATGCACAAATATAAATGGCTTACAGCTATCTAGACATTTTTGGTTACTTTTGGAACTATGTAATTAAAACATACATGAGAACAAAATAAATCATTAAGGAACCCTCTGAGCAAAACTGATACATACATATAAGGTATGCCAGAATACCAGAGACAGGATGCACAGGCCCCTCTGACCTTTCCCAATGAAGCATTTGCAAGTAGAGCCCCCTTAAAATTGAACATTGTACGAACTGTTGCAGTTATGTTTAAGAAGTCTAAGAAATACTATTTTTTTGTAGGAGACATTAAATCTTAGCTAATGTTTTTAAAGAAAGTTGTTACTCCTCATGTCTAGTTCTCTCTTCATGATAAAAGCGGATAGCTGATCTAACTTCATAAGTAATTTCCTTTATAGTACACGTAAAAAGAATGACAAAGAGTTCAAATTTGTGAAAGTTCACAAGACCCCTGTTTGATCGTATGAATTGTTTCTCAAGGAGCTTCTACAATTTCATGCATATCAAAAAAATAAAGGCCTCGATTCATCACTTGCATTTTCTTTTAAGTCATTTTTTATTTTTTTGTCTCATGGTATTAGTTGCAGTTTTTGGTGCCAAATTCATCAAAATGGCAAGCGCCATTCATGATTTTGATGCCAAGTCAATAATGGTCTTTTTTTCCTGTGTTGAACTGCTTTTTCAACTTTTGGTACCAAAAAATTGCAATTGGGTGCCAAAGTCACAAAAATTGGGTTAAAATTCGATGTACACGAAAATACACCGAGGGGTGTGACTGGAGTGAACTTGTGCAAAATTTAGCTACTTTTAAAAGTGCAATTGATGAATCATGCCAAAATATCTGGAATTGTGAAACTTCGCCAACAAAGCAGAAACACAAAAAAAACAGGTGAGCACATATAATATTGATTTAAAAAAAGAGCAAAAAAAATAAAGAATTGGATGAAAAAAAAATTGAAAAACACAAAACTAAACAAAAACCAGGTGCAAAGGCAATGATGAATTGGAGCCATAGTTTTAAAAGTATTCAGGAGCAAGAAGGACAACTCATAGGAAGGAATCCATTGTATAGTTTGCTTAAAGGGGTTGTCCAGGACTTTGATCCTAAGCATAGGTCATTAATGACATTGATCCTTAGCTTAGGTTATCAGTACCAGGTTGGACAGTGTTTGACACCAGGCAACTGCAACAATCAGCTATCAGCAGGACCCACAATGGTCTGAAGTACACAATATACGGAGCCAGAAATCTACAGCTCCATAAACTATGTAGTGGCCATCCTCAGGCACCTCATCTCAGCCCCCACTAAGTGGACAACCCCTTTAGGGTATTTATTTAGCACTGATTTATTGTACAGTAAGAGAATAACACATTTGCCATTGTTATTGTTGTTTTTAATATCTATTTCAAAAATAATAATCACTTGAAAAATGCATGCAGAATACTGTGGGTACGGCCTGGTCAAATCATTGTATTGCAAGCAGAGGAAATATTCATTATTTAGGCCTGTTTCACACATCAATGTTTCGCGGACCATTCTCAGACCGCGATGCACAATCTGGCTACGAGTCTCCTTACCCAAACTCGTTAGCCTTATATATGCCTCCAGAAACAGCAGCAGGGCTGTGCACATGGATGTGTGACACCGGCTTTCCTGTGATACTGATGTTACTGTTAGTATTGTATTGTTAAAAAAGCACTCCTCCCATTAAAGTTTTTATCCTCTTAGCACATTGCATTCATCATATTATATAGCACTTTGTATTTACAATTGCTCATTTTGCCCTTATACCCAGTTAATTTTTCTGTTTTCGATTAGGTCTATAAAATCACATGCTTAATAACTGATTAGCTGAATCCTTCTAAGCTCTATATAGAAACAGGAGATCAATTTTCTCTGCACAAGTCATGAGTCACTGCAAAGGTCCCCAGCAGGGGGAGGATCAGAGTAGAGAATTCCTGTTTCTACAAAGAGCAGAGAAAAGAGAAGAATTAGCTGGGTAGAAAGGCAAAAAGAGCAATTGTAAGTACACATATATATAATATGATGACTGCACTATATTAAGGGATAAGTCTATGTAGAGGAGAAATATACGATTTGTGCCCTTCTTTACTCGTAAATATATCTGAAGTAACAAATAGGCGAGTTAAATCAGAACTGACAAGATATACTTGTGGAAAGACTTGCTGGCAGTGAAATACTTTGACTCCTGACTGACGGGATGATGAGTCCGAAGGACAATGCATTTTTTGTCCATAACACTAGTACAATGAATTCCTTTCATGTAAGGGAGCTCTAGCTTCCTGCTCAGGGAAAGTTTCCATGCTGCTTGATATAGGTACAAAGCATGTAGCAGTCATTGACACACAAAACGCAGGTGGAACAGAAGAACAATCATAAAGCAGCATTTACCATATTATTTATTCAGGAAAATGACTCGCAATGTAGCGGAGCGGTATAGAATAGATAAATCATATTTGTGCTTCGCTTCAGAAATATGAACAATGCAGCCTGCAAGTCCTTTAAGTTTTGGAGATGATATATTATTTTATCCCAGCGACATATATTTTCAGGCACTACTACGGTATATGTCTTGTTGGAGTTCTTTGTGGACTATTAATTCATTAACTACATTTGGAAGATTTTGGATACTCGTGAAGTTGACATTTAAGATTTTTAGTTCCACTTAGGGGAAGCCTGAGTAAGTCAAGACAAGCCTCTCGGTCAGACGGGGAGAACATTGATCTTGGTTAGGATTACATTTGCCATTTCACGGTGTGCTTGATATTGAGAATACAAGAGCGCAGAGGTGTCAGAGTGTTATAGCTGCAAATATGTCACAGTCTTTTAAGAGCAAACATGTAACACCAAGATGGAAGCCAAGATGATGAAGAGAGCGGAGGATGAGTACAAGGGTTCTGCATGCCCACGGACCGTTGTAGTGTTCGTGGAGGTTGTGACCAGTGAGACTCCACTTGGATTTGAAGGGATGATGCGTTATGCCCACCCAGTGTTGTACTGGTAGCATTGTATTTAGGAGTAGACTGACTGTAGACCTAAAATATTCAAATATAAATCAGAATAAATTATACATTGAAAACTATCAGTATCACCATTCATTACTGTATGTTATATCCAATGCATTTGGGTTAAAGGTGTGGTTCAAAGTCAAAGTAAAATTAATTCCAAATCCCTATCTATTTAAACTAATTTCTAACATACTTGCTTTAAAAATTCCCTATCCTTCCCTAACTACACTATTTAACAACTTTTTTCTACTTTTTTCCCGATTTTCACTCTGATTCGTTTTAAGAATCCCAGTGCATGCTAGGAAACTCACACAAAGCGTCCTGGGGGCAGAGGCCCCCTGTGCGGCGCCACACTATCAGCAGCTTTCAATTCATTTCGGTAGGTCTGTCTAATTATACCTACCGGCGTATTAATATACTAGGATTACCTCCTAATTTCATTCCCTGTAGTATGCGCTTCCCTGATTGATTTATATACCTCTTGCATTCTGCAGTGTATATTTGACTGATCATTCTCTACCCGTCTTGTAAGGTTTTATAGTATATTTTTCATTATGCAGGTCTGGTAATTATATACTGCAGATATAGGTCTGGTAATTACGCACCATCAGAATATATGGGATATATGGGAGAAGCATCTTCCTTACAACAACAGATCTATTATTTAATCAGTCATGGAACATATCTGATTCTATTCTTTAAAATGTGCGCTCCAGCACTTTGAATTGGGTTCTAAATCATGTGATTATTATACTACTGATCCAATATTCAATTACTGTCTAGCACTATTGGACTTTGATATAGGTCTGTGCAATTATACTTTACATTTCACACTGCTTTGTCTAATATTTAATGGTGCTTTTATCATTTACCTCGTATATGTGTGATTTAGTGTTTTAATTATGTGAGTGGCTTTTGTGCCACCACATGCCCAATTATACTATAATAATTGTATTTTTGTTTAAATTTCTCATGTATTTAATTTTTTGACCGAATTTCGGTATCCTTCTTTCGGTCTTCTAGTCTTATCTCCACTTTAGTCTGCAGATTATATATATATATATATATATTTGAGTTAATTTATATTTATACCACTAATCTAAATATTTATATGCTTATTCATCTGTTTGGTTTAATTGTGAAGTATTTGTATGTGCTACTGTTTTAGAAATCTTAGAAATATCATACTATTATTTCTATTTCAAAAGACATATGCATAAAGCTATTTTTTGCCGCATTATTAACGCCACAGACCTTACAGGGACCAAAAAGTCACTGCAAATTGGGACCAATAAGCATATAAAAAAGGTATAAAGTGTACCAACAAGGTATACAAAGATTGTACGTACATGGCTCTAAAGCCAAAATTTCAGATCCAAATCTACTAAATAAACGTTTTCTAATGCACAACTCAAACTGGGGACTTGTGACGCTGATGGACTATGTCTGGGGAAATTACTCTTTAGAAGTGATACAAGGTGGGTTACATATGTTTAAGATCACAGGCGTGTATTATAATCATAGTCTCACTACTTCTTAAATTCGTGGCAACTGGTTGTAAAATCTGAGTTACATTGCTCAGTAGTTATTTTATGTCAGTATGTTTATAATGCTTCTATAGATATAATGATGATATTTCTACATACTTTACATACGTATATATTATATTTGCTCAACTAGGATCTAACTTAGTGCTAATAGTATTATGATTAAGACTTTGTACAATATCATCTGTGTTTCATACATATTTCTGTTCTGGTTGCAGTAAAGTACAATGTAATAAAGGTATAAGCCTCACCTGGCTGGGTATGAGAGAGGTCAGTAGGACCACTCCTAGACTGAGAATAATGATCTGATTCATCCTGCTCACAGATCTTGCTGTGCCCCCTGACTTCACTTTGCTCCTGTTGTGGCTGCCAGCTGTTGTGCTCCTTTCTTTTCAGAAGGGTGACTGACTCTGGTAGGGGTTTTTATGTGTTATGTAGGAGATATCAGTACCCATGACGTGCTGGTTTCCTCCCTCCCCATCACATGGTGCTACACCTCACCCACCCTCATTTTTTCCTATCTTCATGCAGACCCCTTTCTTTACTTATTTTTTCGTGTTTGCATTTTAATGTGGTTATGGTCTTTTTCTCTAGACTTTAATGTTTATCTTACTATTGCTGGTTTAGTCAGTTTGGGGATTTTTGTATTTAACCGTAAGTTTTCAATTTTGGGATCTTAATAGTGGCCTTTTTTGTGGCTTTTTATTGTATTTGTTATAGCTACACATTCATTCACTAAACAATATAGTGTCGTTTTTTGGGGGGTTTGCTTATTTTTTTGTTTTACATTTTTTACTTACAGTTCTAGTTCACTTTTATTATTTTTTTCTTCATTAACATGTGTTCTTATTATTGGGTAAGTAATATTATTTGATTGTATTAGTAATTTTTCAATGTAATAAATTACTGTTTTTCATTTAACATATGTAAATTATTCTATGTGTCCAATTGCCAGTCAGCTATCATTGTCACGCTTTAGGAGTGTTTCTCTAAAGTACTGTATATAACGCTGCCAGTAGTAACAACAGTGACCCCTAAAGGCTGCTACTGTTATCTATCAACCTGAAAAGTAGATAACACACAGTCCCCAACACCATATTGTGACATGAACTAAAGATGCTTCACTATTGGCCTGTGTCTTAACCTTGCCAATTTTACGAGAGCTTGGTAAGGGTGTATTTCTGTTCTGCTTTTACTATGAATTCTGCACAGAAACTTTGAAAACTTCCTTAAAGGGAACCTGTCACCAGTTTTTGAGCCTTTGAACAAATGGCAATATCAGATATATATTTTTTTATTTTCACATTTCTTTCTTTTTACTAGTGAGAAAAAGGGGTGTGATTTCTTTTCTTTTATATTTTTTTTACAATTTTCACTCTTATTTTTTAGATCCTTTTGGGGACTTGAACCTGCAATTATCTATTCACTTATAATATACGCTGCAATACCACAGTATTGCAGGTTACATTGAAAATCTCAGTTTCCTTTAAAGCTCAGTGTGTGGCTGATTTTCATGTGAGTGTCAAGATGGCAGCAACAGGGGCCTTCTGCAGACACCCAGCTGCTATGGTAAGAGATCAGTCGCTCAAGATCAAAGGAACTCTATAGGAGATGGAACAGACAAGCAGCGATGTGTGTTCTTTTTAAATGCCATTGTAACGCCGGTATTGTCTGTACTTTGTTTTCCGGCGTTACTTTGCATGTCTTTGCTTTAACCCTTTGCTCCTTTTCCCTAACCAGCTGGGATACTGTTGTCTGTTACCTGAATAGATGCTGCTCAGTTCCCAGTCCGCTGCGTAGCCGTACATGCGTGAGTGGCTCCACTGTGCTGCATGACCACCCGCATGTGCGGTCCCTGGCTACTTCTGTAGAAGCTACCCGTAGGTTGCAAGGTCCTCTGCAGTGGTGCATGACTTACTACGTGTGTTTAGGCTGCAGCCATTGCCAGGTGTCCTTGCTGTGCTGATTTGTGTCTGGCTCTGCATAGGGTGCGCGGCCCACACCTTCCTTGCTTTTATGAGGAATGGGTGTGCACTAGAATTGCTGCTCCAGCCTATCGCTGTGAGGCAGCTCCTATATAAAGTTCCTCTGCCCTGTGGGGCGTTGCCAGAGATTTGCATTGAGTTCCTGAACCTAGCCATGTGTGTTTGTGTGTTCAACTCCTGCTCTGAGTGTGATCAGTTCTGGAGAGCTGATACCCTTTGTCCTGTCTTGTGTTTCCGCCAGCTCTGGGGGCAGAATACCCAGATCGCCTTTCGTGGAGGCTGTGTGTAGCCCTGGTGTTAGGCACACGCAGTACCCTGGAGAGTGTATGGCGAGACAGCAGTTTAATGCTAAATATTCATTCACTCGACATATACTAGACACACCCTTAGGGTAGTGGAGTTTGCTCTTGAGGGAGTGGTCAAGGTATGTGTTAGAGTGATGTGTAGTCGGTGTCTAGACTTCAGAGAGAGAAGACGTCTGGAGGGAGGAAGGAGTCCAGCCTTCTCTATCATCAGTTCAGATCGTGGAGGCTGGTACAGGTGGTTTCATTCACCTTAGCCTAGTCAGAGCTGTACCTCATCAGCATACACTGGAAGGAAAGAAGAAGTTTAGTGCAGAAAGTCTTCAGCATCCCTGTCTAAAGGACGGTATAAGGTTCAGAGACGTGCTCCTGCCTTTTGATAACTGAGCATCTGTAACTAACTTCGTAGAAAGGAAAAGAAAGAAGTGACTACTCGACCCTTGGCTAGTTTGAGTGCTTATGTTACCAGCGTGGACAAGGCGAAAGGCACAGTGGTTTATTGGATTAGTGCTTACGGATTGCAGAAGTCCTGCACATTGCACCCGGTCACTGGGGACCGAAGGATCACTACTGTTTCAAGCATAGTGATAAGAAAACCAGGAATCTACCGGACCCTAGGTCGCGGCAGACAGCCCCTTATAGTCAGTACGTAACTGGGGTCAGGGGAAGTGAAGACTTTGAGTCAGTGCAGGACAAAATAAGAATTCAGCTCCTTCACAGGAAGGCCCCTAACACAAAGCTGACTGGGCGGTACAGCTATAGATTAGCTGGAGATTTTGAGGGAACTACGCTTCAGGCTGGTTGTACTCGTTGTATTGGAAGTAAAGGAGGCCCCTAACTTGTCCAGCTGCTGTCTCAAGATACACTCTCCTTGGATCAGCCTCCCTGGGACCTGCTTGAACATCTTACAAGTAAAGGTATGGAAAGACACTGACCGTGTGAGACTGAGTTATTATTGCATGCCTGCACAATCCCTACCTAACTCCCGATCTGAGGGACCAGTCCCACCTGTAGGGGACCCGACATCTAGCTGCATCACCATCCCCTCAGAGATCTACAGCAGCGCTGGTATAAATTACCAGAAGACTACAGGTGGCGTCACGAACTGTATATAAATATCCCCTGTAAATATATCCCCAACATACGCCAGACCGCCCGGGCCACAGACCGAGCCACAGCTACCTGTGACAAATCCCATAGACTTCCATGGGCTCGGCTCTGAGTACCCCATTGCCCTGGTAACCCACAATTGTGGTGGCGGGTCGACACAAAAACTTGGCGTCACGAACAGGATGCGAAACTCGCGGAATTGCGAGCCCTGTGTGCCTAAGGAATTGTTTTTGTGAAAAAGGACTGTTTTCACTTTTGGCGCCAAAATCGCCATTTTTGTCGCCATATTCGCGCCCTCAGGCGCTGGAGAAGAAGGTGGGCGTACCTTCGTGGGCGTCTACCCCCCTGTGGCGCGAAGAAAATGCCTGCCCTCTCAAAGTGCTATTACAATATGCGATCCTGCCCTACAGCAAAGGAGGTCCGCCTCCTCTTCACCTTCCCTGCGAAGAGGAGGAGACGCAAATCCCACCTCCACGGAAGAGACCGGATGTCTCCGCAGAAGAAAGAAGAGAGAATCTTCTGGAACATCATGGAGGCAGGACGTGTGCAGCCGAGCGGGGAAGCGGAGGAAGGCAGGCCCCGTGCCCCAGCCAAGCTGCCACCATCACAGGAGTCTTCTGTGATCCTGCACCTGCAACAGGCGTTGCTAGAGATAAGAGAAGAAAATGCACGCCTAAAGAAGATGGTCCAGCACCAAACTGGACTGGAGGAGATTGAGAGACGCCGATGTAACCTGATGCAGTGGCGACTGTGGAACACAGCGTCCTCTCCCCTCAACGACCCCCCACGATTCCAGATACCGAAGAGTCTGCTGCCCAAGGCGAAGGAGCAACCGGAGGCTGCCCCCGAAAGTACCGATCCCGATCCCACCGGTGAAGCGGTGGAAGCGAAGGAGGTTGAGGAGGTACAGCCAATCCCGGAACGCCCGCCCGGCCAAGAGGCCGCAGCAGATGATCGGTCCCCGGCAGGGACACCGGAGGGGTCCTGTCCGTCACTACCAGATGTGGACTGGGACGAAATGGCGCGCCTGGATGACGTCGCTTATACCGCCCAGTGGGAACAGGAATGGCAGAGTCGTGAGGAGAAGAAGAAACGCCAGCAGGAGGAAGAGCGGGAAACTCAGAGGAACCGTCAGCGACAATATGCCGAGCTGATCGCGGACAAAGAGAGTGTCCGGAGAGATAAAGGTACCCTGAGGGAACCGCGGCGGCAGGGGTGTGTGACTGAGTTCCAGCTCCGGAAGGGCTGGGGCTTTATCCGTGAACCGGGCCTCTACCCAGCGGTCTTTGTCAGCAGGCGTGACGTAGAATCCCACCTGCCGCAAGGCCATCCCGGGAGGGACTTAGCAAATGGAGATATCGTCACATATACGCGGCACTGGGGAATGAAGGGATGGTATGCCCTTAACGTCACCATTGTCCGTGACCCCGTCCCAGACGCAGGTACCGTCACCATTACCGCAGCGTCCCCGTCTCCAGCTCAAGCAGAATCCGGCCGTGCCCCAGCATCGCCCCCTGCAAATTCATCGCAACTAGCGACCCAGAGTTCATCGCAAAAGAAAGTTATATCTTCATCGCAACATGCGACCCAGTCTCAATCGCAATCTATGACACGGTCCATATCGCTAACTGTGATTGAAACGCAATCGGTGTCACGTGAAGAAAATGTACCCGTTGCGCCCCTAGAGGTTCGCACCAGAACTGTGGCGACCCAGACCCTAATCGCAGCACATGATTTGCTAGTCCTGGGATCTAGGGCCCATTGCATTGTTCCAGCCCCCGGGGTGGAAAGTGTATTTGCAGAGAATGAATAGATAGTGAGGAAAAAGTGGTGAGATCCATATCGGATCTACCAAAAGTAAAAAAGTTTGAAATGTTTTATAAAGTTTTGCACAAAATTATATAGTGAATATATATTTCTACTGTAGAATGCCCGGCTGGGTAAATGATAAATAGTAACCAGAAAAGGTTTTGCACTTTCGTATTATGTGATTTGATATAATATGTCTTTGGTTTTACATTGGACTTGGAGGTTGAGGACTGCGCCAACCCAGAACTTACTTGTAAATAGTTGCGCTTCGGTGCTTTCTCTTGGTTTTACATAAACCAGTCACAACTACCTCTGAAAACAAAACCCGTGTGGTGTGGCACTGAGTGAGGTCTGCAATTGGATGTCCTGCAGCCCACCCAGGACCTACGTTGAAGGTTTGGTGCGGGTCCTTCACAAGTATACCGTATATTTATTAAATGCTATTTGATACTTCTGTATTTCTATATGTAAAATGTTATTGTTCGCAACGTTCAAGATATTCTCACCTCCCGGATGGGAAGAAGTTATTGTTTAATGTTTATTGCATAAACAAAATGTCTCTTTTGTATTTTACAGCCCGGGAGTGCTGTCTTTTACCATGGGGGAATGTGTAGCCCTGGTGTTAGGCACACGCAGTACCCTGGAGAGTGTATGGCGAGACAGCAGTTTAATGCTAAATATTCATTCACTCGACATATACTAGACACACCCTTAGGGTAGTGGAGTTTGCTCTTGAGGGAGTGGTCAAGGTATGTGTTAGAGTGATGTGTAGTCGGTGTCTAGACTTCAGAGAGAGAAGACGTCTGGAGGGAGGAAGGAGTCCAGCCTTCTCTATCATCAGTTCAGATCGTGGAGGCTGGTACAGGTGGTTTCATTCACCTTAGCCTAGTCAGAGCTGTACCTCATCAGCATACACTGGAAGGAAAGAAGAAGTTTAGTGCAGAAAGTCTTCAGCATCCCTGTCTAAAGGACGGTATAAGGTTCAGAGACGTGCTCCTGCCTTTTGATAACTGAGCATCTGTAACTAACTTCGTAGAAAGGAAAAGAAAGAAGTGACTACTCGACCCTTGGCTAGTTTGAGTGCTTATGTTACCAGCGTGGACAAGGCGAAAGGCACAGTGGTTTATTGGATTAGTGCTTACGGATTGCAGAAGTCCTGCACATTGCACCCGGTCACTGGGGACCGAAGGATCACTACTGTTTCAAGCATAGTGATAAGAAAACCAGGAATCTACCGGACCCTAGGTCGCGGCAGACAGCCCCTTATAGTCAGTACGTAACTGGGGTCAGGGGAAGTGAAGACTTTGAGTCAGTGCAGGACAAAATAAGAATTCAGCTCCTTCACAGGAAGGCCCCTAACACAAAGCTGACTGGGCGGTACAGCTATAGATTAGCTGGAGATTTTGAGGGAACTACGCTTCAGGCTGGTTGTACTCGTTGTATTGGAAGTAAAGGAGGCCCCTAACTTGTCCAGCTGCTGTCTCAAGATACACTCTCCTTGGATCAGCCTCCCTGGGACCTGCTTGAACATCTTACAAGTAAAGGTATGGAAAGACACTGACCGTGTGAGACTGAGTTATTATTGCATGCCTGCACAATCCCTACCTAACTCCCGATCTGAGGGACCAGTCCCACCTGTAGGGGACCCGACATCTAGCTGCATCACCATCCCCTCAGAGATCTACAGCAGCGCTGGTATAAATTACCAGAAGACTACAGGTGGCGTCACGAACTGTATATAAATATCCCCTGCAAATATATCCCCAACATACGCCAGACCGCCCGGGCCACAGACCGAGCCACAGCTACCTGTGACAAATCCCATAGACTTCCATGGGCTCGGCTCTGAGTACCCCATTGCCCTGGTAACCCACAATTGTGGTGGCGGGTCGACACAGCTGTATATCCAGGCCTGTTCCTGTTGTGTCTTTTTCCTGAATCCTTGATCCTGGATCGGTTCCTGTACCTGCATGTCTGAACTGTGTCCTCTGTGTTATGTTCCTGAAGTCCTTCTGTGTCCTGAACCCCGTGCCCAGTGACTGTGATTCTTTGCTATATAACCTGTGTTCATCTTGGAAGGAGGAGTCCGGTATGTGGGCTGAGTTTCTGTTACTCTGTGCTCAGCTTGTTATTCGGTGCAATCCCCGGCCGGCTCCAGTTCAATCCGGCGGGGCTTGCACCAGACCGCTTGGGTTCCTTTTTAGGTCGCTGCCAGATGTCCGGAGTCCGAGGACCGTGACCTCTTACCCAGAGCCTGATGACCACGGCCTGATGTCCGATGCCTGATGACCACGGCCTGATGTCCAACGTCCGATGACCACTTCCAGATGTCCGGATCCTATCCTTCCCTGCCTGATGTCCGGAGCCTGCTGATCATTGCCAGATGTCCGGAGTCCAATACCACTGTTCTGATGTTTCTGAGATCCAGTCCGTGTTCCTGTGTCCGTGTTCCTGATGTCCATTCCATGTTCCTGAGATCCAGTCCGTGTTCCTGTGTCCGTGTTCCTGATGTCCAGTCTGTGTTCCTGATGTCCGGTCCGTTTTCCTGATGTCCTGTCCATGTTCCTGAGTTCCAGTCCATGTTCCTGATGTCCTGTCCATGTTCCTGAGTTCGTATTCCTGAGATCCAGTTCGTGTTCCTGAGTCCATGTGCCTGAGCACATGTTCCTGATTCAGTCCGTGTTCCTGAGTTCGTGTTCCGGAGATCCAGTTCGTGTTCCTGAGTTCATGTTCCTGAGTCCATGTTCCTGATGTCCTGTCCGTGTTCCTGAGTTCGTGTTCCTGAGTCTGTGTTCCTGAGTCCATGTTCCTGAGTCCGTGTTCCTGAGATCCAGTCCGTGTTCCTGATGTTCCGATGTCCTGCCGGTTCCCCCGTGGTCTACCCTGTGATGACGTCTGTCCTGGGTCAGTGTCTGATGTTCTACTACTGAGCCTGGGCTACGCCTGAGGCCTGAGAGAGGCCGTTCTAGTATGCCCATGCCAGATGACCCTGGACTGCATCAACCCGTGATGACCCCGCCATTGTCTGAAGTCTGTCTGAGGTCGGTGTCTGATGTTCTCCTGCTGAGCCTGTGCTACGCCTGAGGCCTGAGAGAGAGGCCGCCCTAGTATGCCCGTGCCAGATAACCCTGGACTGCATCAACCCGAGATGTTCTCCTGCACTCATCTGTAATCCTGAGACATGTACCCTTCGCTGATGTGCGGAATCGGGAGCCCGGCATTATGTTCCGCCTTTGTACTGTGTGTCTACAAAGTAAACTCTGTTTCTTTATACCTGAAGTTGTGCGGTGTTGTTTAGTCCTGCAGGTCGCCATCTTGCCCACATGCTCAGCTGCCACGGATCCCGGTCACTGCCCTCCCCTAGTCCGGGCAGGCCCGGGTACCCCTCTGTGGTCCAGTGGGTCCACATTCCCTTACCATCTGGGATGCATGCCTCACGTCGTCGAGGTCTGGCGGCGTGGGAGCATTGGCTAGTTAGGCAAGCTATGCCATGTCCCGACGCCCTGCAGCCATGGGAAGCGTTACAGCCACTGTCAGAGATTGACAACAGTGTTTCACAGAGCCACTTAGCTTTCGCCTTGTGACATGGTGCTACATTATCCTGGCAAAAAAACAATGTTCATTACCAAACTGCTCCTTAGGAGACATTGCATTTGGAAGATGTTTAGATACTAATCTATATTCATGGCAGTGTTCTTAGGACAGATTGTGAGTGAGCCCACTGTATTGTTGAAAAGCAATCCCACACATGTGTGATCTCTGGATACTTTACGGTTGGCATGACACAGGACTTATAGTAGCGCTCACCAATTCTTCTCTGGACAAACATTTTTAGATGTCCCAGTCTTAATGGAGGCTCTTTACAAGGGAAAATCTGAGGCAGCCACTTCTGTGGCGATAAGTGTGGGGTTCTCATTGCTACAGTGGTGGCCAAAAGTATTGGCACCCCTACAATTCTGTCAGATAATACTCAGTTTCTTCCTGAAAATGATTGCAAACACAAATTCTTTGGTATTATTATCTTCATTTAGTTTGTCTTCAATGAAAAAACACAAAAAGATTGACCTAAAGCCAAATTGGATATAATTCCACACCAAACCTAAAAAAGGGGGTGGACAAAAGTATTGGCACTGTTTGAAAAATCATGTGATGCTTCTCTAATTCGTGTAATTACCAGCACCTGTAACTTACCTGTGTCACCTAACAGGTGTTGGCAATAACTAAATTACACTTGCAGCCAGTTTACATGGATTAAAGTTGACTCAACCTCTGTCCTATGTCCTTGTGTGTACCACATTGAGCATGGAGAAAAGAAAGAAGACCAAAGAACTGTCTGAGGACTTGAGAAACCAAATTGTGAGGAAGCATGAGCAATCTCAAGGCTACAAGTCCATCTCCAAAGACCTGAATGTTCCTGTGTCTTCCGTGCGCAGTGTCATCAAGAAGTTTAAAGCCCATGGCACTGTGGCTAACCTCCCTAGATGTGGAAGGAAAAGACAAATTGACGAGAGATTTCAACGCAAGATTGTGCGGATGGTGGATAAAGAACCTCGACTAACATCCAAACAAGTTCAAGCTGCCCTGCAGTCCGAGGGTACAACAGTGTCAACCCGTACTATCCGTCAGCGTCTGAATGAAAAGGGACTGTATGGTAGGATACCCAGGAAGACCCCACTTCTTACCCCGAGACATAAAAAAGCCAGGCTGGAGTTTGCCAAAACTTACCTGAGAAAGCCTAAAACGTTTTGGAAGAATATTCTCTGGTCAGATGAGACAAAAGTTGAGCTTTTTGGGAAAAACCATCAACATAGAGTGTACAGGAAATAAAAAGAGGCATTCAAAGAAAAGAACACGGTCCCTACAGTCAAATAGGGCGAAGGTTCCCTGATGTTTTGGGGTTGCTTTGCTGCCTCTGGCACTGGACTGCTTGACCGTGTGCATGCCATTATGAAGTCTGAAGACTACCAACAAATTTTGCAGCATAATGTAGGGCTCACTGTGAGAAAGCTGGGTCTCCCTCAGAGGTCATGGGTCTTCCAGCAGGACAATGACCCAAAACACACTTCCAAAAGCACTATAAAATGGTTTGAGAGAAAGCACTGGAGACTTCTAAGGTGGCCAGCAATGAGTCCAGACCTGAATCCCATAGAACACCTGTGGAGAGATCTCAAAATTGGCAGTTTGGAGAAGGCACCCTTCAAATATCAGGGACCTGGAGCAGTTTGCCAAAGAAGAATGGTCTACAATTCCAGCAGAGCATTGTAAGAAACTCATTGCGGTTGTTCGCAGTTATTTTGGCTAAAGGTTGTGCAACCAAGTATTAGGCTGAGGGTGCCAATACTTTTGTCTGGCCCATTTTTGGAGTTTTGTGTGAAATGATCAAGGATTTGATTTTTGCTTCATTCTCTTTTGTGTTTTTTCCTTGCAAGCAAATTAAATGAAGATAAAAATAGCAAATAATTTGTGATTGCAATCATTTTCAGGAAGAAACTGAGTATTATCTGACAGAATTGCAGGGGTGCCAATACTTTTTGCCACCACTTTATATGATGCTTTTCCTATGAGCAAATATACCTGAGTGACTATGCACTTTATTGCAGAGATACTGCTTTCCTCTTTTATATTGTTTTGATGCTGCATTATTTAACAGGGGCGCACATATCGTAGGTGCAGCTGCATCGGGGCCTAGAGGCGGAGGTGGGGCCCTCCGACACCAGTTTCTATTGCAGCTCAATGTTAATCAGAGGTCGCTCATTAAGCTGAAATGTATTGCAGCGCAGAGACCCTCTGGATCCCTGTGCGGCAATATACGCCGGCAGCTCACGTCAGTGTGCCCATCGCAGGCAGTGCACAGCAGTGACGTCATGCGCCATGGCAGGCACCTTGTATCAGTTACTGGCTACTGCACTGGCCATTGAAGTGGATGCCACATGCCATCGGAGTGGAGATAGGCAAGAAGAAACTTTTTTTAAATTAATTGAAAACAGGGAACATTATTACTAGAAGAGGCCCAGGATCAATGACATTTTACGATGAAGGAGACCAGGATGGGGGACATTTTTCCAAGAAGGAGCCAAGGTTGGTGGTCATTTTACCATGAAGTGGCACAAAATGGGGTACATTATATCATGAAGGGTCACAGGATGGGGAACATTTTAATATGAAGGGGCCCAAGATGGGGGACATTTTACTAAGAAGGAGCTTGAGGATAGGGGACATTTTACCAAGAAGGAGCCCAGGTTGGGGGACCTTTTACCAAGGAGAAGCTAAGGATAGGGGACACTTTAACATGAAACGGTAGAGTATTGGGGACATTTTATCAAAAAGGATCAAGGATGGGGGACATTTTACCATGAAAGGGCACAGGATGGGGGACCTTTTACCAAGAAAGGGCACAGGATGAGGGACATTTTACCAAGAAGGAGCCCAGGATGGGGGACATTTTATCACAAAAAAGCCCTTGATATTAGGCTGGGTTCACATTGCGTCAATGGCAATGCGCTGATGGCATCCGTTACATAGCGGCACTAACGCTATGTAACGGATGCGTTAGCGCACCCATTTACTGCCATTATGTAGTGCACCGCTAACGCATGTCATAATCGGCATGCGTTAGCGATGTGCCGTCATTCTATGACGGACCCTCGGACGCAGTCTGCAGTGTTCGGGGGTCCGTCACTGCTAGCACAGATGGAGCATCTGCGCTAGCGCGATCGCATAACGCGACATGGGCGTACCCACCGTGGGGCAAGGGGGGGCAGTTGCCCCCCCTAGGAGCAGGGGCGCTCCGTGCCAAGATGAGGCCATCAGCATCAGCCGACCCTTTAAAAGGTGCTTCTGGGCTGGCTGCGACGCACATACTAGACTGTATGGGCTCTTTCCAGGTGTGATGTCGTTCCCGGGGGCGTGTCATACCAGGAGGGGGCGTGTTCTGCAAAGCCAGGAAGAGAAGCCGACATTATACATTGGTCTCTGCAGTCTGATGCCGGCGTCTGTTTGCTGCAGGAGGGAAATCTGAGGTCAGAGTCCTCAGTGACATAGGAGGATTTATTAATTAATGGGTTGATGTCTCCTTAGATTTTTGGTTGACTGGGTCTGATACTTGGGGCTGTGTAGTGGGGATTGAGGGGGTGAATGCACGCTTGTGCAGTCTGATTGTGTCCCGAGGGGTTAGTGCACACTTGTGGGGTCTGTGTGTGCTCCTAGGGGGTTAATGCACGATTGTGGGGTCTGTGTGTGCTCCTAGGGGGTTAATGCATGCTAGTGGAGTCTGTGTTTTCTCCTAGAGGTTTAATGCACACTTGTGGGGTCTGTGTGTGCTCCTATGGGGTTTAATGCATGCTTGTGGGGTTTGGGTGTGCTCCTAGAGGGCTAATGCACAGCTGTGGGGTCTGTGTGTGCTCTTAGGGGGTTATGTATGGAGCCCATACAGTATATATACCTGACAGCGGCTCATACAGTCTATACCTACAGTAATGTATACCTGACAGGAGCTCGTACAATCTATACCTACAATAATATATACCTGACGGGAGCCCGTACTGTCTATATCTACAATAATATATACCTGACAGGAGCCTGTACAGTCTATATCTACAGTAATATATACCTGACAGGAGCCCGTACAGTCTATATCTACAGTAATATATACCTGACAGGAGCCCATACAGTCTATACCTACAGTAATATATACCTGACAGGAGCCCGTACAGTCTATATCTACAGTAATATATACCTGACAGGAGCCCATACAGTCTATATCTACAGTAATATATACCTGACAGGAGCCCATACAGTCTATACAGTAATATATACCTGACAGGAGCGCATACAGTCTATACAGTAATATATACCTGACAGGAGCCCGTACAGTCTATATCTACAGTAATATATACCTGACAGGAGCCCGTACAGTCTATATCTACAGTAATATATACCTGACAGGAGCCCATACAGTCTATATCTACAGTAATATATACCTGACAGGAGCCCATACAGTCTATACAGTAATATATACCTGACAGGAGCGCATACAGTCTATACAGTAATATATACCTGACAGGAGCCCGTACAGTCTATATCTACAGTAATATATACCTGACAGGAGCCCGTACAGTCTATATCTACAATAATATATACCTGACAGGAGCCCATACAGTCTACATCTACAGTAATATATACCTGACAGGAGCCCGTACAGTTTATATCTACAGTAATATATACCTGACAGGAGCCCATACAGTCTATATCTACAGTAATATATACCTGACAGGAGCCCATACAGTCTATATCTACAGTAATATATACCTGACAGGAGCCCATACAGTTTTTATCTACAGTAATATATACCTGACAGGAGCCCGTACAGTCTATATCTTCAGTAATATATATCTGACATACAGAGGCTGGGCTGGGGCTGATGTATATACAGGGGCTGGGCTGGGGCTGATGTATATACAGGGGCTGGGCTGGGCCTGGTGACGTATACAGGGGCTGGGCTGGTGGTGATGTATATACAGGTGCTGGGCCGGTGATGTATATACAGGTCCGACCGTCCTGGTCTGGGCCTGGTGACGTATACAGGGGCTGGGCTGGGGCTGATGTATATACAGGTCCTGGGCTGGTGTTGGTGACGTATACAGGGGCTGGCCTGGTGGTGATGTATATACAGGTGCTGGGGCTGATGTATATACAAGTGCTGGGCTGGTGATGTATATACAGGTCCGACCGTCCTACCGTCCTGGGCTGGGGCTAGTGACGTATACAGAGACTGGCCTGGTGGTGATGTATATACAGGGGCTGGCCTGGTGGTGATGTATATACAGGGGCTGGGCTGGGGCACATTATTAAAAGAAGGAGACAATGATGGGGCATATTACTACAAGAAGGAGACAATGATGGTGCATATTACTACAAGAAGGGGACAATGATGGGGCATATTTCAGGGTGGAATCTGCTTGCATTCCATGCTTAAATCTATCTATCTATCTATCTATCTATCTATCTATCTATCAAAAAAAGAAGAAAATTAGAGCAGCACAAAGAAAGAGTCCTTGTGCATAGCCCCCCAGGCAAATACCAAACATCAATTATAGAAATCCAGACAAATTGGAGGCAGCACACCGTTTGTAGTGAAAAAAAAGCTATTTAATAAGACCAAAAGGCGACGTTTTGGTCCAAACAACAGAACCTTTCTCAAGGCTTGAGAAAGGTTTGTGTTGTTTGGACCGAAATGTCGCCTTTTGACCTTATTAAATAGCTTTTTTTTTCACTACAAACTATGTGCTGCCTCCAATTTGTCTGGTTTTCTATCTATCTATCTATCTATCTATCTATCTAATATTCATTTTTTTCCCCCTAAAGATCAATCCAATTGCTGTGTTTAGAAAGGGCAGTGTGAATGGCTCAGTGTCAGTGTGTGATAAACACGCATGAGCTTGAAGTCCCCCTGCTGAACAGAAGAGAAGACTGCAAAGGTAAGCCTAAAATAAATGAATTGTTTACATAATAGGATTGATCATGGTGGTATTTCTCCTTGTATGTGATATTATTGGTCTTGGTATAAGGAATTATGTTGTGTATGGCGTTCATTTTCGTTTAGTTTTTTTTCACATTTTTCGTTCTAAAATTTTACAACCTGAACGACCATGGCTTGCCCCCCCCTAGTTTTGATCCTGGGTACGCCCATGTAACGCGATCTTTAAAGGCTCTTGCGTTAGCGCAGAACGTTTAACGCATGCGTTGAACGGACTACACTAACGCAATGTGAATCTAGCCTTATACTAACAAGGAGCCCAGGATAGGGTACATTATTATAGAATGGGGCCCAGGATGGGAACATTATATCAGGAAGTGTCACTATATGTGGGTGAACACATATGTCTTCATAGGATCTAGAATGCTACGAGCACCCATACAGCTGACCAACCTGAAGATAAGGGCCCAGGTCCAAATACTGCTAAGTACAGTCATGGCCAAAAGTTTTGAGAATGACACAAATATGATATTTTCACATGATCTGCTGCCCTCTGGTTTTTATGTGTGTGCTTGACAGATGTTTTTATCACAGACAGAAATATAATTGCAAACATATGAGTAACAAAAGCTTATATTGACAGTTAGAATGAGCTAATGCAGTAAGTCAATATTTGCAGTGTTCACCCTTCTTCTTCAGGACCTCTGCAATTCTCCCTGGCATGCTCTCAATTAACTTCTGGACCAAATCCTGACTGATAGCAGTCCATTCTTGCACAATCAATGCTTTCATTTTGTCAGAATTTTTAGGTTTTTGTTTGTCCACCCGTCTCTTGATGATTGACCACAAGTTCTCAATGGGATTAAGATCTGGGGAGTTTCCAGGCCATGGACCCAAAATCTCTATGTTTTGTTCCCTGAGCCATTTAGTTATCACCTTTGCTTTATGGCAAGGTGCTCCATCATGCTGGAAAAGGCATTGTTGATCGCCAAACTGCTCTTGGAGGGTTGGGAGAACTTGCTCTTGGAGGACATTCTGGTACCATTCTTTATTCATGGCTGTGTTTTTAGGCAAGACTGTGAGAGAGCCGATTCCCTTGGCTGAGAAGCAACCCCACACATAAATGGTTTCAGGATGCTTAACAGTTGGCATGAGACAAGACTGGTGGTAGCGCTCACCTTGTCTTCTCCGAATGAGGCGTTTTCCTGATGTCCCAAACAATCGAAAAGGGGATTCATCAGAGAAAATAACTTTACCCCAGTCCTCAGCAGTCCACTGCCTGTACCTTTTGCAGAATATCAGTCTGTCCATGATGTTTTTTCTGGAGAGAAGTGGCTTCTTTGCTGCCCTCCTTGAGACCAGGCCTTGCTCCAAGAGTCTCCGCCTCACAGTGCGTGCAGATACACTCACACCTGCCTGCTGCCATTCCTGAGCAAGCTCTGCACTGCTGGTAGCCCGATCCCGCAGCTGAAACACTTTTAAGAGACGGTCCTGGCGCTTGCTGGTCTTTCTTGGGCGCCCTGAAGCCTTTTTGGCAACAATGGAACCTCTCTCCTTAAAGTTCTTGATGATGCGATAGATTGTTGACTGAGGTGCAATCTTTCTAGCTGCGATACTCTTCCCTGTTAGGCCATTTTTGTGCATTGCAATGATGACTGCACATGTTTCTTTAGAGATAACCATGGTTAACAGAAGAGAAACAATGATGCCAAGCACCAGCCTCCTTTTAAAGTGTCCAGTGGTGTCATTCTTACTTAATCATGACAGATATGCCTGCAGATGCTCCCCGACTATGAGGACAGACCTCGTGAGGCCCAGCAACAAATTAGTAAGTACAATCCTTTAAGTATACTATTGAGCAAAGAAACACGTGTTACCAAAAGAACACAAAATCCTAATATGTGACATTTTTGGTAGAATATGTGGCGTATTTCAGACTTTTAACTTGCAAAGTATCAGGCCACATTACACTGTAAACTACCTTTTGCAATATAACCCCTTCACCCCCAAGAGTGGTTTGCACGTTAATGACAGGGCCAATTTTTACAATTCTGACCACTGTCTCTTTATGAGGTTATAACTCTGGAACGCTTCAACGGATCTTCGCGATTCTGAGATTGTTTTCTCGTGACATATTGTACTTCACGTTAGTGGTTAAATTTCTTCGATATACCTTGCGTTTATTTTTGAAAAAAATGCAAATATGGCGAAAATTTTGAAAATTTTGCAATTTTCAAACTTTGAATTTTTTTTCCCTTAAAACAGAGAAATATGTCACACAAAATAGTTAAGAAATAACATTTCCCACATGTCTACTTTACATCAGCACAATTTTGGAACCAAAATTTTTTTTTGTTAGGAAATTATAAGGGTTAAAAGTTGACCAGTGATTTCTCATTTTTACAACAAAATTTACAAAGCCATTTTTTTAGGGACCACCTCACATTTGAAGTCACTTTGACGGATCTATATAGCAGAAAATACCCAAAAGTGACACCATTCTAAAAACTGCACCCCTCAAGATACTCAAAACCACATTCAAGAAGTTTAATAACCCTTCAGGTGCTTCACAGGAGCTGAAGCAACGTGGAAGGAAAAAATTAATATTTAACTTTTTAGCCATAAAAATGATCTTTTACAAAGTTTTTTTTATTTTCACAAGGGTAAAAGGAGAAAATGGGCAGATAAAGTTGTTGTGCAATTTCTCCTGAGTACGCCAATACCCTATATGTGGGGGAAAAC
This sequence comes from Oophaga sylvatica, assembly GCA_033576555.1. Classification (NCBI taxonomy): domain Eukaryota; kingdom Metazoa; phylum Chordata; class Amphibia; order Anura; family Dendrobatidae; genus Oophaga; species Oophaga sylvatica. Next base: position 300,911,676 of record JARQOD010000005.1, read on the forward strand.
CACTGTTTGGGCACACGGCAGAGCTCGTAAGGGAAGGAGCGCCGTTTGACTTTTTCAAACTAAAATTGGCTGGAGTTGAGATTGGACGCCATGTCGTGTTTGGAGAGCCCCTGATGGCCTAAACAGTGGAAACCCTCCACAAGTGACACCATTTTGGAAACTAGACCCCCTAAGGAACTTATCTAGATCTGTTTTGAGCACTTTGAACCCCAAAGTGTTTCACAAAAGTTTATAATGCCTGGGTGTGAAAAAAAAAAAAAAAAACAATTTCCCACAAAAATGATTTTTTAGTCCCAAATTTTTGATTTTTCCCAAGGAAATTGGACCCCAAAAGTTGTCCAATTTGTCCTGAGTACGCTGATACCCCATATGTGGGGGGGGGAAACTGTTTGGGCGCACGGCAGGGCTTGGAAAGGAAGCAGTAACGTTTTGGAATGCAAACATTGATGGGGTCATGTTCCGTTTGTAGTGCCCCAGATGAGCCTAACCAGTGGAAACCCCCCACAAGTGACCACATTTTGGAAGCTAGACCCCCTAAGGAACTTATCTAGATCTTTGGTGAGCACTTTGAACCCCCAAGTGCTTCACACAAGTTTATAATGCCCGGGCATGAAAATAAAAAATCCTATTTTTTTCCCACAAAAATTATCTTAGTCACTAATTTTTTATTTTCCCATAGGTAACAGGAGAAATTGGACCTCAAAAGTTGTTGTCTAATTTGTACTGAGTACGCTTATACCCCATATGTGGGGGGGAACCACTGTTTGGGCGCATGGCAGAGCTCGGAATGGAAGGAGCACCATTTGACTTTTTCCAACCAAAATTGGCTGGAATTGAGATTGGACGCCATGTTGCATTTGGAGAGTCCCTGATGTGCCTAAACAGTGGAAACCCCCCACAAGTGACCTCATTTGGGAAACTAGACCCCCTAAGGAACTTATCTAGATCTTTGGTGCTTCACACAAGTTTATAACGTAGAGCCGTAAAATTAAAAAATAATATTTTTTCCACAAAATTGATCTTTTCACCCCAATTTTTATTTTCCCAAGGGTAACAAGACTCCAAAAGTTATTGTGCAATTTGTCCTGAGTACGCTGATACCCCATATGTGGGGGTAAACCACTGTTTGGGTGCATGGCAGAGTTTGTGTCATGACCCAGGACGGGTTTTGTCTTTGCCCTGTCCTGGTCAGACTGGGGTTAATGGTTTCAGCCTCTCTCTGGCAGAGGGCGGCTATTTAGTTGCCAATTGACCTAGGTCTGGGGTCAGTTATACTCCTGCCCTCGGCTGAGTTAGTTGACCTCCTGTGTGCCTGTGCCTTGTGCCTGATCTTGTTGCTTGTTTGGTTTTGACCCGGTCCGTCTCTTCGTTGTGAGTTTGTCTACTGTCTTGGTACTGTGTATTTGCCCGTTCTGGTTTTCTGATCCCTTGGCTACGTTCTGGTTATTCTCTGCCTGCTCCACTTGTACTGCGTTGCTCCCTCTGTGTATGACCTAGCTATCCTGACTACCCGTTTTGTCTATGCCCCTTGGTAACTCTGTCCGGTAGTTACCCTTCTAGGAGTTTTCCTTCTGCTCATAGCTCTCTGGAGCTTAGGCCACACCCACCAGCAGTCACGTGCTTAAGGTCCTCTGGCCTGAAACAATCTCTGTCTGTTACTGCCTTCTCTGAGAGACCTGTGGCCGGCGCCGCCCCTTGGCAGTCACGTGCTTAAGGTCCTCTGGCCTGAAACAATCTCTGTCTGTTACTGCCTTCTCTGAGAGTCCTGTGGCCGGCGCCGCCCCCTGGCAGTCACGTGCTTAGGGTCCTGTTAGTCTGAAGCACGCATCTTCACCGCTGCTGCCCCGCTCCACAGATATCTTTGAGTGCAGTCTGTCTTATTCAGGACACGCGCACTGGCTCAGTGAGCAAGTGCAGTGCGGTGTTCGTGATAGTTTGGAAGGGAAGGAGCGCCGTTTGACTTTTTCAACGCAGAATTGGCTGGATGCCATGTCGTGTTTGGAGAGCTCCTGATCTGCCTAAACAGTGGAAACCCCCCACAAATGACACCATTTTGGAAACTAGACCCCTCAAGGAACTTATCTAGATGTGTGGTGAGCACTTTGAACCCCAAAGTGCTTCACAGAAGTTTATAACGTACAGCCGTAAAATAAAAAATCTTTTTTTTTTTTTTACAAAAATGATTTTTTTCGCCCCCAATATTTTATTTTCACAAGGGTAACAGGAGAAATTGGACCCCAAAATTTGTTGTCCAATTTGTCCTGAGTACGCTGATACCCAATATGTGGGAGAAAACTACTGTATGGGTGCACGTCTGGGCTCGGAAGGGAAGTAGTGACGTTTTGGATTGCAGACTTTGATGGAATGGTCTGGGGGCGTCATGTCGCATTTGGAGAGCCCCTGATGCGCCTAAACAGTGGAAACCCCCCACAAGTGACCCCATTTTGGAAAATAGACCCCACAAGGAACTTATCTAGAAGTGTGGTGAGCGCTATGAAGCCCCAAGTGCTTCACAGAAAATTTATAACATACAGCCGTAAAAACAAAAAAATCATTTTTTTTTTACAAAAATTATTTTGTCACCCCCAGTTTTTTATTTTCCCAAGGGTAACAGAAGAAATAGGACAAATTGCACAATAACTCTTGTGGTCCAGAGTACGCTGATACCCCATATGCGGGGTAAACTACTGTTTGGGCGCATGGCAGAGCTCAGAAGTGAAGGAGCACCGTTTGACTTTTTCAACGCAGAATTGGCTGGAATTGAGATCAGACGCCATGTCACATTTGGAGAGCCCCTGATGTGCCTAAACAGCAGAAACCCCCCAATTCTAACTCCAACCCTAACCCCAACACACCCCTAACCCTAGTCCCAACCCTAACCACAAACCTAACCCTAACACACCCCTAACCCTAATCCCAACCCTAACCCTAATCCTAACGTTAGCGCCAACCCTAACCCTAACTTTAGCCGCAACCCTAACCCTAATGGGAAAAAGGAAATAAATACATTTTTTTAATTTTATTATTTTTCCCTAACTAAGGGGGTGATAAAGGGGGGCTTGATTTACTATTTATAGCACAGCACTCTGTCACACCAGCGATCGCTCTGGCATCGCAGCAGTCTTCCTCAGCGCCTGCTCTCAGCAGGCACTGAGGAAGCCGTCTCCCTGCAGGACCCCGGCGCCATCTTGGATCCGGGGACCTGGAGGGAGGACGGACCCTCGGAACAGCGCGACACATCGCGCTGCTCTGAGGGTCTCAGGGGAGCCCCCTCCCTGCGCGATCCTCCCCTGTGCCCCCGGTACACCGCGATCATGTTTGATCGCGGTGTGCCAGGGGTTAATTTTTCGGGAACGGTCCGTGACCGCTCCTGACACATAGTGCTGGGTGTCAGCTGTGATAAACAGCTGACACCCGGCCGCGATCAGCTGCGCTTCCCCCGGGAGCGCAGCTGATCGCCCATGACGTACTATTCCGTCCATGGGAATTAGGTCCAGGGTCACATGGACGGAATAGTACGTCTGATGGAATAAAGGGGATAAACACATAGTTTCAATGTTCAAACTTTTTTGTATGTTATGTTGCAGTGAATGATATCACGAGACGCTGGCGCAGCTGCAGGGACCAATAACGGCGGGAACGACAGCAGCGGGCCAGGAGTGGGGAAGCAGCACCGACAAAAAGGAAGTATATCTACTTCGATCGGCTTAGTTTTCTGGCTCCCGTTCTGTATCTGAGACTATAAGTGCATGCATCACACCACATTTTACACATACTGTTAGGGTGAAATCTAAATTTTTTTTATATTTAAAAAAAAAAAAACAGAACACAGTCAAACCTAACAGAGAGGGAGACAGCATCTGAGGCCTCTATAAATCCAGTCGGGGAAGGTGAAGAGGTGCCAGGCCCATCTACTGCACCTTCCAGCTCCATCCACCCACCACCACCACCAGCAGCGGCGGCATCGGCACCACAGGAGGAACATCCAGAGGAGGACCAGGGAAACAGCAACAGCCCTACCATGCCTCTGGATATCTGACCCCAGCCTGCCGTCATCCCATGCTGTGGCCAACGCAGGAGAGACGTTACAACCTTAGGCACCAGGAGGCACATTGATAGTGAGGTGTTGGACTACTTGGCCAGGGCTGCCCACGATAATGGTGAGGAAGCATATGCAGCCTGGCACGGTACCTCCGTACAATACCCAGGGAGGTGAGGCTGCGTGCCAGAGGTGCTATTCAGATCCTCATTGATGCCTGCACACCCCCCCAATAACACCAAACGGGTATTTGACTTTTTTGGAATGGTGGTACCAGAAGTGCAGGCTCAATCATTTTCTGAGCCACCTCCTCCCCGGCTACCTACACCTCAGCCACAGCCCCCCCAACCCTACATCGGCCTACACAGGCCCAAATGTCTGGCCATAATGCACCTGCCAAATATGGCCACTTTATCAGACCCAATATTGGAGGCTGGTCACACCATTGGTATGGTCGACATGGCCATATTGGGGGTATGATCCACTTGGGTACCCAACTACCCAGGAGTACCCACTTCACTATCCCTCATCCCATTACTATCCTCCACCAGAGGATCCTGCCCTGGTCCACCATCCTGGCTCAGCATATGGCAACCCACAGGGTGAAATAGAAGTAGCACCACAAACGCAACAAACATCACAACCTGGCCAACCATCACCACCCACAACCTACCAGAACTTGTAATGTTCATTGGATATTTATTTTATTTTTATTTTTTATATATATATTTTTTTTTCCTCATTTTTTACTTATTTGTCGGCCCAATTGTATTGGCCAAAAAAGCCATATGCTAGCAATATGGTTTATTGTTTTGATGAACAAGATGTTTTGACTAAAAACAGTTAAAGATCTATGACTGATGTATGTTGTTATGACAATATTGGTCATCTTGTTTTTTTTCCACAGTTTACGTATTATTAGAGCAACACAACACACTTCAATCAGAAAAAAAAAAAATGTCACACCTTAAATCAAATTTAGAGCATAGAAACAGCATTTTCTTGCCATGGAGTAGATCCCTCTGGTGAAACAAAATAATTTGTCAACACATCCCGCACTTTGAGTCCAGAGGGCTGACGACGGGGAGGAATAACATGTGTAATAGGCCTGACATTTGTTAACACAACTTCATCACCATCATATGAGGAGCAGTCATGTAATCTGGTGAAGTTGTGAAGTACCACACAGGCTTTACTCACCTCATTGACATTTGCTTCACTAAGCTGAATGGCTGACTGCAGGACATGCCATTTGGCACAAAGAATGCCAAAGGCACACTCCACCAGTCATTGTGCGCAGGATAGGCGGAAGTTAAATATTTTGCGCCGGTGGTCCAGGGTTCTACGGGGATAGGGCCTCATGACGTGACGTGTTAATTGAAAGGCCTCATCCGAAACCATCACATAAGGAACTGCTTCCATAGTGGATCCTGGTAGCTGACGTGGGGGTGGTAGGTCTAACTCATTATCGCGCAGAAGAATTGAAGACTCTGGAGTCTCCAGTTCTTCCATAGGCCCCAATATCCACTATTATAAACCTGTAGCTACTGTCGACCAGGGCCAACAGCACTACAGAAAAATAGTTTATTATTATAATATTGGGACCCTGAGTTCGGCATCTTACGCACACGGATGTGCTTTCCATCCAGGGCACCTATACAGTTTGGAAACTGGCACGTTTCAGCAAAGCCACGGGCTATCCGCAACCAGTCTTCCATTTTGGGCTCAGGCATTACCACTTGCTGTAGTCTGGACCAGATTTCAGAGTACTTAGATCAGACAATGCCAGAGACGGTGGATTTTCCTATTATAAAGTCTAGATGCAGTGCTGCATAGGAAAGCCCAGTGGAAAGGAAAATTAGAAAAATTAAAAAAATGAGAATCCATGCCACCATAAACCAGTTTACTCCTTTTTAAAAGTTATAGTAAATAGCTAATAAGCCATGCCTTTACAAGATTAAACTACATGCAATGGTTTCCTCTTAATTATACCAGCATATATTGTGAATGGATAAATGCTGTGTTTTCAAAATAAAAAACATGGACCACAAAAAGTAAGGGATGAGTGCATTAAATAAATAAAACTGTTTTAAACATCAACATATAAGATGAATACATACCGTAATGTAAGTAGAAGGCGCTCCTCTGCAGAAATACACTTGTGCATCCTGGTGTCTTTAAAGTTGATCCCAGGGCACACAATCTCCAGCAGAATGTCAAAGGTGGCAAGGCTCATCTGACAATACTGGAAGAACTTGTCAGGATGGCTACGTAGAGAAGCATACAGACGGTGGAAATGGCCTTTAGTCAGCCGTGTCCTCAAAAACGGATGTACCCACATTCGTCTCCGCCTCCTCAGATCCACAATCACTGGGTATGGCTCCTCAAAATGTCGGGACAAAACCCAGCTGTGAAGCACACGCTCAGTTGTGTTGAAAGTAAGCCTGTCTGACATGTTTGACACTAAGCAGAAATACCACAACACAAGCACAGACTCTAAAGCCCCCCATCACACTAAGCGACATAGCTAGCGAGATCGCTGCTGAGTCACAAGTTGTGTGACGTAACAGCGATCTCAGCAGCGATCTTGCTATGTTTTACACGTACCAGATATCGGGCCCCTGCTGTGAGATTGCTGGTCGTGTCAGAATGGCTTGGACCTTTCTTTGGTTGTTGAGATCCCGCTGGGTAGCATGCATCGGTGTGTTTGACACCTTTTACCAACGATCTCCCTAGCGACTCAGCACTGAGACACATAGGAGACACATCGTTACACAGGTCGCCGATCGTTGCTGCGTCCTTGGGAAGATCTTACTGTTTGGCATCTCACCAGCGACCACATAGCGACGCAGCAACGATCCCTGCCAGGTCGTATCGTTGTCGGGATCGCTGCTGCGTCGCTGAGTGTGACGGTACCCTTATGCAAAGATTGGGGGCTGAAACCTGTTGTTGAGCCATTAAATAGAGTTGTTGATTGTGATTTTAATTAATTTCAGGCCTAGAAACCGTTATATGCACATTTTGCAAGGGTGCGAGAAAATCACATCATACGGATGCCATACGAATTGCATACGGATGTCACACGGATACTTAGATGCGAGGAAATCGCATTCTCGCATTGCAAGCGGATTACATACGGATCACTGCTCATGAAACATTGATGCGATTCTCAGCCGTCAAAATCTGATTTTTTATACGTTAAGTGTGACTCCGGCCTTAGAAAGATTTAGCAGACTGGAGTTGTGGTACATTGTTCTACTTGTCAGAGACACTTGCACAAATATGGCCTTCAAGGAAGAATCATCAGAAGATAACTTCTCCTGTGTCCCCATCATAAAATTCAGCATCAGAAGTATGCAAAAGAACATCTAAACAAGCCTGATACATTTTGGAAACAAGTCCTGTGGACCAATGAGCAGGGCCGGCGTCAGCACCCGGCGTACCCGGGCAAGTGCCGGGGCCCTGAGCAGGCGGGGGGCCCACTCGCCGTCGGACACCCGCGGCGCCCGTTAGCGGATGACAGCGGTACCAGCACCGCCACTGGACCCCCCGCTTGCTCAGGGCCCCAGCAGCAGCTGGCACAATACTTACCTCTCCACGTGCCTCCGCAGTTCCGGGCTCCAGGGGGCGCCTGCAGGGCATCCGCACTTCCTCTCACAGCAGCGCCGCTGGATGACATCATCATTCAGCGGCCGGCTATGGCAGAGAGTAAGCACGGGCGCCGGACAGGTGAAATGTGAGGTGTGTATATCAGTGTGTGTGTGTGTGTCTGTGTCTGCCTGCGTGTGTGTATGTAGTGCGGTGCTTTGTGTGTATGTGAGAGAGTGCTGCGGTGCTGTCTGTGTGTGGTGCTGTATGTGTGATGGTGGTGAGGGAGGCAGTGATGGTGGTGAGGAGGCAATGATGATGATGGGGAGGCGATGATGATGGGGAGCCAATGATGATAATGATGGGGAGGTAATGATGATGATGGGGAGGCAATGATGATGATGATGGGGAGGCAATGATAATGATGGGGAGACAATGATGATGATGGGGAGACAATGATGATGATGATGAAGGGGAGGTGATGATGATGGGGAGGCGATGATGATGATAATGGGGAGTCTTTCCACAGCGCCCTTTCCTGAGCCGTAACAGTGCAGAGCAGAGCTCCATATTTTGTATGGAGCATTATATGGGGACCAGTATCCTGTATGGAGCATTATTTGGGGTCCAATATTCTTTATGGAGCATTATATTTGGCCCATAATACTGTATGGAAGACTATGTGGTGCCCATAATATTGTATGGAGGACTGTACTGTCTGGTCTGTACTGTGCGCTGTGAGGATTTGGCGGTTTCTGAGCTATTGTAGAATTTACAATACATATCACTCATGAAATGGAAGAAGAGAAGTGTTTGGCATTGTACTATACCTATATTTCTCTGCAGTATCTGTGCATCATGAATCGTGGTCTGTGTTAAAGGGGCCCACTGAGACTCTTTTGCCCGGGGCCCATAAAAACCTGGAGCCGGCACTGCCGATGAGGTTTAGAACTCTTGGCCACAATGAACAAAGGTATATGTGGAGAAAAAAGGGCACAGAGTTTGGAACAATCATGCTTTGGGGTTGTGTTGCAGCCAATGACAAGGGGAACATTTGATGGGTAGAGGGAAGAATGGATTCAATTAAATTTCAACAAATTCTTGATGCGATGTAAACACTATCTTTAAAAAAGCTGAAGATGAAAAGAGTATGGCTTCTACAAATGGATAATGATCCTAAACATGTCAAAATCCACAACAGACTACCTCAAAAGGCGCAAGGTGAAGGTTTTACAATGGCCTTCACCAGGGTTCGACAAACCTGGGCGCCATGTCGCCAGTGGCGCCTAGAAAATCATGCCTGGCGCCCGGGTTTGTCAGGGCCCTGAGCAGGCGGGGGGCCTATTGTGCCAGCTGCTGCCGGGGCCCTGAGCAAGCGGGGGGGGGGGGCAGTGGCGGCACTAAAATGCTTAATTTTGTATATTTTTCAAGGACTTGTTACCAGATGCGATACTTTAAAGAAAACTTCACGTTTCTTATAAAAAAAATGTAGTGGTTTATTGGACTGTTTACCAAAAAAACATCATTACAGGAAACATAAAATGAGTGAAATAGTTACGTAGATATTGTCCATAGCAAAGCTTATACACTTCTTTCCTTTGTGTCCTGAATGGCAAAATGACATTCTGGCCTTGTCAGCAGTGTCTCAGAGAAACAACACGTGGTTGCAGCTGTTCATTCATCATAGTCCTTGTCCCATCATCATAGTGTCAGAGTAAAGTGTCTGTGGAGAGAGAGAGAGAGAGCAAGAGCCCCCCCTCCCTTCGTGTAGCCATTATATAAAAGTCCCTTAGATCACGTGGTCTCTGTATATGGAGATGACACTTTACCATACAAAAATAGCATGTGTATGTCAGCGAACGTTAATGTGCTTGGTACAGAATTGAGTGTATAAAGAATAAATCCATAACCAATAATTAATATTTAACAATTCCCCCTTTTGAGGGTGATAGACATTAATTGGAACCCTCAAAGTAGAGAAGTTCATCTTTAGGATAATCAGATCTTCTTTCTTCTTTTCTTCTTCTTTGGCAAAATAATTTAATTTCAATAATAATAATAATATTCATAATAATATCAGATTATTGTTATATGCACTCAATAACATAATGATGTGAATTCATGTTATGGTAAGCCGTGATCAATATTCATATAAAATATATGTCTTATACTTTCCTAAACCTAAATTGAAGCATCTCGGGTCCAGTCATCATCAGATGTCATCTGGTCTTCATGTTGACGCCTTGTTCTTGATTCTTTTAAAACACAGTCTTTATACGATAATTCCTTTGAAATAACATGTAGATATTGTGGAGGCCGTGTGTCATGTGTCCATCAAAGTCCATAAATTTAAATGTTGATAAGAAAACAAAGTCCATTGATGAAATGAAGCTTTAATATCTGAGCAGTGTCACCTTTAAGACCTGGACTTACATTGGCTCGCCTTGGATATTTCTGGAATCCTCCATGCCATCCGCACTGGTCTTGGAACAGGTGTGACATCTTTGGTCAGCAAAGCAAGGGTTAAAATGACTCTTCCTTGCTAAAGATAGCACCATAACCAGTCCTTAGTCCTAATGCACAGGATTCATGTCAGGGTTGTAGTTTCCTGACAACTTATTGTTCACCAGCTTTCATTGAAGCTTCATAGGTGATAGGAAACCACTGGAACGTGATAAAAGCGTGATAACACAGTTCATATTAGCATCATAGGATCATCGTCCTCTGCCATTGTGTCTGTCAGTGGTGGATACCGCGATCGTGGCTGTCAGTGGTGGATACTGCAGTTGTTGTCAGTGGTGGATACTGCAGTTGTTGTCAGTGATGAAATGAATTGTAATTGACACAGTCTATTATTACTCAGACATCATATAGCCTTTTTACCTTCTGGAACTTCGGCTTTTTCTTCTTGCAACTTTTTAAATTTACTTGAATTTAGAAATATGAAAAGTCTTTATTAACGTAATTCCAATATCTTGCTTGAAGTCTTCATTCCCTATTCTATACCAAATCTGGTAATTTTCCTAACCTATAATATCACAGCGTACCATAGCAATCAATAATATCCATAGAATTATTATCAGAATAGTAATATGGAATTCATGTTTGTGTAATAAAACAATCATAAATGATAATGCATTATTAACCATATTCTTCATGAGATAGAACATTTTTATGTCATTGGTGTAATTACCTTTCCAACCCATAGGTGTCAGTGTGTTTTTCATGTAACAAGTGTTTCCATCTTTATTACTAAAACTTTATTAATGGAATATATTTATTAGACCAATAATAGGTAAGAATGTATAGCCATGAACCAAAATGTGAATATGAGTGAATGAATGAATGAAAGAATTATTGTATTTACTCAGAATTAGAACATTTTCTTCTAATGAACCGATATCTTCACTATATTTAATGAAGCAATATTCTTGTACTAGACATTACTTTATTAAATATTGATGTTTCTTGATTGATTGAGATAAAAAATAAAAATTAAGAATCAAAAATAGAGATAAAGGAAGAATAAAAATTAAAAAATGAAAAATAAGAATAAAAATGAAAATAAGGCCTTTATATGTTTATGACAAATGCTGAGTAGTTATGTTCTCAGTAACACATACCCTTAATATTTCCATTATCTGGATGATTTCATATTTGTCATGACCTTGTGTTACCAAAATATTCATATTATGCAACTTTGCATGTAATCCCTTTCTTAGTGTAAAGAAATTACTCTTTATAATACTTAATGTTATTATCTCTAGTAGTTATACCATTGTACCTTTTAAAATGTGTGAAGAAGAGGTATTGATGAAATGTGATGATGTATTCAAAATCTAAAACACATTTCCCCCTTAATACCGGAAAAAAAAATTATTTTATGAAATAATTGATTTATCAAAACCAAAATGAAAAAAAATAATTGTTTTATAAATTATTTATGTAACTTCTGTTTTAGCTTTATACCATATATTTGTCTGAAGATGTGTATCATCTATATAACCATTAAAAATAATAATCTAAATGTAGATTTTCTTGATAAACCATTTTGATGTGTGATTACACTTATCTACTATTAACTAAAAAAAAATAATTACTAAAGAAATATATGTTGAGTAGATAATATTTCATTATGTATCTTAATATTCTAATAATTGAACTGATTTGTATTATTTCTCATAAAAACAAATTGTTGTTTTCTCGCATACCATGAATTGTGAAACTTTTTCCATACATCACACATACACTTTCTCTTAGCAGCTGCTCATACACGCATCTGTCATCTGTCACTCAGACTGTGACACGGATAAGTTCACACCACAAGTTCCTCATACAAAAAGGTTGGAATATTAACCCAAATAATTGTATCTTAATTATCAATGCGCATTGTAAACTACTAAATTTAATATTTTAATATTTCTTTGAATATTCCCCAAATACACATAACAAACTTTGTGAACCATTCTATAGATAAAAGGACTCATAAGAAAATTTGGTTATGAGCTGTTTCTATATTTGGTGCAAGGTTTGCAACTGAAATTGAACCCTAGAACTTAAGAGGCCTAAAAAAAATTCTTTGACTTGCAAAGGCCGAGCTCACTGAGGCTACAAGAGCTTTAAGTTACAGCAAACACTGAAATAGGGGTATATGGTAGCCTTATAATTAGAACAGTTTGAATGTCACATGTGTGACTGTCATGCAGTAAAACATATTGCCATGCAAATAAATAACTTCAAAATGTTAGCAACACACAAAAACTAAATTTGGATTCAGTTAGTTACATATTATTTCCTTTTAAGTGTTAAATATATAAAAACATGCAGTTATTACAAATTCCTGTGTAAATAAAGGAATAAATCCATGTAAGAGAGTTTTTCCCGATTAAGTCCTACTTTGAAGTGAAAATTCTAAGGATAAATAAGAGATAAGATTAAATATCATATACAAAACAATTGCAATGTCTTATACATATATGTATTGGATTCAATGTAATTCTAAATATTTTCTGTAGTTTATTTTAATTATATCACTATAGATATAGATATACAGTTATACAATTTCTACTTATACAAATATAGTATATATACTGTATGAATATATATATATATATATATATATATATACAAAAACTGTGAACTACAGAATTATATTTATAAAATAGTTACAAATAACTGAATAATATATTGTATAATCCTTTTACACAACATATAATTTCATTTTCAGTCAATTCCTAAACCAAATCTTATTTCTTTGTCAAAGATGTCCTGGAAAACTCTGTTAATCATTCCTTTTTTTAATGATTGTTTGAGCAGCTCCGATAATGAGCTGTAAATTGAAGACTTGGATAAGTCATTTTGAGACATCACCTGTTCCTGTCTTTCAATGTCCGCCATTTGTCTCTTTACAGAGAGGTCTGAACTTTGAATTATTAACTCTTTCTGCAAAGCGGACTCTTGGATTTTTTTATAGGGCTTATAACTAATATGTAATTTCCTCCGTATGTCATAGATTTGATTCCGGGGATGACTCAGTTTAGGAGATTTTGACACTGGCTTTTGAAAAGATCTTACTCTGTCTGTTTGATTTATTTTCCTATCACGATTCTCATGTTTTCTAGCAAAATCAAGGAATTGCGCACATTCAAATAAAGTATCTTTTTGTGACGCAATAACACGAGATACAGAATTTAGGAATCCAAATTTGTCCACAAAATACTTTATCATTGATTGTGTTTTGACATTGGTAATTAGAGTTTTGTACAACCTTTCAAATATGGACATGAATGTAAAAGTACATTCTTTCCGACCAATCCTTAATTTTTGAAGAATATCAATATCTGGACAATTTTCATTTAATGCACAGAAAATCAGAATTTTCAATCTGTCTTTATCATCTAGATCTCCATGTAAATCATTATCAAAACTCAACTTTAATGTCAGGCGTCTGGAAAAGGTTGCAGGAAGCCACAATTTAAATAATTGATTTTTCTCAGCATTACTTAAATCAAGCTAGTCAATAAAGCTTTCGAAGATTTCAGAATTTCTGCATACATGGATTTTGTTATCATATGCAGGAATGATTTTGCATAATTTTAACAAATTTTTCCTAACTTTGATTTGGAGTTGGGCCTCTGAATTGTCTTCTATTTTTGGTGGCCATTGAACATCCGTCCCTCGTACGTCATCTGCATTAGTTCTGAAGTCTCCTCCCATGTTCCCTCCTACATCAGTTCTCAAGTCTCCTCCCATGTTCCCTCCTACATCAGTTCTCAAGTCTCCTACCATGTTCCCTCCTACATCAGTTCTCAAGTCTCCTCCCATGTTCCCTCCTACATCAGTTCTCAAGTCTCCTCCCATGTTCCCTCCTACATCAGTTCTCAAGTCTCCTCCCATGTTTCCACCATCTTTTTTTACGTCATCAGAGACAAGGTCACCTTGAGTAGCCATTACAGACACATGTCCCACATGTTGCTCAATTTCCTCATTACAGTCAATTTCGGGAACATCACTGGTATCTTCTGACACTATTTCTACACAGTCATCTTTAGATTTCTCTAATACAAACTTGTGAAATACATGAACTAACTGTAATATATTTTTCAATTTCTCTCTTTCTCTATTAAAGGACACCAGCTTAGATTCTAGCTTTAGATTTTCCATTTCACATTCTGCATATAAGCTGAGCCATAAAACTTCTAAATTTGACTGATCTACAGACATAAATTTCAGTCTACTTTGCTTAGAAAAAGAAGTAATGACATCCATTGTTTCTTACCTTGAAATATCTCAGCTTGTAGCTCCTTTCTTGGACAATGCTCTTGTCATCAGCACGTCTGATTCCTGTAGTCAACTCTTAGTCCTCATTCATAGGTTCTTTCTTGATCCTGAAATATCGTAGTGTGATTTCTTTGATGACTTGCACATCTGACGTGACACCGCTCTCCTCCGCTAACGGGCGCCGGGGTGCCCGACGGCGAGTGGGCCCCCCGCCTGCTCAGGGCCCCGACAAACCCGGGCGCCAGGCATGATTTTCTAGGTGCCACTGGCGACCTGGCGCCCGGATTTGTCGGGGCCCTGAGCAGGCGGGGGGGCCCACTCGCCGTCGGGCACCCCGGCGCCCGTTAGCGGAGGAGAGCGGTGTCAGCGCCGCCACTGCCCCCCCCGCTTGCTCAGGGCCCCGGCACCAGCTGGCACAATACTTACCTCTCCCGTGCCTCCGCTGACGCAGCTCTGGGCTCCAGGGGGCGCCTGCGCTTCCTCTCACAGCAGCGCCGCTGAATGACGTCATCATTCAGCGGCCGGCTGTGGCAGAGAGAGCGCGGATGCCGGACAGGTGAGATGTGTGTGTGTGTGTCTGTGTCAGTGTGTGTGTATGTAGTGCGGTGCTTTGTGTGTGTATGTGAGACAGTGCTTGTGTGCTGCGATGCTGTCTGTGTGATGGTGGTGGGGGGAGGGCAGTGATGATGATGATGGGGAGGCATTGATGATAATGGGGAGGCATTGATGATAATGGGGAGGGCATTGATGATGATGGGAAGGAATTGATTATGATGGGGAGGCATTGGTGATGATGGGGAGACATTGATGATGATGGGGAGGCATTGATGATGAGGGGGAGGCATTGATGATGATGATGGGGAGGAATTGATGATGATGGGGAGGCATTGATGATGATGGGGAGACATTGATGATGATGGGGAGGCGATGATGATGGGGAGGCGATGATGATGATGGGGAGAAATTGATGATGATGGGGAGAAATTGATGATGAGGGGGAGGCATTGATGATGATGGGGAGGCGATGATGATGATGGGAAGGCGATGATATGATGAGGAGGCGATGATGATGATGGGCAGGCATTGATGATGATGGGGAGACAATGATGATGATGGGGAGGCAATGATGATGATAATGAGGAGGAGGCAATGATGATGATGAAATGAAAAAAAAATTCTGGCTCCTAAATTTTTTGGCTGGCTCCTAGATTCTGAACAACTTTGTCGACCCCTGGCCTTCACAGTTCCCTAATCTGTAGATCATTGAACATTTTTTGCTAGACCTCATAATAGTAGAGCATGCAAGACGACCCAAGAATCTCACAGAACTGGAAGAATTTTCCAAGGAAGAATGGATGAAAATCCCTCAAACAAGAATTGAAAGACTCTTGTATGGTTATAAAACATGTCTACAAGCTGTGATACTTTCAAAAGGGGGTGCTACTAAGTACTAACCATGCCGCGTGCCCAAACTTTTGCATTGTCCCTTTACATTTTTTAATTTTTAAAATGTAAAAGATGAAAATACTGTATATATATATATATATATATATATATATATATATATATATCTTTTGGCTAAAATACAAAGGAAACGTCTTTAATTTTAGGCCTTTTAGAAATCATTTCATCTTCAACTTGCTTAACTGTTCACAATAACAGTAATTTTGACCCGGGGTGCCCAAAATTTTACATGCAACTGTAGCTGTAAAATTAATTGTGGTAGAGTCATCGATACTCATAAATGTGTGTTTATTGGGCGGCCGAAATTATAGTTAATGTGAGTTGAATGGTGAGTGGCTAATATAGATTTATGGTGTGGTACATGTTTGTGTTCAAGGGCAGTGTGGGGGATTATTTATTCAGGAGACAAGTGTATATATACACTATATGTGAACGTGTTATTTTCAGGGCTGCGGTGATCAGTGTGACAAGATGAGTCATGGCTGGAACATATTGACTTGGAGATTTAAGAAAGGTAAATCCAGCTTCCAGGAATGCCCATTTTTAAAATTCAAAATAGTTTTATTTAGCAAAAAACACAATAAAAATATTATACCTACTTATCTTAATATGAAAGCAGATGCGTTTCAGATGTAACAGTCTTTAGTCATTGCAATGACTAAAGATTGGTACGTCTGAAATGCATCTGCTTTTATAAAAGGACTAGCTATGAACCCGTTCTATGCCCAGGTGGCATTTTTATTGGTATATGGTCTCCCATCCTGGTATGTGCTGCCCCCCTCCTATCCTGGTATGCATGGCGCCCCTCATCCCTATCCTGGTATGCATGGTCCCCTCACCCCCACCCAATCCTGGTATGCATGGCACCCCATTCCTCATCCTGGTATGAATGGTCCCCTCACCCCCCAATCCTGGTATGCATGATACCCCCTCATCCCTATCCTGGTATGCATGGCACTTGCTCATCCATATCCTGCTATTCATGGTTCTCTCACCCCCCAATCCTGGTATGCATGGTCCCCTCACCCCCCGATCCTGGTATGCATGATCCCCTCACCCCCCAATCCTGGTATGCATGGTCCCCTCCCCCCAATCCTGGAATGCATGGTCCCTCACCCCCAAATCCTGGTATGCATGGTCCCCTCATCCCCCCAATCCTGGAATGCATGGTCCCCTCACCCTCCAATCCTGGAATGCATGGTCCCCTCACCCCCAATCCTGATATGCATAGTCCCCTCACCACCCAATCCTGGACTGCATGGTCCCCTCACCCCCAATCCTGGTATGCATGGTCCCCCATCATCCCTATCGTAGGATGTACAGTCATGGCCAAAAGTTTTGAGAATGACACAAATATTATATTTTCACATGATCTGCTGCCCTCTGGTTTTTATGTGTGTTTGACAGATGTTTTTTATCACAGACAGAAATATAATAATTGCAAACTTATGAGTAACAAAGCTTATATTGACAGTTAGAATGAGTTAATGCAGCAAGTCAATATTTGCAGTGTTGACCCTTCTTCTTCAGAACCTCTGCAATTCTCCCTGGCATGCTCTCAATCAACTTCTGGACCAAATCCTGACTGATAGCAGTCCATTCTTGCACAATCAATGCTTTCATTTTGTCAGAATTTTTAGGTTTTTGTTTGTCCACCCGTCTCTTGATGATTGACCACAAGTTCTCAATATGATTAAGATCTGGGGAATTTCCAGGCCATGGACCCAAAATCTCTATGTTTTGTTCCCTGAGCCATTTAGTTATCACCTTTGCTTTATGGCAAGGTGCTCCATCATGCTGGAAAAGGCATTGTTGATCGCCAAACTGCTCTTGGAGGGTTGGGAGAACTTGCTCTTGGAGGACATTCTGGTACCATTCTTTATTCATGGCTGTGTTTTTAGGCAAGACTGTGAGAGAGCCGATTCCCTTGGCTGAGAAGCAACCCCACACATGAATGGTTTCAGGATGCTTAACAGTTGGCATGAGACAAGACTGGTGGTAACGCTCACTTTGTCTTCTCCGAATGAGGCGTTTTCCTGATGTCCCAAACAATCGAAAAGGGGATTCATCAGAGAAAATAACTTTACCCCAGTCCTCAGCAGTCCACTGCCTGTACCTTTTGCAGAATATCAGTCTGTCCATGATGTTTTTTCTGGAGAGAAGTGGCTTCTTTGCTGCCCTCCTTGAGACCAGGCCTTGCTCCAAGAGTCTCCGCCTCACAGTGCGTGCAGATGCACTCATACCTGCCTGCTGCCATTCCTGAGCAAGCTCTGTACTGCTGGTAGCCCGATCCCGCAGCTGAAACACTTTTAATAGATGGTCCTGGCGCTTGCTGGTCTTTCTTGGGCACCCTGGAGCCTTTTTGGCAACAATGGAACCTCTCTCCTTGAAGTTCTTGATGATGCGATAGATTGTTGACTGAGGTGCAATCTTTCTAGCTGCGATACTCTTCCCTGTTAGGCCATATTTGTGCATTGCAATGATGACTGCACGTGTTTCTTTAGAGATAACCATGGTTAACAGAAGAGAAACAATGATGCCAAGCACCAGCCTCCTTTTAAAGTGTCCAGTGGTGTCATTCTTACTTAATCATGACAGATTGATCTCCAGCCATGTCCTCATCAACACCCACACCTGTGTTAATGGAGCAATCACTGAAAAGAGGTTAGCTGGTCCTTTTAAGGCAGGGCTGCAATGATGTTGAAATGTGTTTTGGGGGATAAAGTTCATTTTCTAGCCAAATATTGACTTTGCAAGTAATTGCTGTTAAGCTGATCACTCTTTATAACATTCTGGAGTATATGCAAATTGCCATTAGAAAAAGTGAAGCAGTAGACTTTGTAAAAATTAATATTTGAGTCATTCTCAAAACTTTTGGCCATGACTGTATGGTACCCCCTCAACCCCTAATCCTGATATGCATGGTCCCCTCACCCCCCTATCCTGGTATGCATGATCCTCTCACCCGCCAATCGTGATATGCATGCTACCTCTCACACCCTATCTTGATATGTATGGTCCTCCTCACCCCTATTAAACTGCACACATACAAAAAAAACAAACATTTAAACTCACCTTTCTTCCCTGTGCTCCAGCGCTGTCCCGTTCTGCCGAAGGCTGGGGGAGGAGTGTGGCACTGGAGTACGCCCATGCCAATACCCAAAATAACAAGAGAGTCTGATAAGTATGGGACGTGCTGTACATAACAAGTGAAGGCATTTTGTAATAAGAGGCAGTAACACAGGTGCATCTCACAAAATTAGAATATCAAAAAGTAAATTTCAGTTCTTCAATACAAAGAGTGAAACTCATTATATAGAGTCATTACAAACAGAGTGATCAATTTCAAGTGTTCATTTCTGTTAATGTTGATTATGGCTTACAGCCAATGAAAACCCAGAAGTCATTATCTCAGTAAATTAGAATACTTTATAACACCAGCTTGAAAAATGATTTTAAAATACGAAATGTTGGCCTACTGAAATGTATGTTCAGTAAATGCACTCAATACTTGATCGGGGCTCCTTTTGCATCAATTACTACATCAATGCAGCGTGGCATGGAGGTGATCAGTCTGTGGCACTGCTGAGGTGTTATGGAAGCTCAGGTTGCTTTGATAGTAGCCTTCAGCTTGTCTGCATTGTTGGGTCTGGTGTCTATCTTCCTCTTGACAATACCCCATAGATTCTAAGGGGGTTAAGGTCAGGTGAGTTTGCTGGCCAACCAAGCACAGTGATACTGTTGTTTATAAACCAGGAATTGGTAGTTTTGGCAGTGTTGACAGGTGCCAAGTCCTGCTGGAGAATGAAATTTCCATCTCCAAAAAGTTTGTCGGCAGAAGGAAGCATGAAGTGCTCAAAAATTTCCTGGTAGACGGCTGCGCTGACTTTGGTCTTGATAAAACACAGTGGACCTACACCAGCAGATGACATGGCTCCCCAAACCATCACTGAATGTGGAATCTTATCACTAGACCTCAAGCAGCTTGGATTGTGGCCTCTCCACTCTTCCTCCAGACTCTGGGATCTTGATTTTCAAATGAAATGCAAAATTTACTTTTCTTGTGGAGTGTGTCAATAACTGCCTTCTGGACATCTGTCAAGTCTGCAGTCTTCCCCATGATTTTGGAGCCTACTAAAACAGACTAAGTGGCCTTTTTAAACGCTTAGGAAGCCTTTGTAGATGTTTTTTGTTAATTATTCTAATTGACGCGCACCACACTGAGGTGGTACCAGGGCTATGGGGTACTCGGCACCGAGCCCATTGATTTCTATGGGAGATGTCACTGGCAGCGGGACTCGGTCCGTGGCCCTGGCGGTCATGCAATGGGGGATATTTACAGGGGAATTGTAGATTAGAATAGTTCGTGACGCCACCTGTGGTTTCTGATCAATTTGACCAGCGCTGCTATATGGATCTTCCTAGGGGATGTTATGAGGCAGCTGGATGGTAAGTCTCCCACAGGCGAGACTGGTCCCTGGAAGTCTATGGTGGTGCAGGGTGTAGTAAATGAAACAGTCTCACACAAGGCAATCTCTTTCCATACCTTTACTTGCAGATGTTTCAGGCAGGTCCCGGGAAGCTGTTCGGGGTGGAGAATGCACATTCAGGATAACCGCTGAGCAGGTTAGAGGCCTCCTTTAACTTTGTATGTATGTGAGTACAAACTTGCATGAAGTCAAGTTAACTCTGCTAATCTCCAGCTTGTTCAATAGCTGCAACGCCCGGCTGACATTGTGGTATAGCCTTCTATGTCTCTGATTATCAGATGTTGAGAGAACTAAGTCCTTACTTTTGCAGCGTCCTGCTCAAAGTCCCTGTTCTCCCTGACTCCGGTTACGTATCAGCGCTTAGGGCTACCTTCTGCGACTTGTAGTCCAGAAAGCCTCCGGTTTTCTTATTACTAGACGTGAAGCACTAGCAACGCTTCGGACCCCGGTGTCCGGTTAACTGAGTGAGGGTGGTCTGTCCCTTTGTCACTCTTACTTCTCCACTCGCCCTTCGCCCTGCTCTCGCTCTTAACATAAGCACAAGTAGCGATGATGTGAATATCAGCTTTCTTCAGAGCTCACTGAACAGTTCTCAGTACACTCACTGTCGCAGCTCCTGTGATTACCTTCCTTCTTTCCTTTCTTTCTCAGACCCTGTCCAGAGCAGCGCACAGGAACTCTGTCAAACTGTGTACACGCTGTAGCTCCGAGAGTCACCTTCCTCTTTCCAAGGAATACAGGTAGCTTGTGCTGAGGTACTGGCTTTGTAGTTCTGACTGGGCTAGAGTGACTCCTTACACTCAAACCAGACTCCACTTCATGAACTTGCTCTGCCAGAATCTAGTCTGCACTCCTCTTCCTCCAAGACTAGACTGAAGTGATACTGAACCAGTCTGCTCCTCTCCTCTCCTCGACTGAACTGTACTGTCCTAAGACAGGAAGCTTGAATGACCCTGACTGCTACATGTCACTACCTTTTATACCCCTAGTGGGTGTGTTGGGAAATGTGAGTGACGTGAATGAATATCAAGCTTCACGGTTACCTTCTTGTGCATTTTCCTGGAATATGTGTGCCTGGCGCAGCTGGGCCACACATCCCCCCTTGGTTAAACACAGCACTCCCGGGCTGTAAAAGAGAAAAGAAAAACATTTTGTTTTGCATATAACATCAAACAGTTTTTAACTCATCCCTTGCGGGAGGTAAGAATTCTTGAACGTTACACTGTATACATAGAAAAATATAAAAGTATCAAAAAACACTTTCATAAATACAAGACAGATTCTTGTGGAGGACCCGCACCAAAAACCTCCCACGTGGGTCTTGGGTGGGCTGCAGGACTTCATTGCTGCAGACCTCACTCTAGGCCACACCATACGGGTTTTTCTTCAGAGGTAGTAAGGTTTTGTGTAAAACCAAAATGAGGCACCGAAGTGCGAACTATTTACATTTACAGTTTTTGGGCTGGCACAGTCCACAGCCACGCAGTCCTTTGCATGATAAAACACATATCAAGAGAAATCACATTAATACTTTAACTCTTTACCCAGCCGGGTATTCTACTTTAAATAAGCATATTAATAAACATTATCAAAACGTTTCAATAAAGTGCAAATTCTTCTTCAATAAACTTCTTAATCAACTTTTTACATTTTCTGATACAGTAAACCCTGTCTGGGTCCTACTGATTTTCATCTTTGCTTGGGGTAACATTTACTTTTTCCATCCCTGGGGACAGAAGTACACGATGCCCTTGGGTACCCATTACCAGGATATCATGTCCTGCGATGTAGGTTTGGGTAGCTACAGTCTTCATTCTTACTGTGGTCCCACCGGGTGCTTCTGTCATGTAGGACGCAAGTGGCGTTGTTGAAGGTGCCGCAGTAACTTGCGATTCAGGACAGGTCGCAGATTGCGATGCAGAACGTGACGTAGGTTGCGGTGCGGTATGAGACGTAGATAGAGAGGCGTACGCAGGGGGCGATGCTGGTGCACGGTCTGGTGCTGTTGGGGCCCGGGACTGGGACTCTGCGGCATAGTGTACGTTACCGGCGTCGGGGACGGGGTCACTGACAATAGAGACATTTAGGGCATACCATCCCTTTAAACCCCAGTGTCGAGTGTAACTGACGATGTCCCCATTAATGAGATCCCTTCCCGGATGACCGATGGGCAGGTGTGGGACTCTACATCCCGGCGTCTCACAAAGACTCCCGGATATAGGCCCGGCTCACGGATAAAACCCCAGCCTTTGCGGAGTTTGAAGTCCGTTACGCACCCCTGGCGCCGCGGTTCCCGGAGTGTACCTTTATCTCGGCGAACACTCTCCTTGTCGGCGAGGAACTCTTCCATGTACCGCTGACGGAACTGCTGTATTTCTCTCTCCTCCTGCTGCCGTTGTCTCTCCTTCTCACGACACAGCTCCTCGTGCTCCACTTTTGCAGCATAGGTGATGTCGTCAAGGTACTCCATTTGCTCCCAGTCGATTTCCGGCAGTAATGGCTGAGACCCCTCCGGTGTTCCTACCGGGGAACTGTAATCTACTGCGGTCTCCTTGCCTGGCTGGCACTCCGGAACGGGCAGGGCCTCCTCAGCCTCCTTCTCCTCCACCTCTCCATCGGTGGGATCAGGTACAGCGCTTTTGGGGGCGGCCTCCGGTTGTCCTTCAGCCTTCTTCAGCAGGGACTTAGGAAAGTCAGGTGATGGCGTTATGTCTGTGGGAGAGAACACTGCGTCCCACAGCAGCCGCTGTGTCTGGGCACGCCAGCGTCCCTCGGTCTCCTTCAGGTCTGCATGGCGCTGGATCAATCTTTTAAGCGCCGCATTCTCCTCCTTTAATTCCAGCATGGTTTGCTGAAGGTCCCGTACTGGGGATGGCTCCGGCACGGGCAGAGGCTCTTCAGGGGAACAGGGCCTGCCTGCCACTGCTCCTCCGCATAGCGTATCCCGTCCTTCCGCCATCTCACTCCAGGCCAGACTGTGCTTTCCATCAGGAACAATCTGGTCCTTTCCGTGGAGGCGGGATTTGCGCTTCCTCCTTTTTGCATAGAAGATGAAGAGGAGGCGGATCTCCCTTGCAGTGGGGCCATTGCGGATATTATAATAACACTTTGAGAGGGCGGCCATAACTTTCGCGCCACAGGGGGGGTACACGCCCACGAATGCACGCCCACCTTCTTCACCAGCGCCTCAGGGCGCGAATATGGCGGTAAAATGGCAGAAAATGGCGCCAAAAATGACAAAACAGCAAACAGTCTTTTCTGCACAAAACAGTCAATATAGGCAACACAGGACTCACAATTTTGCAAGCTTTTTATCCTGTTCGTGATGCCAGGAAAGATAACGCGCACCACACTGAGGTGGTACCAGGGCTATGGGGTACTCGGCACCGAGCCCATTGATTTCTATGGGAGATGTCACTGGCAGCGGGACTCGGTCCGTGGCCCTGGCGGTCATGCAATGGGGATATTTACAGGGGAATTGTAGATTAGAATAGTTCGTGACGCCACCTGTGGTTTCTGATCAATTTGACCAGCGCTGCTATATGGATCTTCCTAGGGGATGTTATGAGGCAGCTGGTTGGTAAGTCTCCCACAGGCGAGACTGGTCCCTGGAAGTCTATGGTGGTGCAGGGTGTAGTAAATGAAACAGTCTCACACAAGGCAATCTCTTTCCATACCTTTACTTGCAGATGTTTCAGGCAGGTCCCGGGAAGCTGTTCGGGGTGGAGAATGCACATTCAGGATAACCGCTGAGCAGGTTAGAGGCCTCCTTTAACTTTGTATGTATGTGAGTACAAACTTGCATGAAGTCAAGTTAACTCTGCTAATCTCCAGCTTGTTCAATAGCTGCAACGCCTGGCTGACATTGTGGTATAGCCTTCTATGTCTCTGATTATCAGATGTTGAGAGAACTAAGTCCTTACTTTTGCAGCGTCCTGCTCAAAGTCCCTGTTCTCCCTGACTCCGGTTACGTATCAGCGCTTAGGGCTACCTTCTGCGACTTGTAGTCCAGAAAGCCTCCGGTTTTCTTATTACTAGACGTGAAGCACTAGCAACGCTTCGGACCCCGGTGTCCGGTTAACTGAGTGAGGGTGGTCTGTCCCTTTGTCACTCTTACTTCTCCACTCGCCCTTCGCCCTGCTCTCGCTCTTAACATAAGCACAAGTAGCGATGATGTGAATATCAGCTTTCTTCAGAGCTCACTGAACAGTTCTCAGTACACTCACTGTCGCAGCTCCTGTGATTACCTTCCTTCTTTCCTTTCTTTCTCAGACCCTGTCCAGAGCAGCGCACAGGAACTCTGTCAAACTGTGTACACGCTGTAGCTCCGAGAGTCACCTTCCTCTTTCCAAGGAATACAGGTAGCTTGTGCTGAGGTACTGGCTTTGTAGTTCTGACTGGGCTAGAGTGACTCCTTACACTCAAACCAGACTCCACTTCATGAACTTGCTCTGCCAGAATCTAGTCTGCACTCCTCTTCCTCCAAGACTAGACTGAAGTGATACTGAACCAGTCTGCTCCTCTCCTCGACTGAACTGTACTGTCCTAAGACAGGAAGCTTGAATGACCCTGACTGCTACATGTCACTACCTTTTATACCCCTAGTGGGTGTGTTGGGAAATGTGAGTGGCGTGAATGAATATCAAGCTTCACGGTTACCTTCTTGTGCATTTTCCTGGAATATGTGTGCCTGGCGCAGCTGGGCCACACATCATTTACTGAGATAATGACTTTTGGGTTTTCATTGGCTGTAAGCCATTATCATCAATATTAACAGAAATAAACACTTAAAATAGATCACTATGTTTGCAATGACTATATAATATACGAGTTTCACTTTTTGTATTGAAGAACTGAAATAAATTAACTTTTTAATGATATACTAATTTTGTGAGAAGCACCTGCATATATAATAAAAGAGATTATTTTTAAATATATACATACACACACAGTATACAGTATGTAGTCTGTAGCTTTGCTGCCATAAAAGGAGGGTGGTCCAGACACATTTCTTCCTGTCACAAGACCGCAAGTATTCAATATTGATACAGGCAGTCACATGCTGACTAGATGTGCGAGGCCTCACTCAATGCAAGTGCAGTGAGCAAGGCCAGACATGCCTAGATGGAATATGGCAGGATATATGCAAATTGCATACTTGCGGTCACAAACATTGTGCGAACTGTTACTATTCACAAGTCTACAGTCACATAGAGTGACTGCAGATTTGAACTCCAAGGCTGGACAACCCCTTTAAGGATTGCCCTATGTTCTCTTGCTAACCATGGTTGGTCCTTGACTGTGCGATCCATAGGCACTCTTTTATAAAAAAAAAAAAATTAAAAATAACGTACCCACATATAAAAATGTAACTTCAATTTCATTAATAAATCATGCCTAAGAATCACAGACCAATATAGACTGCCTAGAAATGTTGAACCTGCTGACGAATTCCCTTTAAGAATCATTTCTAGTTCCTACTGGTTTCACCTATCCACCTCTTTTCTGTAAAGGGTCCAAAATGAGCGTCTAGTCAGGAGTTTGAACAATTACTGAAAAAAAGCAATCTGTGCAATAATATTGAGATTATTTCCCATTGTAGAGTACATACATAGTTTATGAACTCTAATGAATACGTTTCTTTATTTGTTGGTAATGAGTCATGTAACTAAATCCTAGTAGAAAGGCATGGAACTGAACTCTTCAGGCTTTTAACAATTGCACACAAAGCTATGTGTGAGTCATTTTCAAAGTATAAAAATTGCTGATAAGGGAGACATTTACCAAAACCGACCTATTTGGTCAGCAAAGGTATGAAC
>JARQOD010000005.1:300937955-300976152 GCA_033576555.1 Oophaga sylvatica
CAACACCCACACCTGTGTTAATGGAGCAATCACTGAAAAGAGGTTAGCTGGTCCTTTTAAGGCAGGGCTGCAATGATGTTGAAATGTGTTTTGGGGATAAAGTTCATTTTCTAGCCAAATATTGACTTTGCAAGTAATTGCTGTTAAGCTGATCACTCTTTATAACATTCTGGAGTATATGCAAATTGCCATTAGAAAAAGTGAAGCAGTAGACTTTGTAAAAATTAATATTTGAGTCATTCTCAAAACTTTTGGCCATGACTGTATGGTACCCCCTCAACCCCTAATCCTGATATGCATGGTCCCCTCACCCCCCTATCCTGGTATGCATGATCCTCTCACCCGCCAATCGTGATATGCATGCTACCTCTCACACCCTATCTTGATATGTATGGTCCTCCTCACCCCTATTAAACTGCACACATACAAAAAAAACAAACATTTAAACTCACCTTTCTTCCCTGTGCTCCAGCGCTGTCCCGTTCTGCCGAAGGCTGGGGGAGGAGTGTGGCACTGGAGTACGCCCATGCCAATACCCAAAATAACAAGAGAGTCTGATAAGTATGGGACGTGCTGTACATAACAAGTGAAGGCATTTTGTAATAAGAGGCAGTAACACAGGTGCATCTCACAAAATTAGAATATCAAAAAGTAAATTTCAGTTCTTCATACAAAGAGTGAAACTCATTATATAGAGTCATTACAAACAGAGTGATCAATTTCAAGTGTTCATTTCTGTTAATGTTGATTATGGCTTACAGCCAATGAAAACCCAGAAGTCATTATCTCAGTAAATTAGAATACTTTATAACACCAGCTTGAAAAATGATTTTAAAATACGAAATGTTGGCCTACTGAAATGTATGTTCAGTAAATGCACTCAATACTTGATCGGGGCTCCTTTTGCATCAATTACTACATCAATGCAGCGTGGCATGGAGGTGATCAGTCTGTGGCACTGCTGAGGTGTTATGGAAGCTCAGGTTGCTTTGATAGTAGCCTTCAGCTTGTCTGCATTGTTGGGTCTGGTGTCTATCTTCCTCTTGACAATACCCATAGATTCTAAGGGGGTTAAGGTCAGGTGAGTTTGCTGGCCAACCAAGCACAGTGATACTGTTGTTTATAAACCAGGAATTGGTAGTTTTGGCAGTGTTGACAGGTGCCAAGTCCTGCTGGAGAATGAAATTTCCATCTCCAAAAAGTTTGTCGGCAGAAGGAAGCATGAAGTGCTCAAAAATTTCCTGGTAGACGGCTGCGCTGACTTTGGTCTTGATAAAACACAGTGGACCTACACCAGCAGATGACATGGCTCCCCAAACCATCACTGAATGTGGAATCTTATCACTAGACCTCAAGCAGCTTGGATTGTGGCCTCTCCACTCTTCCTCCAGACTCTGGGATCTTGATTTTCAAATGAAATGCAAAATTTACTTTTCTTGTGGAGTGTGTCAATAACTGCCTTCTGGACATCTGTCAAGTCTGCAGTCTTCCCCATGATTTTGGAGCCTACTAAAACAGACTAAGTGGCCTTTTTAAACGCTTAGGAAGCCTTTGTAGATGTTTTTTGTTAATTATTCTAATTGACGCGCACCACACTGAGGTGGTACCAGGGCTATGGGGTACTCGGCACCGAGCCCATTGATTTCTATGGGAGATGTCACTGGCAGCGGGACTCGGTCCGTGGCCCTGGCGGTCATGCAATGGGGGATATTTACAGGGGAATTGTAGATTAGAATAGTTCGTGACGCCACCTGTGGTTTCTGATCAATTTGACCAGCGCTGCTATATGGATCTTCCTAGGGGATGTTATGAGGCAGCTGGATGGTAAGTCTCCCACAGGCGAGACTGGTCCCTGGAAGTCTATGGTGGTGCAGGGTGTAGTAAATGAAACAGTCTCACACAAGGCAATCTCTTTCCATACCTTTACTTGCAGATGTTTCAGGCAGGTCCCGGGAAGCTGTTCGGGGTGGAGAATGCACATTCAGGATAACCGCTGAGCAGGTTAGAGGCCTCCTTTAACTTTGTATGTATGTGAGTACAAACTTGCATGAAGTCAAGTTAACTCTGCTAATCTCCAGCTTGTTCAATAGCTGCAACGCCCGGCTGACATTGTGGTATAGCCTTCTATGTCTCTGATTATCAGATGTTGAGAGAACTAAGTCCTTACTTTTGCAGCGTCCTGCTCAAAGTCCCTGTTCTCCCTGACTCCGGTTACGTATCAGCGCTTAGGGCTACCTTCTGCGACTTGTAGTCCAGAAAGCCTCCGGTTTTCTTATTACTAGACGTGAAGCACTAGCAACGCTTCGGACCCCGGTGTCCGGTTAACTGAGTGAGGGTGGTCTGTCCCTTTGTCACTCTTACTTCTCCACTCGCCCTTCGCCCTGCTCTCGCTCTTAACATAAGCACAAGTAGCGATGATGTGAATATCAGCTTTCTTCAGAGCTCACTGAACAGTTCTCAGTACACTCACTGTCGCAGCTCCTGTGATTACCTTCCTTCTTTCCTTTCTTTCTCAGACCCTGTCCAGAGCAGCGCACAGGAACTCTGTCAAACTGTGTACACGCTGTAGCTCCGAGAGTCACCTTCCTCTTTCCAAGGAATACAGGTAGCTTGTGCTGAGGTACTGGCTTTGTAGTTCTGACTGGGCTAGAGTGACTCCTTACACTCAAACCAGACTCCACTTCATGAACTTGCTCTGCCAGAATCTAGTCTGCACTCCTCTTCCTCCAAGACTAGACTGAAGTGATACTGAACCAGTCTGCTCCTCTCCTCTCCTCGACTGAACTGTACTGTCCTAAGACAGGAAGCTTGAATGACCCTGACTGCTACATGTCACTACCTTTTATACCCCTAGTGGGTGTGTTGGGAAATGTGAGTGACGTGAATGAATATCAAGCTTCACGGTTACCTTCTTGTGCATTTTCCTGGAATATGTGTGCCTGGCGCAGCTGGGCCACACATCCCCCCTTGGTTAAACACAGCACTCCCGGGCTGTAAAAGAGAAAAGAAAAACATTTTGTTTTGCATATAACATCAAACAGTTTTTAACTCATCCCTTGCGGGAGGTAAGAATTCTTGAACGTTACACTGTATACATAGAAAAATATAAAAGTATCAAAAAACACTTTCATAAATACAAGACAGATTCTTGTGGAGGACCCGCACCAAAAACCTCCCACGTGGGTCTTGGGTGGGCTGCAGGACTTCATTGCTGCAGACCTCACTCTAGGCCACACCATACGGGTTTTTCTTCAGAGGTAGTAAGGTTTTGTGTAAAACCAAAATGAGGCACCGAAGTGCGAACTATTTACATTTACAGTTTTTGGGCTGGCACAGTCCACAGCCACGCAGTCCTTTGCATGATAAAACACATATCAAGAGAAATCACATTAATACTTTAACTCTTTACCCAGCCGGGTATTCTACTTTAAATAAGCATATTAATAAACATTATCAAAACGTTTCAATAAAGTGCAAATTCTTCTTCAATAAACTTCTTAATCAACTTTTTACATTTTCTGATACAGTAAACCCTGTCTGGGTCCTACTGATTTTCATCTTTGCTTGGGGTAACATTTACTTTTTCCATCCCTGGGGACAGAAGTACACGATGCCCTTGGGTACCCATTACCAGGATATCATGTCCTGCGATGTAGGTTTGGGTAGCTACAGTCTTCATTCTTACTGTGGTCCCACCGGGTGCTTCTGTCATGTAGGACGCAAGTGGCGTTGTTGAAGGTGCCGCAGTAACTTGCGATTCAGGACAGGTCGCAGATTGCGATGCAGAACGTGACGTAGGTTGCGGTGCGGTATGAGACGTAGATAGAGAGGCGTACGCAGGGGGCGATGCTGGTGCACGGTCTGGTGCTGTTGGGGCCCGGGACTGGGACTCTGCGGCATAGTGTACGTTACCGGCGTCGGGGACGGGGTCACTGACAATAGAGACATTTAGGGCATACCATCCCTTTAAACCCCAGTGTCGAGTGTAACTGACGATGTCCCCATTAATGAGATCCCTTCCCGGATGACCGATGGGCAGGTGGGACTCTACATCCCGGCGTCTCACAAAGACTCCCGGATATAGGCCCGGCTCACGGATAAAACCCCAGCCTTTGCGGAGTTTGAAGTCCGTTACGCACCCCTGGCGCCGCGGTTCCCGGAGTGTACCTTTATCTCGGCGAACACTCTCCTTGTCGGCGAGGAACTCTTCCATGTACCGCTGACGGAACTGCTGTATTTCTCTCTCCTCCTGCTGCCGTTGTCTCTCCTTCTCACGACACAGCTCCTCGTGCTCCACTTTTGCAGCATAGGTGATGTCGTCAAGGTACTCCATTTGCTCCCAGTCGATTTCCGGCAGTAATGGCTGAGACCCCTCCGGTGTTCCTACCGGGGAACTGTAATCTACTGCGGTCTCCTTGCCTGGCTGGCACTCCGGAACGGGCAGGGCCTCCTCAGCCTCCTTCTCCTCCACCTCTCCATCGGTGGGATCAGGTACAGCGCTTTTGGGGGCGGCCTCCGGTTGTCCTTCAGCCTTCTTCAGCAGGGACTTAGGAAAGTCAGGTGATGGCGTTATGTCTGTGGGAGAGAACACTGCGTCCCACAGCAGCCGCTGTGTCTGGGCACGCCAGCGTCCCTCGGTCTCCTTCAGGTCTGCATGGCGCTGGATCAATCTTTTAAGCGCCGCATTCTCCTCCTTTAATTCCAGCATGGTTTGCTGAAGGTCCCGTACTGGGGATGGCTCCGGCACGGGCAGAGGCTCTTCAGGGGAACAGGGCCTGCCTGCCACTGCTCCTCCGCATAGCGTATCCCGTCCTTCCGCCATCTCACTCCAGGCCAGACTGTGCTTTCCATCAGGAACAATCTGGTCCTTTCCGTGGAGGCGGGATTTGCGCTTCCTCCTTTTTGCATAGAAGATGAAGAGGAGGCGGATCTCCCTTGCAGTGGGGCCATTGCGGATATTATAATAACACTTTGAGAGGGCGGCCATAACTTTCGCGCCACAGGGGGGGTACACGCCCACGAATGCACGCCCACCTTCTTCACCAGCGCCTCAGGGCGCGAATATGGCGGTAAAATGGCAGAAAATGGCGCCAAAAATGACAAAACAGCAAACAGTCTTTTCTGCACAAAACAGTCAATATAGGCAACACAGGACTCACAATTTTGCAAGCTTTTTATCCTGTTCGTGATGCCAGGAAAGATAACGCGCACCACACTGAGGTGGTACCAGGGCTATGGGGTACTCGGCACCGAGCCCATTGATTTCTATGGGAGATGTCACTGGCAGCGGGACTCGGTCCGTGGCCCTGGCGGTCATGCAATGGGGGATATTTACAGGGGAATTGTAGATTAGAATAGTTCGTGACGCCACCTGTGGTTTCTGATCAATTTGACCAGCGCTGCTATATGGATCTTCCTAGGGGATGTTATGAGGCAGCTGGTTGGTAAGTCTCCCACAGGCGAGACTGGTCCCTGGAAGTCTATGGTGGTGCAGGGTGTAGTAAATGAAACAGTCTCACACAAGGCAATCTCTTTCCATACCTTTACTTGCAGATGTTTCAGGCAGGTCCCGGGAAGCTGTTCGGGGTGGAGAATGCACATTCAGGATAACGCTGAGCAGGTTAGAGGCCTCCTTTAACTTTGTATGTATGTGAGTACAAACTTGCATGAAGTCAAGTTAACTCTGCTAATCTCCAGCTTGTTCAATAGCTGCAACGCCTGGCTGACATTGTGGTATAGCCTTCTATGTCTCTGATTATCAGATGTTGAGAGAACTAAGTCCTTACTTTTGCAGCGTCCTGCTCAAAGTCCCTGTTCTCCCTGACTCCGGTTACGTATCAGCGCTTAGGGCTACCTTCTGCGACTTGTAGTCCAGAAAGCCTCCGGTTTTCTTATTACTAGACGTGAAGCACTAGCAACGCTTCGGACCCCGGTGTCCGGTTAACTGAGTGAGGGTGGTCTGTCCCTTTGTCACTCTTACTTCTCCACTCGCCCTTCGCCCTGCTCTCGCTCTTAACATAAGCACAAGTAGCGATGATGTGAATATCAGCTTTCTTCAGAGCTCACTGAACAGTTCTCAGTACACTCACTGTCGCAGCTCCTGTGATTACCTTCCTTCTTTCCTTTCTTTCTCAGACCCTGTCCAGAGCAGCGCACAGGAACTCTGTCAAACTGTGTACACGCTGTAGCTCCGAGAGTCACCTTCCTCTTTCCAAGGAATACAGGTAGCTTGTGCTGAGGTACTGGCTTTGTAGTTCTGACTGGGCTAGAGTGACTCCTTACACTCAAACCAGACTCCACTTCATGAACTTGCTCTGCCAGAATCTAGTCTGCACTCCTCTTCCTCCAAGACTAGACTGAAGTGATACTGAACCAGTCTGCTCCTCTCCTCGACTGAACTGTACTGTCCTAAGACAGGAAGCTTGAATGACCCTGACTGCTACATGTCACTACCTTTTATACCCTAGTGGGTGTTTGGGAAATGTGAGTGGCGTGAATGAATATCAAGCTTCACGGTTACCTTCTTGTGCATTTTCCTGGAATATGTGTGCCTGGCGCAGCTGGGCCACACATCATTTACTGAGATAATGACTTTTGGGTTTTCATTGGCTGTAAGCCATTATCATCAATATTAACAGAAATAAACACTTAAAATAGATCACTATGTTTGCAATGACTATATAATATACGAGTTTCACTTTTTGTATTGAAGAACTGAAATAAATTAACTTTTTAATGATATACTAATTTTGTGAGAAGCACCTGCATATATAATAAAAGAGATTATTTTTAAATATATACATACACACACAGTATACAGTATGTAGTCTGTAGCTTTGCTGCCATAAAAGGAGGGTGGTCCAGACACATTTCTTCCTGTCACAAGACCGCAAGTATTCAATATTGATACAGGCAGTCACATGCTGACTAGATGTGCGAGGCCTCACTCAATGCAAGTGCAGTGAGCAAGGCCAGACATGCCTAGATGGAATATGGCAGGATATATGCAAATTGCATACTTGCGGTCACAAACATTGTGCGAACTGTTACTATTCACAAGTCTACAGTCACATAGAGTGACTGCAGATTTGAACTCCAAGGCTGGACAACCCCTTTAAGGATTGCCCTATGTTCTCTTGCTAACCATGGTTGGTCCTTGACTGTGCGATCCATAGGCACTCTTTTATAAAAAAAAAAAAATTAAAAATAACGTACCCACATATAAAAATGTAACTTCAATTTCATTAATAAATCATGCCTAAGAATCACAGACCAATATAGACTGCCTAGAAATGTTGAACCTGCTGACGAATTCCCTTTAAGAATCATTTCTAGTTCCTACTGGTTTCACCTATCCACCTCTTTTCTGTAAAGGGTCCAAAATGAGCGTCTAGTCAGGAGTTTGAACAATTACTGAAAAAAAGCAATCTGTGCAATAATATTGAGATTATTTCCCATTGTAGAGTACATACATAGTTTATGAACTCTAATGAATACGTTTCTTTATTTGTTGGTAATGAGTCATGTAACTAAATCCTAGTAGAAAGGCATGGAACTGAACTCTTCAGGCTTTTAACAATTGCACACAAAGCTATGTGTGAGTCATTTTCAAAGTATAAAAATTGCTGATAAGGGAGACATTTACCAAAACCGACCTATTTGGTCAGCAAAGGTATGAACAGGAATAGGCTTATTCAGAACCTTTTCATCATCAGTTTGCTAGGTTACTATAATTTTTTTTTTTTAACGGCCTTTGATTTGACCTCAAGTCATGGCAACTTGATTTATGAATGATCTGTAGGAAGACTGATCTTGTACAAGCCTAGCTGGATCCTCCAGGGTCCTCTGCGCCGGTATCTTCATCGTATCAAGAAATCGGGTTGCTTGTTTTCCTCTTCACCTTGTTCCTTCATTCTTCAGATCATTTCTGTATGTTCTTCTCTAGTGATTGCTGTCTTCAGTCTTCATTTGATGTGTCCAAAGTAGGCAAGTCGTAGCTTGGTGATCCTTGCTTAAAGCGACATGTCTGGCTTGATTTGTTCCAAAATTGATTTGTTTTTCTTGTCATCCATGTTTATTGATAACATCCTTCTCCAGCACCATATTTCAAAAGCGTTCATTCTTCTTATGTCCTGTTGCTTTATAGTTCAGGTTTCACATCCAAATGTTACAAAAGAAAAGACCAAATTATATATGATCCATGTCTTGATCGCCAGTGAAATGTTGAAGACCTTGTACAATATCTTCATTGTTGATTTGCCCATAGCTATTCTCCTATTGACTTCCAATGTCATTATTGCATCTTGAGTGATCATTGATCCAAGTAGGCTGAAGTCCTTTACAACTTTCAGTTTAATCGCTGTTCATCTCAATTGTGTCCTGGTCATACCTGTCAGTAGTCAGTATCTTTGACTTCTTTGTATTGAGTAGCAATTCCATGTTCGAGCTTTCCATCTTGACACTCCGTAATAAGTCCTTTATTCAATCTCCGCTTGTTGCTATCAGCGTTGTATACTGTGTGTATTAAAGACTGTTGATTCCTCCATCAATTTTGATTCCTTCTTTTTTGGCAAGTCCAGGATTCTTTAAAATAGCTACTGCATTTAAACTGAAGATAAATGGTAACAGGATGCAACATTGCCTTACAACCCACTCAACTTTGAACCATGCGCTGTCGCCACGTTCCATTCAGACTGTGACTTCTTGGTCAACATAAAGTTTCCTAATGAGGCTGATCAGATGATTCGGCACACCCATATTATATTCCAAAGTTTCTCTTGATCAACACAGTCGAAGGCTTTGCTCTAGTCAATGAAGCAAAAATAGATCTCTTTGCTGTATTCCTTGGCTTTTTCTATTATCCACCTAATGTTCCATCTAATGTTAGCAATCACATCTCTTGTTCCACTGCTGTTATGTTTCGGTAGCTGAGGAGTGCAGGTAAAAAGGCAATACACCAGAGCAGTTGGAATCTATGAGATTGCAGCACCCTGACCAACCACCACAACCAGAGGCAGCCGTGGAGCGTTCCCACGTTGGTCCTAGACGCCTCGCCACAGCCTGAGAAACTAACTACACCTGAAGATAGATATAGGAAAGCTATCTGCCCCGGAGCAGAACCCCAAAGATAATAGAAAGCCCCCAAACATGTAATGGCGGTTAGACAAGATGAAATACTGACACAGAAAGAAAATAGTATGAGCAAACGCTGGGGCCCAAACTATCTAAATAGAAAAGGATAGGAAGGGCACTTACTGCAATCCCAGAAAACCCTGAAAAACACCAACTCTACTAATTTCAAAAACACCTGAGATCACACGACCTCTACCACCTAAATTAGTTCTCTGGTGAAACAAAATCAAAACAGCAGCCACTGAAAAAACTGGAAAAAGCAAAAGTACAAACATCAGTGGCTGAACTAAACTGAGAGGGTAGAAGCCCCCGGAGGGACCCTGAAGGCCCCCACAGAAGTGCAGGACAAAATGTAAAAATACAGCACAAACAAAAAAAGAAGAAAATGTCTTATCTGTTAGCAGGAGATGCAGACACGACACAGCAGGCTACAAGGGAAACTGGAGTAAAGGATTCAGACCAGAACAATTGATCACCGGCAACCCTGATGGGAAGGTAACTCCCTTATATAAGACCAGTCAGTAACACCTGATTCCCATTCCTCACAATCTTCACTGAACAGACCCGTACCGCTTGTAACCACCAGAGGGAGTCTCTGCTCAGAACTCATCTCAAACCCATTCACAACAGTACCCCCCCCTTGAGGAGGGGTCACCGAACCCTCATTTGAGCAACCAGGTCGGTCAGGATGAGTTCTATGATAAGCACGGATGAGTCTCCTAGCATGGATGTCCGAAGCAAACACCCAAGAATTGTCCTCCTGACCATAACCTCTCCACTTAACCAAATACTGGAGTTTCCGTCTAGAAAAACGAGAATCTAATATTTTCTCAACCACATACTCCAGATTGCCCTCAACCAAAACAGGGTCAGGAGGCACAGCAGCAGGAACCACTGGCTCAACAAACCTCTTCAACAAGGACTTGTGGAACACGTTATGGATCTTAAATGTCCCTGGAAGAAGCAAACGAAAAGAAACAGGATTAAGAATCTCAATGATCTTATAAGGTCCAATGAACCTAGGCTTAAATTTAGGAGATGCTACTCTCATAGGAATATTCTTTGAGGACAACCAGACCAAGTCCCCCACTTTAAACCGAGGACCATCAGTCCTATGCCGGTTAGCAAACCGCTGGGCCTTCTCCTGAGAGAGGGACAACCTCTCCACTACCTGGTCCCAAATCTGTTGCATACGCTCCACAACAGAGTCAACACCTGGACAGACAGAAGCCTCCGTCTGTCCCGAAGAAAATCGAGGGTGAAACCCAGAATTACAGAAAAACGGAGACATCAAAGTGGCAGAGCTAGCCCTATTATTAAGAGCAAACTCAGCCAAAGGTAAAAAAGAGACCCAGTCATCCTGATCAGCAGACACAAAGCATCTAAGATAAGTCTCCAATGTCTGGTTTGTTCTCTCAGTTTGACCATTGGTCTGAGGATGAAATGCCGAGGAGAAAGACAATTGAACACCCAGTTTAGAACAAAAAGTCCTCCAAAATCTGGAAACAAACTGGACTCCTCTGTCAGACACAATATTCTCAGGAATGCCGTGTAAACGAACCACGTGCTGAAGGAACAATGGCACCAATTCAGAGGAGGAAGGCAACTTAGGTAATGGCACAAGATGTATCATTTTGGAAAACCTATCACAAATTACCCAGATGGTGGTCATTCTCTGAGAAACAGGAAGGTCGGAAATGAAATCCATAGAGATATGGGTCCATGGTCTCTTGGGCACAGGCAATGGCATCAACAAACCACTAGAGCGAGAGCAAGGCTTGGAGCGAGAGCAAGTCCCGCAGGACTGCACAAATTCCCTGACATCACGAGACAAGGTAGGCCACCAAAAGGACCGACTAACCAAGTCTCTGGTACCAAAAATTCCGGGATGCCCAGCCAATGCGGAACAATGAATCTCAGACACCACACTCTTTCTCCACTGGTCCGGGACAAACAATTTTCCAACAGGGCAGCACTCGGGCCTATCCTCCTGACACCCCTCCAGAGCAAGTCTCAAATTGGGCGAGATGGCGGAAAGAACTACACCTTCTTTCAAAATAACAGAAGGATCAGATAACTCAGGAGAGTCCGCAAGAAAACTCCTCGAGAGGGCATCCGCCTTAACATTCTTAGTGCCAGGAAGAAAGGAAACCACAAAATTAAAACGTGTGAAAAACAAGGCCCACCTGGCCTGTCTAGGATTGAGTCGCTTGGCAGATTGCAGATAGACCAGATTCTTATGGTCCGTAAGGACCACCACCTGATGTTTGGCTCCCTCCAGCCAATGTCTCCACTCTTCAAAAGCCCACTTCATGGCCAATAACTCCCGATTACCCACGTCATAATTACGTTCAGTAGGAGAAAATTTTTGAGAGAAAAAGGCACAAGGGTTACTTTTAGAGGTCTCTGGATCTTTTTGGGACAAAACGGCACCTGCCCCAATTTCAGAGGCATCAACCTCCACCTGAAATGGCAGAGAAACATCAGGCTGCCGTAGAGCAGGAGCAGAAGTGAATCTCTGCTTAAGTTCCTGAAACGCAGAGACTGCCTCCGGAGGCCAATTCACCA
Source organism: Oophaga sylvatica (assembly GCA_033576555.1). Classification (NCBI taxonomy): domain Eukaryota; kingdom Metazoa; phylum Chordata; class Amphibia; order Anura; family Dendrobatidae; genus Oophaga; species Oophaga sylvatica. Next base: position 300,949,656 of record JARQOD010000005.1, read on the forward strand.
CATCAGAACCTTTTCTGGTCAAATCAGTTAATGGTTTAACAATAACCGAGAAATTACCAATAAATTTACGATAAAAATTGGCAAAACCCAAAAATCTCTGAAGAGCCTTTAATGAAGTAGGTTGGACCCAATCACAGATGGCCTGAAACTTGACCGGGTCCATTTCGATAACAGATGGGGACAAAATGAATCCCAGAAATGAGATCCTCTGTACGCCAAAAAGACATTTTGATCCCTTCACATACAGAGCATTCTCTCTCAAAATCTGGAACACAGTTCGAACATGTTTCACATGAGAGTCCCAGTCATTAGAAAAAATCAAGATATCATCCAAATAAACAATCAGAAATTTGTCCACAAAATCCCTGAAAATGTCATTCATGAAGGACTGGAAGACGGAAGGAGCATTAGTGAGCCCAAAGGGCATCACCAGGTACTCAAAATGCCCTTCAGGGGTATTGAATGCCGTCTTCCATTCATCCCCGTGCTTAATGCGAATAAGGTTATACGCCCCTATGAGGTCAAGCTTGGTAAACCAAGTAGCGTTTTTCACCCTGGAAAACAGGTCAGAAATCAAGGGTAACGGATATTGATATTTCACAGTAATATTGTTCAAGAGACAATAATCAATACACGGCCTTAATGAACCATCTTTTTTGGCCACAGAGAAAAAACCGGCACCTAAGGGTGAAGAGGATGGTCTGATATGACCCTTCTCCAATGATTCCTTGATATAAGACCGCATAGTGTCATGTTCAGGTACAGACAAGTTAAAAAGGCGACCTTTAGGGAATTTACTACCCGGCACTAATTCAATAGCGCAGTCATAGCTCCTATGGGGAGGTAAGGATGCAGATTTACTTTCGCTAAACACATCAGAAAAATCAATCAAAAAGTCAGGAACATCCTGAGCCTGGGGGGAGGCAGAAAAAACAGGAGTGTTGGTATTAACACATTGGCAGCCCCAACTGGTTACAGACACAGATTTCCAATCCAAAACAGGATTATGAGACTGTAACCAAGGGAAACCCAGCACTATAATGTCATGCAGATTATATAGAACCAAAAATTTGCAGCACTCCTGGTGATCAGGTTCAACCCTCATTATCACCTGAGTAGAAAACTGGGGTTTATTCTCAGCCAAAGGGGTAGAATCGATCCCCAGTAGGGGAATAGACTTCTGTAGGGGTATCAAGGGAAACCCACAACGTTTAGCAAAATCATAATCCATCAGGTTAATAGCTGCTCCAGAATCAACAAAAGCCTGAGCAGAAAATGAGGACAGAGAGCATATCAGAGTGACAGTTAACAAAAACTTAGTCTGAACACTACCCAAGACAACTGAGCGTGCAAAACGTCTTCCCCGCTTAGGGCAGACTGAAATAGCATGAGAGGCATCCCCACAGTAGAAACATAACCCATTGCGCTTTCGAAACTCATGACGCTGTGCCCCAGACACCACTCCATCACACTGCATGGGCTCAGAAGCTGGCTCACAAGGCAACACCACTCCACGCATACTTCTCCGCTCACGCAAACGTCTGTCAATTTGAATCGCTAATGACATAGAATCATTGAGACCAGAGGGGACAGGGAATCCCACCATAACATCCTTTACATTATCTGACAGACCCTTCCGAAAAAGGGCTGCCAAAGCGTCGTCATTCCATTTGGTCAGGACTGCCCACCTACGGAATCTCTGACAGTATAACTCAGCGTCATCAAGCCCCTAATTTAATGCCAACAAGGCTTTTTCAGCTTGGTCAGTGACATTAGGCTCATCGTACAATAACCCCAAAGCCTGAAAAAATGCATCAACATCACTCAAAACAGGATCCCCAGGAGGATCGCCGCGCAGGAGAGAGATGACAACTTGAACCTGCTGCGCTGCGTTCCCTGAGGACTCAGATTTTAAGGCAAAAAACAATTTACAATTATTTTTGAAATTCTGAAACTTAGCTCGATCCCCCAAAAACAAATCTGGCATGGGGATCCTAGGTTCCACAACAGGCAACCTAGCAAGATATGCAGCAATACTCCGAACCTCAGTGGCAAGCTGATCCACACGGCCAGACAACTGTGCAAACTCCATTGAGAGAAAAGATCCTCCCCAGCACCCAGAGATACAGAGGGAAAAAAAAACAACAAACAGAAAAATATCTCTGACAACTCTGACAACCTTTATTCTTTCACAAAATTTTTTCCCTTCTGTGAGTACCATAAAATTTTCAATTTTGAGGCCGGTGATACTGTTATGTTTCGGTAGCTGAGGAGTGCAGGTAAAAAGGCAATACACCAGAGCAGTTGGAATCTATGAGATTGCAGCACCCTGACCAACCACCACAACCAGAGGCAGCCGTGGAGCGTTCCCACGTTGGTCCTAGACGCCTCGCCACAGCCTGAGAAACTAACTACACCTGAAGATAGATATAGGAAAGCTATCTGCCCCGGAGCAGAACCCCAAAGATAATAGAAAGCCCCCAAACATGTAATGGCGGTTAGACAAGATGAAATAGTGACACAGAAAGAAAATAGTATGAGCAAACGCTGGGGCCCAAACTATCTAAATAGAAAAGGATAGGAAGGGCACTTACTGCAATCCCAGAAAACCCTGAAAAACACCAACTCTACTAATTTCAAAAACACCTGAGATCACACGACCTCTACCACCTAAATTAGTTCTCTGGTGAAACAAAATCAAAACAGCAGCCACTGAAAAAACTGGAAAAAGCAAAAGTACAAACATCAGTGGCTGAACTAAACTGAGAGGGTAGAAGCCCCCGGAGGGGACCCTAAAGGCCCCCACAGAAGTGCAGGACAAAATGCAAAAATACAGCACAAACAAAAAAAGAAGAAAATGTCTTATCTGTTAGCAGGAGATGCAGACACGACACAGCAGGCTACAAGGGAAACTGGAGTAAAGGATTCAGACCAGAACAATTGATCACCGGCAACCCTGATGGGAAGGTAACTCCCTTATATAAGACCAGTCAGTAACACCTGATTCCCATTCCTCACAATCTTCACTGAACAGACCCGTACCGCTTGTAACCACCAGAGGGAGTCTCTGCTCAGAACTCATCTCAAACCCATTCACAACAACTGCCTTTTCTGAATTCTGCTTGTTCCTCTGACAGTTCTTTGTCAATGTAAGGCTGTAACCATTTTTGCAGGATTTTCAGTATTTTGCTGGCATGGTATGAGGTATGAGTGCAATAGTCCAATAGTTTCTACAGTCATGGCCAAAAGTTTTGAGAATGACACAAATATTAATTTTTACAAAGTCTACTGCTTCACTTTTTTTTAATGGCAATTTGCATATACTCCAGAATGTTATAAAGAGTGATCAGCTTAACAGCAATTACTTGCAAAGTCAATATTTGGCTAGAAAATGAACTTTATCCCCCAAAACACATTTCAACATCATTGCAGCCCTGCCTTAAAAGGACCAGCTAACCTCTTTTCAGTGATTGCTCCATTAACACAGGTGTGGGTGTTGATGAGGACATGGCTGGAGATCAATCTGTCATGATTAAGTAAGAATGACACCACTGGACACTTTAAAAGGAGGCTGGTGCTTGGCATCATTGTTTCTCTTCTGTTAACCATGGTTATCTCTAAAGAAACACATGCAGTCATCATTGCAATGCACAAAAATGGCCTAACAGGGAAGAGTATCGCAGCTAGAAAGATTGCGCCTCAGTCAACAATCTAGCGCATCATCAAGAACGTCAAGGAGAGAGGTTCCATTGTTGCCAAAAAGGCTTCAGGGTGCCCAAGAAAGACCAGCAAGCGCCAGGACCGTCTCTTAAAAGTGTTTCAGCTGCGGGATCGGGCTACCAGCAGTGCAGAGCTTGCTCAGGAATGGCAGCAGGCAGGTGTGAGTGCATCTGCACGCACTGTGAGGCGGAGACTCTTGGAGCAAGGCCTGGTCTCAAGGAGGGCAGCAAAGAAGCCACTTCTCTCCAGAAAAAACATCATGGACAGACTGATATTCTGCAAAAGGTACAGGCAGTGGACTGCTGAGGACTGGGGTAAAGTTATTTTCTCTGATGAATCCCCTTTTCGATTGTTTGGGACATCAGGAAAACGCCTCATTCGGAGAAGACAAGGTGAGCGCTACCACCAGTCTTGTCTCATGCCAACTGTTAAGCATCCTGAAACCATTCATATGTGGGGTTACTTCTCAGCCAAGGGAATCTGCTCTCTCACAGTCTTGCCTAAAAACACAGCCATGAATAAAGAATGGTACCAGAATGTCCTCCAAGAGCAACTTCTCCCAACCCTCCAAGAGCAGTTTGGCGATCAACAATGCCTTTTCCAGCATGATGGAGCACCTTGCCATAAAGCAAAGGTGATAACTAAATGGCTCAGGGAACAAAATATAGAGATTTTGGGTCCATGTCCTGGAAACTCCCCAGATCTTAACCCCTTCCCGACCCATGAACCCTACGTTGGCGTCATGAAAACCTGTGCCATCCCGACCCATGACGCCAACGTAGGCGTCATGCTATAAATCATGTTCCTGCAGGTCGGGTGACCGGGATCACTGAAAGGTCACCCGACCCGCAGGCACAGGACCCCTTGCGCATCACCACAGTGGGGGTGGCTTAACCCCCACGTGGTTACGATCGCTCTGATTGGCTGTTAAAAGTGAAACAGCCAATCAGAGCGATTAGTAATATTTCACCACTGAAAAGTGGTGAAATATTACAATCCAGCCATGGCCGATGCTGCAGTAGCATCGGCCATGGCTGGACACTGTGTTCCCACCCTCCCCACACCAAGTAATGGTGGTGATCGGCCGCCGATTTATGGCGGCGAACGGTCACCGCCGTTACTATCATCTGCTGGCCGCTCCGATCCTCTCCTCTCCGGTGTGCTCCGCTCCCCCACGCCCTCCGATCACCCCCCCCACGCCTGTCCTCACCTCCCCCGGTCTTCTGTGGCCTCTTGATCCGTCCCGGCGTCCGCCCGGGACTCTTTATGGGCGCCGCCATCTTGGAAAATGGCGGGCGCATGCGCAGTGCGCCCGCCGGCCGGCGCATGCGCAGTGTGCCTTTCAAAGTACAATTTATTTTGATCACTGTGATAAACTCTCACAGTGATCAAAATAAATGTAAATGAACCCCCCCTGTCATAGGTAGGGACAAAAAATAAAATAAAGAATTTTTTTTTTTCCTTTTAGGCCCTGTCCACACGTTGCGGATTTCGCTGCGGATCCGCAGCGGATTTCGCTGGGGATCCGCAGCGGATTTCGCTGCTGATACGCAGAGGATTTCGCTGCTGATCCGCAGCGGATTTCGCTGCGGATCCGCAGCTGATTTTGCTGGGGATCCGCAGCGGATTTTGCTGCCAATCAGCACCGGATTTTGATTTCGCTGCTGATACGAAGCGGATTTCGCTGTTGATCCGCAGCGGATTTTGCCTCTGATCAGCAGCGGATTTTGCTGCGGACCCGCAGCGGATTTTGCTGCTGATCCGCAGCGAAGATTTTGCTGCGGATCCGCAGCGGATTTGGCGCTGCGGATCCACAGCAGATCAAGAAACCATGTTCAGTACAATGCAAATAAATGGTAAAAAAAACGCTGTGCACATGCTGCGGATTTTTCAGCGCGGATTTGCTGCGGTTTTAAATCTGCAGCATGTCAATTCTTTGTGCTGGGGATTCAAAGTGCTCACTATACATCTAGATAAGTTCCTTAGGGGGTCTAGTTTCCAAAATTGGGTCACTTGTGAGGGAGCTCCAATGTTTAGGCACACAGGGATTCTCCAAATGCGACATGGCAACCGCTAAATATTCCAGCATATTTTCCATTCAAAAAGTCAAATGGTGCTCCTTCCCTTCTGAGCCGTGTCGTGCGCCCAAACAGTGGTTTATGACCACATATGAGGTATCTGTGTACTCAGGAGAAATTGCCCAACAAATTTTAGGATCCAATTTATACTGTTGCCCATGTGAAAATGAAAAAACTGAGGCTAAAAGAAAATTTTTGTGAAAAAAAAGTGCTTTCTTTTTTTTACGGATCAATTTGTGAAGCACCTGGGGATTCAAAGTGCTCACTATGCATCTACAGTCATGGACAAAAGTTTTGAGAATGACACAAATATTAATTTTTACAAAGTCTACTGCTTCACTTTTTCTAATGGCAATTTGCATATACTCCAGAATGTTATAAAGAGGGATCAGCTTAACAGCAATTACTTGCAAAGTCAATATTTGGCTAGAAAATGAACTTTATCCCCCAAAACACATTTCAACATCATTGCAGCGCTGCCTTAAAAGGACCAACTAACCTGTTTTCAGTGATTGCTCCATTAACACAGGTGTGGGTGTTGATGAGGACATGGCTGGAGATCAATCTGTCATGATTAAGTAAGAATGACACCACTGGACACTTTAAAAGGAGGCTGGTGCTTGGCATCATTGTTTCTCTTCTGTTAACCATGGTTATCTCTAAAGAAACATGTGCAGTCATCATTGCAATGCACAAAAATGGCCTAACAGGGAAGAGTATCGCAGCTAGAAAGATTGCACCTCAGTCAACAATCTATCGCATCATCAAGAACTTCAAGGAGAGAGGTTCGATTGTTGCCAAAAAGGCTCCAGGGCGCCCAAGAAAGACCAGCAAGCGCCAGGACCGTCTCTTAAAAGTGTTTTAGCTGCGGGATCGGGCTACCAGCAGTGCAGAGCTTGCTCAGGAATGGCAGCAGGCAGGTGTGAGTGCATCTGCACGCACTGTGAGGCGGAGACTCTTGGAGCAAGGCCTGGTCTCAAGGAGGGCAGCAAAGAAGCCACTTCTCTCCAGAAAAAACATCATGGACAGACTGATATTCTGGAAAAGGTACAGGCAGTGGACTGCTGAGGACTGGGGTAAAGTTATTTTCTCTGATGAATCCTCTTTTCGATTGTTTGGGACATCAGGAAAACGCCTCATTCGGAGAAGACAAGGTGATCGCTACCTCCAGTCTTGTCTCATGCCAACTGTTAAGCATCCTGAAACCATTCATGTGTGGGGTTGCTTCTCAGCCAAGGGAATCGGCTCTCTCACAGTCTTGCCTAAAAAGACAGCCATGAATAAAGAATGGTACCAGAATGTCCTCCAAGAGCAACTTCTCCCAACCCTCCAAGAGCAGTTTGGCGATCAACAATGCCTTTTCCAGCATGATGGAGCACCTTGCCATAAAGCAAAGGTGATAACTAAATGGCTCATGGAACAAAACATAGAGATTTTGGGTCCATGGCCTGGAAATTCCCTAGATCTTAATCCCATTGAGAACTTGTGGTCAATCATCAAGAGACGGATGGACAAACAAAAACCTAAAAATTCTGACAAAATGAAAGCATTGATTGTGCAAGAATGGACTGCCATCAGTCAGGATTTGGTCCAGAAGTTGATTGAGAGCATGCCAGGGAGAAATGCAGAGGTCCTGAAGAAGAAGGGTCAACACTGCAAATATTGACTTGCTGCATTAACTCATTCTAACTGTCAATATAAGCTTTTGTTACTCATATGTTTGCAATTATATTTCTGTCTGTGATAAAAACATCTGTCAAACACACATAAAAACCAGAGGGCAGCAGATCATGTGAAAATATAATATTTGTGTCATTCTCAAAACTTTTGGCCATGACTGTAGATAAGTTCCTTAGGGGGTCTAGTTTCCAAAATGGGGTCACTTGTGGGGGAGCTCCAATGTTTAGGCACACAGGGACTCTCCAAATGCGACACGGCAACCGCTAAATATTCCAGCATATTTTCTATTCAAAAAGTCAAATGGTGCTCCTTCCCTTCTGAGCCCTGCCATGCGCCCAAACAGTGGTTTATGACCACATATGAGGTATCTGTGTACTCAGGAGAAACTGCCCAACAAATTTTAGGATCCAATTTATACTGTTGCCCATGTGAAAATGAAAAAACTGAGGCTAAAAGAAAATTTTTGTGAAAAAAAAGTACTTTCTTTTTTTTACGGATCAATTTGTGAAGCACCTGGGGATTCAAAGTGCTCACTATGCATCTAGATAAGTTCCTTAGGGGGTCTAGTTTCCAAAATGGGGTCACTTGTGGGGGAGCTCCAATGTTTAGGCACACAGGGATTCTCCAAATGCGACATGGCAACCGCTAAATATTCCAGCATATTTTCCATTCAAAAAGTCAAATGGTGCTCCTTCCCTTCTGAGCCGTGTCGTGCGCCCAAAAAGTGGTTTATGACCACATATGAGGTATCTGTGTACTCAGGAGAAATTGCCCAACAAATTTTAGGATCCAATTTATACTGTTGCCCATGTGAAAATGAAAAAACTGAGGCAAAAAGAAAATTTTTGTGAAAAAAAAGTGCTTTCTTTTTTTTACGGATCAATTTGTGAAGCACCTGGGGATTCAAAGTGCTCACTATGCATCTAGATAAGTTCCTTAGGGGGTCTAGTTTCCAAAATGGGGTCACTTGTGGGGGAGCTCCAATGTTTAGGCACACAGGGACTCTCCAAATGCGACACGGCAACCGCTAAATATTCCAGCATATTTTCCATTCAAAAAGTCAAATGGTGCTCCTTCCCTTCTGAGCCCTGCCGTGCGCCCAGACAGTGGTTTATGACCACATATGAGGTATCTGTGTACTCAGGAGAAACTGCCCAACAAATTTTAGGATCCAATTTATACTGTTGCCCATGTGAAAATGAAAAAACTGAGGCTAAAAGAAAATTTTTGTGAAAAAAAAGTGCTTTCTTTTTTTTACGGATCAATTTGTGAAGCACCTGGGGATTCAAAGTGCTCACTATGCATCTAGATAAGTTCCTTAGGGGGTCTAGTTTCCAAAATGGGGTCACTTGTGGGGGAGCTCCAATGTTTAGGCACACAGGGACTCTCCAAATGCGACACGGCAACCGCTAAATATTCCAGCATATTTTCCATTCAAAAAGTCAAATGGTGCTCCTTCCCTTCTGAGCCCTGCCGTGCGCCCAAACAGTGGTTTATGACCACATATGAGGTATTTGTGTACTCAGGAGAAACTGCCCAACAAATTTTAGGATCCAATTTATACTGTTGCCCATGTGAAAATGAAAAAACTGAGGCTAAAAGAAAATTTTTGTAAAAAAAAAGTACTTTCTTTTTTTTTACGGATCAATTTGTGAAGCACCTGGGGGTTCAAAGTGCTCACTATGCATCTAGATAAGTTCCTTAGGGGGTCTAGTTTCCAAAATGGGGTCACTTGTGGGGGAGCTCCAATGTTTAGGCACACAGGGACTCTCCAAATGCGACACGGCAACCGCTAAATATTCCAGCATATTTTCCATTCAAAAAGTCAAATGGCGCTCCTTCCCTTCTGAGCCCTGCCGTGCGCCCAAACAGTGGTTTATGACCACATATGAGGTATCTGTGTACTCAGGAGAAATTGCCCAACAAATTTTAGGATCCATTTTATCCTGTTGCCCATGTAAAAATGAAAAAATTGATGCTAAAAGAAAATTTTTGTTGGAAAAATTAAAATGTCCATTTTTTCCTTCCACGTTGCTTTAGTTCCTGTGAAGCACCTGAAGGGTTAATAATCTTCTTGAATGTAGTTTTGAGTAGCTTGAGGGGTGCAGGTTTTATAATGGTGTCACTTTTGGGTATTTTCTGCCATATAGACCCCTCAAAGTGACTTCAAATGTGAGGTGGTCCCTAAAAAAAATGGTTTTGTAAATTTTGCTGTAAAAATGAGAAATTGCTGGTCAAATTTTAACCCTTATAACTTCCTAACAAAAAAAAATGTTCCCAAAATTGTGCTGATGTAAAGTAGACATGTGGGAAATGTTATTTATTAACTATTTTGTGTCACATAACTCTCTGGTTTAACAGAATAAAAATTAAAAATTTGAAAATTACGAAATTTTCAAAATTTTTGCCAAATTTCCATTTTTTTCACAAATAAACGCAAAAATTATCGACCTAAATTTACCACTAACATGAAGCCCAATATGTCACGAAAAAACAATCTCAGAATCGCTAGGATCCGTTGAAGCGTTCCTGAGTTATTACCTCATAAAGGGACACTGGTCAGAATTGCAAAAAATGGCAAGGTCTTTAAGGTCAAAATAGGCTGGGTCATGAAGGGGTTAATCCCATTGAGAACTTGTGGTCAATCATCAAGAGGGGTGGACAAACAAAACCTAAAAATTCTGACAAAATGAAAGCATTGATTGTGCAAGAATGGACTGCTATCAGTCAGGATTTGGTCCAGAAGTTGATTGAGAGCATGCCAGGGAGAATTGCAGAGGTCCTGAAGAAGAAGGGTCAACACTGCAAATATTGACTTGCTCTAACTGTCAATATAAGCTTTTGTTACTCATATGTTTGCAATTATTATATTTCTGTCTGTGATAAAAACATCTGTCAAACACACATAAAAACCAGAGGGCAGCAGATCATGTGAAAATATAATATTTGTGTCATTCTCAAAACTTTTGGCCATGACTGTACAGTCGGTATCATCTCCCTTCTTAGGAATAAGGATAAGCACTGATCTTGTTCAATACTTGAGCAATTTACCAGTTGTATATATATATCAGTTGACACAGGTGTGTGGTGACATCAATTGCTACTTCAGAAGACTTTATACATGATATAATGCATACAGTAAGGGTACAAAAATATGAAAGTCAAGATGCAGTAAATATAAAAGTGTACCCACAAATAAAACGACAGTCAAATGTTCAGCACAAAGAATATTAACAAAGCATACACAAACAAATCCTCTTCGACATTCCAACTGGTTCTGATGTCTTGGTTTTGCCATTCCCCACAATTGGCTCCTGTGGTTCATAAATAGCCTTTCTGCTTGGTGTAGCGCCACTTCCCCAGATGAAGGCTTGACATCCGAGATACAAGTCGAGGAAGTGACATCACACCATAGCTGAGGTAACAACCTTACTTTGTACAATTTCTCTCTACTTTTGGATCTATGTATAAAAAAAACACAGAAATGGAAAAAAGAATCCAGCTCCAAGACAAAAAATCCAAAAGTCTTTAATGATATTCAATAAAAATTCAGCCACAAAAACATACAGAAACCGGTTATACCGGTGAAAAAGTGCCCGTTTCCAAAAACTGGGTGCGCGTCGAACAACTCAGTGTTCTTAGATTCAGTAACTGGTTACTGCAGACCAAGTAGCCACTATAGGATTCATGAGTCAGGGGGACCAGGTGCCACTGTCGGTTCCCAGCATCCCTCTGCTGGCATCACACATTCAACTGTACGAGCATCCTAGATATCGATACAGTTGAAAGCAATAATTGAGGAAGGAGCATCAGCTGACGCTCCCTCTCCCATCATTCCCCTCTGCATCTGACGTATGAGCACAGCGTTGCGTAATCACGTCACTTCATCACACCACGCTGTGTCGGGTAGTGGAGCTGCTGAGGAGACGCACTGTGGAGACCGGAGCAGCGGGGGAACGGGGAGGGGTGAGTATTGTATTTTTTCTTTTTAAATCAGTGAGAACATTGTGGAGACCAAAATACTTGACCTGCATGTACCTGCAATATACTATATTGAAGACTATGAGCTGCATTACACTATATGTACTATATACGAGCTGCATTATACTCTTTCGAGGACTATGGTGTACATTATACTATATGAAGGACTATGGGGTGCATTATACTATATAGATGACTATAGGGAGTGCATTATACTGTATGGAGGACTATGGTGAGTGAATTATACTATATGGAGGACCATGTGGTATGCATTATACTATATGGAGGACTATAAGGGTGCATTATGCAGTATGGAGGACTATGCAGAGTGCATTTTACAATATGGAGGACTTTGGGTGGTGCATTATACAATATGAAGGACTATGGGGTGAATTGTACTGTATAGAGGACTATAAGGCGTACATTATACAATATGGAGGACTATGGGGAGTGCATTATACTATATGGAGAACTATGAGGTGTGAATTATACTATGTCGGACTATATGGAGGACTATGGGGTGTGAATTATACTATATGTAGGACTATGAGGCACATACTATATGGAGGACTATGGAGAGTGCATTATACTATATGGAGGACTATGAGGAGTGTATTATACTATATGAAGGATTATGGGGCACATTATACAATATGGAGGACTTTTGGGTGCATTATACTATATGGAGGACTATGGGTTGTGTATTATACTATATGGAGGACTAAGGGGGTGCATTATAAAATATGAAGGACTATGGGGTGCATCATACTATTTGGGGGACTATGGGGTACATTGTACTAAACGAGCAAAATGCTGCTTATTCATCGTGTGATTGGATTGTTTATGCTGGAACAAAAATCATTGTTCTCAGCAGCACAACACCCAGTGAAAACTGCAGATGTGATGCTGATAACATGATACTGTATGGGGACAGGTTTATCTATTAGTGATCGTTCTGCCCCCATCATTGTTTGTCATCCTGAGTAAAGAGGCCAGGAAATAAGCTCAGAACGTCTTCAATATTGTCATTTACTCTCGGTTAACAGCCTGAACTCAGCGCATCTAAATGCAACTGAAATTTTTCTGTGTGATGGTGAAATATTTTAGCATTTGGGAGCCCCACTTTAAACTTTTGCCAAGGGCCCCACTTTGTCAAAAACTGGCCCCGGTGCAGACAGTCAGATTCTTCCACACCAAACTCATTCAATCATGTCTTTTTGGTCATTTTTTTGTGCACGGAAAAGGGGGAAAGTAATTTTGAAATAGAAAAGAACCTTCTCCAAACTGCTTCCGCAAAGTTGTAAACATACAATTGTCACATGATGTCTTGGTATACTGAAGTGTTAAAATTTCCTTTCACTTGGAACTAAAAGGCCTAGGCCAGTCCCTGAAAAACAAATCCATAACCCTCTTTTACCAAACTTTACAGTTGGCAGCGTTGCCATCAGGAATTTTCGGGCCCCCTTGAGATTCCACCCAGGCTCCACCCCAGCTCCACCTCTACCTCTCGAATCTTCCACAGTCCCGCTGACCACTGTTGGAAAAACTCCACTGCTGCACCCAGGGCCGGCGAAACACCCAGTGCACCTGGGCAAGTGGGGGGCCCAATCAACGTCAGGGACACTGGAACACTATAGCGCCTGTGAGTCGGGGAGCCTGGTGCCAGCGCCTGAGTGGCCACTCCCCCACTTGCTCAGGGCCCTGGCACTTGCAATACTTACCTCTCCCTGTTTCTGCGCAGCTCCGGTTTCTTCCTCATTTTTCTGACTCTCTGACCTCTCACACTAGTGTGTGCTTGATGTCAGTAGTGTGTGCCCTTTGCTTTGAGCAGTCACAGTGCAGAGAGCCGAAAGATGGCTACGCTGAGGAGTCCTGACCTGTCACCAGCGAGGATAGGTATTTGATTTTTGTTTTATGTATGGAGCAATACATGGGGATCATACTATATGGATCATTGTATGGGGCCCATTCTGTATGGAGCAATATGTGGGGGCCATTCTGCATGGAGCAATATATGTGGCCCATTCTTTATGGAGCATTATATGTGGCCCATTCTGTTTGGAGCAATATATGGGTCCCATTCTGTGTGGAGTATTATATGGGGTCCATTCTGTATGGAGCAATATATGGGGCCCATTCTGCATGAAGCATTATATGGAGCCCATTCTGTATAGAGTATTATATAAGGCATAGGGGCCCAATATACTGTATGAACCATTATATGGGGCCCATTATTCTGTTTGGAGCATTATGTGGGGGTCATTATTCTAAATGGGGCAATATATGAGCCCCATTATACTGTATGGAGGACTATATAGTAGGAAATTGACTTTTGCAAAGGGTACACTGATGAGGACAGTTTCCACTTGGGGGTGTATATTTATCAATATCCTGTTTACCTCCAATACTACAGCTACTGAAACCCTGAAACCTGTGGACCCTAGGTCACCTGAATCCCCTCTGCTGTATGGTATTGTAGAATTTACAATAGATATCACTTATGTAATGTAAGAAGTGAAATCTTTGGCATTGTACTATACCTAAATTTCTCTCCTGTATCTGTGCATCATGAATCGTACTATATGTTAAAGGGGCCCACTGAGACTCTTTCGCCCGGGGCCCACGAAAACCTGGAGCCAGCCCTAGCTGCACCACTTTCTCACCAATCCCACATTAACAGTTCCCATTTTATTATTATTTATTATTATTCCATGGCGCTTTACATGTGAAAAGGGGTATACATGATAAACATCATTGAACACCACATCACACATATGGCCAGCAGCTTTTGTTTTGGTGAAAAGATTTTTTTTAAGCGGCCACCATGACAAGGTAGACTTTTTTGGCAGGACCCTACTCTACTCTAACCTTTTAACCCCTTAGTGACAGAGTCAATTTGCAGCTTAATAACAAGGTCAATTTTTACAATTCTGACCACTGTCACTTTATGAGGCTATAACTCTGGAACGCTGTAACGAATCCCGCTGATTCTGAGAATGTTTTTTTCGTGACATATTGAACTTTATGTTAGTGGTAAAATTTATTCGATATAACTTGCGTTTATTAATGAAAGAATGGAAATATGGTGAAAATTTTGCAATTTTCAAACTTTTAATTTTTATGCCCTTAATCCCTTCACCCCCAAGGGTGGTTTGCACGTTAATGACCGGGCCAATTTTTACAATTCTGACCACTGTCTCTTTATGAGGTTATAACTCTGGAACGCTTCAACGGATCTTCGCGATTCTGAGATTGTTTTCTCGTGACATATTGTACTTCACGTTAGAAGTAAAATTTCTTCGATATACCTTGCGTTTATTTTTGAAAAAAACGCAAATATGGCGAAAATTTAGAAAATTTTGCAATTTTCAAACTTTGAATTTTTTTTCCCTTAAAACAGAGAGATATGTCACACAAAATAGTTAATAAATAACATTTTCCACATGTCTACTTTACATCAGCACAATTTTGGAACCAAAATTTTTTTTGTTAGGAAATTATAAGGGTTAAAAGTTGACCAGTGATTTCTCATTTTTACAACAAAATTTACAAAGCCATTTTTTTAGGGACCACCTCACATTTGAAGTCACTTTGAGGGGTCTATATGGCAGAAAATACCCAAAAGTGACACCATTCTAAAAACTGCACTCCTCAAGGTACTCAAAACCACATTCAAGAAGTTTATTAACCCTTCAGGTGCTTCACAGGAGCTGAAGCAACGTGGAAGGAAAAAATTAATATTTAACTTTTTAGCCACAAAAATGATCTTTTACAAACGTTTTTTTATTTTCACAAGGGTAAAAGGAGAAAATGGGCAGATAAAGTTGTTGTGCAATTTCTCCTGAGTACGCCAATACCCCATATGTGGGGGAAAACCACTGTTTGGGCACACGGCAGAGCTCGAAAGGGAAGGAGCGCCGTTTGACTTTTTCAAACTAAAATTGGCTGGAGTTGAGATTGGACGCCATGTCGTGTTTGAAGAGCCCCTGATGCGCCTAAACAGTGGAAACCCCCAAGTGACACCATTTTGGAAACTAGACCCCCTAAGGAACTTATCTAGATCTGTTGTGAGCACTTTGAACCCCAAAGTGTTTCACAAAAGTTTATAATGCCTGGGTGTGAAAAAAAAAAAACAATTTTCCACAAAAATGATTTTTTAGTCCCAAATTTTTGATTTTTCCCAAGGAAATTGGTCCCCAAAAGTTGTTGTCCAATTTGTCCTGAGTACGCTGATACCCAATATGTGGGAGTAAACTACTGTATGGGCGCATGTCGGGGCTCGGAAGGGAAGTAGTGACGTTTTGGATTGCAGACTTTGATGGAATGGTCTGGGGGAGTCATGTCGCATTTGGAGAGCCCCTGATGAATCTAAACAGTGGAAACCCCCCACAAGTGACCCCATTTTGGAAAATAGACCCCACAAGGAACTTATCTAGATGTGTGGTGAGCACTTTGAACCCCGAAGTGCTTCACAGAAGTTTATAACGTACAGCCGTAAAAATAAAAAATCCTTTTTTTTTTTACAAAAATGATTTTTTCGCCCCCAATATTTTATTTTCACAAGGGTAACATGAGAAATTGGACCCCAAAAGTTGTTGTCCAATTTGTCCTGAGTATGCTGATACCCAATATGTGGGAGTAAACTACTGTATGGGCGCACGTCGGGGCTCGGAAGGGAAGTAGTGACGTTTTGGATTGCAGACTTTGATGGAATGGTCTGGGGGCGTCATGTCGCATTTGGAGAGCCCCTGATGCGCCTAAACAGTGGAAACCCCCCACAAGTGACCCCATTTTGGAAAATAGACCCCACAAGGAACTTATCTAGAAGTGTGGTGAGCGCTATGAAGCTCCAAGTGCTTCACAGAAGTTTTATAACATACAGCCGTAAAAACAAAAAAATCATTTTTTTTTACAAAAATGATATTTTCGCCCCCAGTTTTTTATTTTCCCAAGGGTAACAGAAGAAATAGGACAAATTGCACAATAACTCTTCTGATACCCCATATGCGGGAGTAAACTACTGTTTGGGCGCATGGCAGAGCTCAGAAGTGAAGGAGCACCGTTTGACTTTTTCAACGCAGAATTAGCTGGAATTGAGATCAGACGCCATGTCACATTTGGAGAGCCCCTGATGTGCCTAAACAGCGGAAACCCCCAATTCTAACTCCAACCCTAACCCCAACACACCCCTAACCCTAGTCCCAACCCTAACCACAAACCTAACCCTAACACACCCCTAACCGTAATCCCAACCCTAATCCTAATCCTAACGTTAGCGCCAACCCTAACCCTAACTTTAGCCGCAACCCTAACCCTAACCCTAATGGGAAAATGGAAATAAATACATTTTTTTAATTTTATTATTTTTCCCTAACTAAGGGGGTGATAAAGGGGGGTCTGATTTACTATTTATAGCGGGTTTTTGTGATTGGCAGTTGTCACGCTAAAAGACGCTTTTTATTGCAAAAAATAGTTTTTTGCATCACCACATTTTGAGAGCTATAATTTTTGCATATTTTGGCCCACAGAGTCATGTGAGGTCTTATTTTTTGCGGGACGAGGTGACGTTTTTATTGGTACCATTTTTGAGCACGTGACATTTTTTGATCGCTTTTTATTTCGATTTTTGGGAGGTTAAAATGAACAAAAATCAGCAATTCATGAATTTCTTTTGGGGGAGGCGTTTGTACCGTTCCGCGTGTGGTAAAATTGATAAAGCAGTTTTATTTTTCGGGTCAGTACGATTACGGCGATACCTTATTTATATCATTTTTTTATGTTTTGGTGCTTTTATAGCATGAAAACAATTTTATATAAAAAATTATTATTTTTGCATCGCTTTATTCTGCGAGCTATAACTTTTTTATTTTTTCGCTGATGATGCTGTATGATGGCTCGTTTTTTGCGGGACAAGATGAAGTTTTCAGCGGTACCATGGTTATTTATCTCGGTCTTTTTGATCGCGTGTTATTCCACTTTTTGTTCAGCGGTATGATGATAAAGCATTGATTTTTTGCTTCGTTTTTCTTTTTTTTTTTTAAGGGGTTCATTAAAGGGGTTAACTAGTGGGACAGTTTTATAGGGGGGGTCGTTACGGATGCGGCGATACCAAATATGTGTACTTTTATTGTTTTGGTTTTTTTATTTACAGGAAAGAATGAATTTATTGGGCAATATTTTTTTTTTTTTTATGATTTTTTTTTACCACTTTTTATTTTTATTTTTTTTTACTTTTATACTTTGTCCCAGGGTGGGACATCACTGTATTTTAGCAGATCGCTGGAGTGACAGTGTGCACAGCACTCTGTCACACCAGCGATCGCTCTGGCACTGCTGCAGGCTTCCCCAGCGCCTGCTCTCAGCAGGCACTGAGGAAGCCGCCTCCCTGCAGGACCCCGGCGCCATCTTGGATCCGGGGACCTGGAGGGAGGACGGACCCTCGGAACAGCGCGACACATCGCGCTGCTCTGAGGGTCTCAGGGGGGCGCGCAGGGAGCCCCCTGCCTGCGCGATCCTCCCCTGTGCCCCAGGTACACCGCGATCATGTTTGATCGCGGTGTGCCAGGGGTTAATGTGCCGGGAGCGGTCCGTGACCGCTCCTGACACACAGTCACGGGTGTCAGCTGTGATAATCAGCTGACACCCGGCGGCGATCAGCTGCGCTCCCCCCGAGAGCGCAGCTGATCGCCCATGACGTACTATTCCGTCCATGGGAATAAGGTCCAGGGTCACATGGACGGAATAGTACGTCTGATGGCAGAGAGGGGTTAAATCAGAGAGATATGTCACACAAAATACTTAATAAATAACATTTCCCACATGTCTACTTTACATCAGCACAATTTTGGAAACTTTTTTTTTGTTAGGAAGTTATAAGGCTTAAAAGTTGACCAGCGATTTCTCATTTTTACAACAAAATTTACAAAACCATTATTTTTTAGGGACCACCTCACATTTAAAGTGACTTTGAGGGGTGTAAATGACAGAAAATACCCATTAGCTGCAGTCTCTGCAGTAAACATTAACCCTTTCAGAAGGATTACATCGGGGGACCTGACTGAACATCGGATAGGTAAGAATAATGTTGCTTTATTATTTTATTTTTATTACAGGTGAACAAGGGCATCGCAAGGAATGGCAGTAAAATAAAATATTGTCAAATTGTGTGTTTATTTCATTAAAATGATTTTTAATTAAAGTGTGTGTGTTTTATTTTTATTTCATACAATAGGATTAATAATTGATAGTTGTCTAATTGACAGCTCTCAATTATTAACCTGGCTTAAACTCACCTTTCAATAGCAAGGTGGCTTTAACCCCTTATTAACCCATTCACCACCGCTACAGGGCAAAGTGCCAGAAAGGGCGAATCTAATTATAGATTTGCCTTTTCTGGGGTGTCTGGGGGCAGATGTTAGTAGCCGGGGGGGGGGGGGCAAAAATAATGGTCCCTCTCTGGGTGTTATACTATTGTAGGAACTCGAGGATTCTGATAGCGTGGGGCAATGAACAATCAGAGATGGGTTTCTTTGAATGCAAATAGTGTATTTGTGAAACAGCAAAACACCCAAACCAATATACAAACAACCCCTAGTGACATGCAATGAAACGAAACCATATATATATACAAGTCCAGTTATATGAATCCGGAAATATAAGTCCTTGAACCTCTATAGCGAGGGTAGTAAAGTTCTTACGACGGAGTCCTCACACAAATGTGACCATAAGGTAAGTCTGATGTACAGGTAACGTGGCTGGATTCACACACTGCTGGTGTATGAAGAGTCAGATCCAGGTATGCAGTAAACACAGGGAGGTCCAGGAACAAGTTAATCTCAGTTGTGACATAATCCAGTGAAGTCCAACAACAAGTTCATATGTAAGTAATATTCCAGTAACAGTTCCAAAAAGCTCTCACCGGAGGGAATGAACGAAGGGTTAAACAGCAACACACAGTTCAGAAACACAGTTCTTACCAGATGGAGTGAACCAAGGGTTAAATTCCAAAGTCAACAGGTTAGTGATAACACAGTAAGTGCAGCTTACATATGCAGAGAATGTCCAGAGCCAGGGGTAGAATCTGCAATAGCTGAGAAACACCTGAAGGTAACCTGGTTATGCACTCTCCTGGTAAATACACAAAAGATCTGTGAGGAACAAAGCAGCTGGGTTGCAGGGAAACGGAAGCAGAATACTCCAGCAAGGAAGCCAACACCTGAGCCGGGTTTTAAACAAATGAACAGGAAGTAGGGCACACAAAACAGCAAACTCCATTTTAACAAAGGGCAAAATCATTGACAAAGTTACCTAGAAAACCCGGAATACTGACATTACTCCCCCCCTAAAGACGGCCTCCAGATGGTCCTGGACCAGGCCTGTCCGGGTATCTCCGATGAAACTGAGCAATCTTCAGGGGCGCATTGATGTTACTTACTGGTTCCCAAGAATCATTTTCAGGAGAGTAACCTTGCCATCTAACTAGATACTGAAGCCGGTTTCTATGAAGTCTCGAATTAACAATATCCTGTACCACGAATTGTTCTTCGCCATCAACCAACACTGGTGAAGGGGGAGGTACGATACGTCCCTGAAACGTGTTAGGAGAGACTGGTTTTAATAAGGAAACATGAAATACTGGGTGTACCTTTAAAGTCCGTGGTAGCTTCAACCGACAGGCAACAGAGCTCACAATCCCAGTGATCTTGAATGGACCGATGAATTTCTGTCCCAGTTTCTGTGAAGGAACACCCAATTTTAGATTCTTGGTGGACAACCAAACCGAGTCTCCTACCTTATACATAGGTGCTGGTTTCCGGAATCTATCGGCCGACTTCTTGTAACGCTCCTGTGCTGTGGTCAGGGAGTCCTTCAAAACTTCAAGATTACGTTGCAACGCCGTCACTCTGTCTTCAACCGCTGGTACCGAAATAGTAACCGGAGACCTAGGCAAAATACTTGGATGATAACCCAGGTTGGCAAAAAAAGGCGTTACCTTCGTGGAACTGCTTTGGGAGTTGTTGTACGAAAATTCCGCTAAAGGAAGTAGCTTCAGCCAATCGTCCTGCAAATGACTGACGTAACAGCGTAGATATTGCTCCAAGGTTTGATTTGTCCGTTCGGTCTGCCTGTTGGTCTGAGGATGGTATGCAGAAGACAAGCAAACATTAATGTGGAGCGCAGAACAAAATCCTTTCCAAAATCTAGAGAAAAATTGTATTCCCCGGTCAGAAATGATCTCATCTGGTACCCCATGCAGCCGGAAAATGTTCTGGATAACTAGATCTACTGTCTCTGTAGCTGAGGAAAGACCAGCACACGGAATGAAATGAGCAGCTTTCGTTAAACGATCTACTACCACCAAAATAGTATTTTTACCACCAGAGGTGGGTAACTCCACAATAAAGTCCATCGAAATAGACCCCCAAGGGCGAGACGGTACAGGTAGCGGTTTAAGAAGACCAGTAGGTGAAACGCGAGGAACCTTGTACCGGGCACAAACTTCACAAGAGCGGACATAGTCATTCACATCCTTCAAGCAGGTAGGCCACCAAAAAAAACGAGTTAACAATTCCTGCGTCTTCTGTACCCCCCTATGACCAGCCAATTTAGAGTCGTGGACCAATTTGAGAACTCGAAGTCTTACAGCCTCTGGGACATAAATACATCGATCTCTAAGCCACACACCATTCCGAAGGACAAGATTCACGTTGTCAGGTGGAGCCGCAAGAAATACGTCACCGTCATAGGCCAGCTTGATCTCTGCCACAAGTCCCGGTTCCGGAGCACTCCAACGAAATTGGCCTCCGACAAGATGGTCTTAGACGGGATCCCAGGCACGGAATCCACAGTATGGATTCGGGATAATGCATCAGCTTTCCCATTACGTGAACCTGGGCGGTACGAAATAATAAAATTAAACTGGTTCAAGAACAAACTCCACCTAGCTTGTCGAGGAGAAAGACACCTGGCAGACTTAAGGAATTCCAAATTGCGATGATCCGTGAGTACTACTACCTGCTGAGTTGCCCCCTGCAAATGGTGTCTCCATTCCTTAAAAGCAGAAATAATTGCCAAAAGTTCCTTATCTGCCACATCATAGTTCAGTTCTGCAGAAGATAACCTACGAGAGAAGAAGGCACATGGGTGCAGCAAACCTTTGTCTCCGGTACGTTGTGAGAGGATAGCTCCCAATGCACAGTCAGACGCGTCCACCTCCACGATAAAAGGCAGTGCAGGATCCGGATGCATCAATATTGGAGCCGTGGTAAAACAACTCTTCAGGCGATCAAAGGCTTCCTGAGCTTGCGAAGACCATTCAAACTTCTTCCCCTTCTTGGTGAGGAGAGTGATGGGACAGACAATTTCTGAAAAATTTCAGATAAACCGTCTATAAAAGTTAGCAAAGCCAATGAATCGTTGTACCTCCTTAATGTTTCCTGGTACCGGCCAGTCCAAGATTGCCTGGATCTTGCTGGACTCCATATTCAGTCCCTGAGGCGAGATAATATAGCCTAAAAATTTAATTTCAGAACAATGGAACTCACACTTTTCGAGTTTGATGTACAAATGATTATCTCTCAAACGTCTAAGTACGGTTTTGACATGTTCCCGATGTTCCTGTAAGGAGTCAGAAAAGATTAAGATGTCATTGAGGTAAATTACCACATATTGGTCCAATAAATCCCTGAAAATGTCATTGGCTAGATGTTGAAAAGCAGCAGGAGCGTTACAGAGTCCGAATGGCATCACCAAATATTCAAAATGTCCATACCGGCATCTAAAAGCTGTCTTCCATTCGTCTCCGGGCCGTATACGGAGTAAATTATATGCCCCACGAAGATCTAATTTGGTAAATACTTTGGCCTGGCGAACTCTTTCCAATAATTCTGGAATTAGGGGCAACGGGTACCTGTTACGAATGGTTACCTTATTTAACTCCCGGTAGTCAATGCAGGGTCTTAGAGTACCATCCTTCTTCTTCACAAAGAATATTGGAACTCCCGCTGGTGAAGAAGATGGTCGGATAAACCCCTTGGCTAAATTCTCATCTATATATTCTCGTAAAGATTTTAATTCCGGAGCCGCCAACGGGTAAACATGGCCGAAAGGAATCGCTGCTCCAGGAAGCAATTCTATGGGGCAGTCATACGGTCTATGTGGGGGAAGTTGATCTGCCTTCCTTTTATCACAAATGTCTGAGAATTCCTGATAAATCAGAGGGAGAGTAGGTACCTGTATCACCTCTTCCAAGTTCTGGGTAACTGGAGCCGCTACAGTTGAACTGATGGCAGAACTGCACTTCGGGAGAAAGGATATCTCCTTGGTTTCCCAATTGATGTTTGGATTTTGTGACCGTAACCAGGGAATTCCTAAAATTACAGGAAAATGAGGAGAAGATATTAACATGAATGAAAGTGTTTCTTGATGGTCTGGTTCCATTTTACACTCCAGAGGCACTGTCTCCCGATCTACTGGTCCAGAAACTAATGGGGAACCATCCACCGTTTCCATAGTGATTGGTGAAGCTCTTAGTTGTGTCTTTATGCCATGTTCCTTGGCAAAAGAAGAATCCATGAAATTCCCACCAGCTCCAGAGTCTATCATGGCAGAACTTGATATCCACTGTTCCTCCCACTGAATCTGAATAGGAAGAGAACAATGTGAATATTTCTCTCCTTGATCTTTAGGGGAAGTCGGCATCAGTATTGGGGCAAAAACCGCATCTAGATGTAGACTGGTCTCCGAAACTTCAGACTCAGCGTCTGTGTTATCATAATCCCCTACTACCGCCAACACCTTGTTGGGTCGCCTGGGACATTTTGGACAATTGATGAGGAAATGGTCCGATTGACCACAATAGAAACATAAGCGCTCACGGAGACGGTATTCGCGGCGTTCATTACTCTCACGTCTCTGCAGTGAGTCCACCTGCATAGGCACCTCCTCAGCCTCTCGAGGGTTTTTGCCTGAGGTTTCCCTGGACGGAAGAGAGAAATTAGTAATGCGATTTACAGCGGCCCATTTTTCTTGTCTGCGTTCAGTTAAACGGATATCAATACGTACACAGTGCTGTATAAACAATTCAAACTCCTGTGGAGACTCTGAACGAGCTAGCTCATCCTTGATTGCATTTGACAAACCTTTTCTAAAGATTGGTAATAAAGCATTGTTATCCCACTGGGTATCCACCACTAACCTTTTAAATTCAGTAACATATTCTATGACTGACCGTTTCCCCTGGCGTAAGGAAAGCAAGGCAGATTCAGCGGTAGCACGGCGGTTGGGATCGTCGAACATTTGCGCCATGGCTACCAGAAAATTGTCCAAATTATTTAGACGGGTATCGTGACTTTCAACCATAGGATTTGCCCAAGCCAGTGCCCGTGATGTCAACAACATAATAATACATAGAACCTTAGATCTATCAGACCGGTAATAGGAGGCATGTACATCAAAAAATAATATACATTGATTAACAAACCCACGGAATTGACTTCGGTCACCATTAAAACGGAATGGAGGCAATTTGGGCATACTGGTGGATGAGGTAGGCTCAGTAGGTAAGGCCTCCAGGACTCCTAACCTAGTACGTAGATCTTGGAGAGCCTGACCAAACCCCTGTGCATTGAGGTTAACCCGAGACTCCAAGTCTCTAATCTGACTGTGTGCAGCCGCCACCTCCTGCTGCAAGGAGTTAACTATGGTGAACAGTTTGTCTGCCCGTGTCTCCGTCATTGCCCCAGCAGAATCCCCTTTTTTGGCTGGAGTATCCTGTTATACTATTGTAGGAACTCGAGGATTCTGATAGCGTGGGGCAATGAACAATCAGAGACGGGTTTCTTTGAATGCAAATAGTGTATTTGTGAAACAGCAAAACACCCAAAACAATATACAAACAACCCCTAGTGACATGCAATGAAACGAAACCATATATATACAAGTCCAGTTATATGAATCCGGAAATATAAGTCCTTGAACCTCTATAGCGAGGGTATTAAAGTTCTTACGACGGAGTCCTCACACAAATGTGACCATAAGGTAAGTCTGATGTACAGGTAACGTGGCTGGATTCACACACTGCTGGTGTATGAAGAGTCAGATCCAGGTATGCAGTAAACACAGGGAGGTCCAGGAACAAGTTAATCTCAGTTGTGGCATAATCCAGTGAAGTCCAACAACAAGTTCATATGTAAGTAATATTCCAGTAACAGTTCCAAAAAGCTCTCACCGGAGGGAATGAATGAAGGGTTTAAACAGCAACACACAGTTCAGAAACACAGTTCTTACCAGATGGAGTGAACCAAGGGTTAAATTCCAAAGTCAACAGATTGTGATAACACAGTAAGTGCAGCTTACATATGCAGAGAATGTCCAGAGCCAGGGGTAGAATCTGCTATAGCTGAGAAACACCTGAAGGTAACCTGGTTATGCACTCTCCTGGTAAATACACAAAAGATCTGTGAGGAACAAAGCAGCTGGGTTGCAGGGAAACGGAAGCAGAATACTCCAGCAAGGAAGCCAACACCTGAGCCGGGTTTTAAACAAATGAACAGGAAGTAGGGCACACAAAACAGCAAACTCCATTTTAACAAAGGGCAAAATCATTGACAAAGTTACCTAGAAAACCCGGAATACTGACACTGGGCTATTATTATCTGCCCCCACTCGCTGGCTTTGTCTGTCTGGTTGAGAAAATAGGGCGGGAGCCCACGCAATTTTTTTCAACAATTTAACACCTCATATATATATATATATATATATATATATATATATATACATGTCATTGAATTTGTGACACATATATATATATTTATATTTATAGTTCATGCACTTCTACATAGTATAATAGCCGCTAATTCAATTGCCGGCTGTTGTGAAAATACAGTAGCTGACATGAAATGACACATGGTTTACATAGAGTTAACCATGTCATTTCATGTTATTTGATATATTGTTTTCACTAACAATTACATGAGTGTATGTGTGCAAAATTTGACACATGTAGGGGTTAATTAAAGGTGTAAATTCGTAGCAAAAAAATCCGTTTTTTTTTTACAACGAATTTACACCTTCAATTAACCCCTACATGTGTGAAATTTTGCACACATACAGTCATGGCCAAAAGTTTTGAGAATGACACAAATATTAATTTTTACAAAGTTTACTGCTTCACTTTTTCTAATGGCAATTTGCATATACTCCAGAATGTTATAAAGAGTGATCAGCTTAACAGCAATTACTTTCTAAGTCAATATTTGGCTAGAAAATGAACTTTATCCCCCAAAACACATTTCAACATCATTGCAGCCCTGCCTTAAAAGGACCAGCTAACCTCTTTTCAGTGATTGCTCCATTAACACAGGTGTGGGTGTTGATGAGGACATGGCTGGAGATCAATCTGTCATGTTTAAGTAAGAATGACACCACTGGACACTTTAAAAGGAGGCTGGTGCTTGGCATCATTATTTCTCTTCTGTTAACCATGGTTATCTCTAAAGAAACATGTGAAGTCATCATTGAAATGCACAAAAATGGCCTAACAGGGAAGAGTATCGCAGCTAGAAAGATTGCACCTCAGTCAACAATCTATCGCATCACCAAGAACTTCAAGGAGAGAGGTTCCATTGTTGCCAAAAAGGCTTCAGGGCACCCAAGAAAGACCAGCAAGCGCCAGGACCGTATCTTAAAAGTGTTTCAGCTGCGGGATCGGGCTACCAGCAGTGCAGAGCTTGCTCAGGAATGGCAGCAGGCTGGTGTGAGTGCATCTGCACGCACTGTGAGGCGGAGACTCTTGGAGCAAGGCCTGGTCTCAAGGAGGGCAGCAAAGAAGCCACTTCTCTCCAGAAAAAACATCATGGACAGACTGATATTCTGCAAAAGGTACAGGCAGTGGACTGCTGAGGACCGGGGTAAAGTTATTTTCTCTGATGAATCCCCTTTTCGATTGTTTGGGACATCAGGAAAACGCCTCATTCGGAGAAGACAAGGTGAGCGCTACCACCAGTCTTGTCTCATGCCAACTGTTAAGCATCCTGAAA
>JARQOD010000005.1:300976252-300987379 GCA_033576555.1 Oophaga sylvatica
TGAGCTGCCATATTATAACCAGGCGGCTCTGTGTATTATAAGGTGAAGCTGCCATATTATAACAGGCAGGCTCTTTATTATAAGTGAAGCTGCATATATAACCAGGCAGCTCTGTATATTTAAGGTGAAGTGCCATATATAACAGCAGGCTCTGGTATTATAAGGTGAGTGCCATTTATACCAGGCAGGCTCTGTTATTATAAGGTGAAGCTGCCATTTATAACCAGCAGGCTCTTATATATAAGTAGCTGCATATTATAACAGGCAGGCTCTGTGTATTATAAGGTGAGCTGCATATTTAACCAGGCAGGCTCTGTGTATTATAGGTGAAGCTGCCATTTATACCAGGCAGGCTCTGTTATTATAAGGTGAAGCTGCCATATTATAACCAGGCAGGCTCTGTGTATTATAAGGTGAAGCTGCCATATTATAACCAGGCAGGCTCTGTTATTATAAGGTGAAGCTGCCATATTATAACCAGGCAGGCTCTGTGTATTATAAGGTGAAGCTGCCATTTATAACCAGGCAGCTCTGTATATTATAAGGTGTAGCTGCCATATTATAACAGGCAGGCTCTGTTATTATAAGTGAGCTGCCATATTATAACAGGCAGGCTCTGTATTATAAGGTGAAGCTGCCATTTATAACCAGGCAGGCTCTGTTATTATAAGGTGAAGCTGCCATTTATAACCAGGCAGCTCTGTTATTATAAGGTGAAGCTGCCATTTATAACCAGGCAGGCTCTGTATATTATAAGGTGAGCTGCCATTTATAACCAGGCAGGCTCTGTTATTATAAGGTGAAGCTGCCATATTATTACCAGGCAGGCTCTGTGTATTTAAGGTGTAGCTGCCATATTATAACCAGCAGGCTCTGTATATTATAAGGTGAAGCTGCATATAAACAGGCAGGCTGTATATTATAAGGTGAGCTGCCATATTATAACCAGGCAGGCTCTGTATTATAAGGTGAAGCTGCCATATTATAACCAGGCAGGCTCTGTATATTATAAGGTGAAGCTGCCATATTATAACCAGGCAGGCTCTGTGTATTATAAGGTGAAGCTGCCATATTATAACCAGGCAGGCTCTGTGTATTATAAGGTGAAGCTGCCATATTATAACCAGGCAGGCTCTGTGTATTATAAGTGAAGCTCCATATTATACCAGGCAGGCTCTGTGTATTATAAGGTGAAGCTGCCATATTATAACCAGGCAGGCTCTGTGTATTATAAGGTGAAGCTGCCATATTATAACCAGGCAGGCTCTGTATATTATAAGGTGAAGCTGCCATATTATAACCAGGCAGGCTCTGTATATTATAAGGTGAAGCTGCCATATTATAACCAGGCAGGCTCTGTGTATTATAAGGTGTAGCTGCCATATTATAACCAGGCAGGCTCTGTGTATTATAAGGTGTAGCTGCCATATTATAACCAGAGTCGTATATTATACAGGCAGGCTCTGTTATTATAAGGTAGCTGATATTATAACCAGGCAGGCTTGTATATTATAAGGTGTAGCTGCCATTTATAACAGGCAGGCTCTGTATATTATAAGGTGTAGCTGCCATTTATAACCAGGCAGGCTCTGTTATTAAAGGTGTAGCTGCCATATTATAACCAGGCAGGCTCTGTATATTATAAGGTGTAGCTGCCATATTATAACCAGGCAGGCTCTGTTATTATAAGGTGAAGCTGCCATATTATAACCAGGCAGGCTCTGTGTATTATTAGGTGTAGCTGCCATATTATAATCAGGCAGGCTCTGTGTATTATAAGGTGTAGCTGCCATATTATAACCAGGCAGGCTCTGTGTATTATTAGGTGTAGCTGCCATATTATAACCAGGCAGGCTCTGTGTATTATTAGGTGTAGCTGCCATATTATAACCAGGCAGGCTCTGTGTATTATAAGGTGTAGCTGCCATATTATAACCAGGCAGGCTCTGTATATTATAAGGTGTAGCTGCCATGTTATAACCAGGCAGGCTCTGTATATTATAAGGTGTAGCTGCCATATTATAACCAGGCAGGCTCTGTATATTATAAGGTGAAGCTGCCTATTATAACCAGGCAGGCTCTGTGTATTATTAGGTGTAGCTGCCATATTATAACCAGGCAGGCTCTGTGTATTATAAGGTGTAGCTGCCATATTATAACCAGCAGGCTCTGTATATTATAAGGTGAAGCTGCCATATTGTAACCAGGCAGGCTCTGTGTATTATAAGGTGTAGCTGCCATATTATAACCAGGCAGGCTCTGTGTATTTTATAAGGTGTAGCTGCCATATTATAACCAGGCAGGCTCTGTATATTATAAGGTGAAGCTGCCATATTGTAACCAGGCAGGCTCTGTGTATTATAAGATGTAGCTGCCATATTATAACCAGGCAGATTCTGTATATTATAAGGTGTAGCTGCCATATTATACCAGGCAGGCTCTGTATATTATAAGGTGTAGCTGCCATATTATAACCAGGCAGGCTCTGTTATTATAAGGTGAAGCTGCCATATTATAACCAGGCAGGCTCTGTATATTATAAGGTGAAGCTGCCATATTATAACCAGGCAGGCTCTGTGTATTATAAGGTGTAGCTGCCATATTATAACCAGGCAGGCTCTGTATATTATAAGGTGAAGCTGCCATATTATAACCAGCAGGCTTGTGTATTATAACCAGGCAGGCTCTGTATATTATAAGGTGTAGCTGCCATATTATAACCAGGCAGGCTCTGTATATTATAAGGTGAAGTTGCCATATTATAACCAGGCAGGCTCTGTGTATTATTAGGTGTAAGCTGCCATATTATAACCAGGCAGGCTCTGTGTATTATAAGGTGTAGCTGCCATATTATAACCAGGCAGGCTCTGTATATTATAGGTGAAGCTGCCATATTGTAACCAGCAGGCTCTGTGTATTATAAGGTGTAGCTGCCATATTATAACAGGCAGGCTCTGTGTATTTTATAAGGTGTAGCTGCCATATTATAACCAGGCAGGCTCTGTATATTATAAGGTGAAGCTGCCATATTGTAACCAGGCAGGCTCTGTGTATTATAAGTGAGCTGCCATATTATAACCAGGCAGCTCTGTATATTATAAGGTGTAGCTGCCATATTATACCAGGCAGGCTCTGTATATTATAAGGTGAAGCTGCCATATTGTAACCAGGCAGGCTCTGTATATTATAAGGTGAAGCTGCCATATTATAACCAGGCAGACTCTGTATATTATAAGGTGAAGCTGCCATATTATAACCAGGCAGGCTCTGTATATTATAAGGTGAAGCTGCCATATTATAACCAGGCAGGCTCTGTGTATTATAAGGTGTAGCTGCCATATTATAACCAGGCAGACTCTGTATATTATAAGGTGTAGCTGCCATATTATAACCAGGCAGGCTCTGTATATTATAAGGTGTAGCTGCCATATTATAACCAGGCAGGCTCTGTATATTATAAGGTGAAGCTGCCATATTATAACCAGGCAGGCTCTGTATATTATAAGGTGAAGCTGCCAATTTCAGGGTGACCACCCATCAGTGAGGCTCCTAATGCAGATGTTGGGGTAACGGCAAATCAGGCACTTTGGATTTCAATATCCTCTGTTTCCACAGGAAATAAGATGGTGCCTGACAAAGCCCTATTCCTAGCTGCCCGTGTGGTGGAGATGGTGGGCGTAGCTGTCAGACTACGAAGCTTGGTTTGCGTCCTCCCTTCCACAATTGTGTGATCACTTGTATGAGTAGGCGAGCGCTGCAGCCTCACCGGCATTTACACTGCCTTGTCAGCATTCATGCCATGTACTGGTCACTTTTATAGGGCTGTACATTTATCCATATCCCGGGAACCTGTCAGCAGGATTGTGCACAGTAAGGTCGGTGCCGTTATACTGATTACAATGATACCTTGGATGATGAAATCCGTCTTGTGGTTGTTGTTTAATCTTTATGTTCAGTCTATGAGATTTTCATGCTCCGGGGCGGCCTATGGGGGGGGTCTTCATGTGGTGCTCTGCTTATGTATTCATCTGTATGGATTCTGACAGTGACCTGCCCCTTATTTTACATACTGAATATAATATGTATTGGAAAAAATAAATCGCATTCAGCGGGCAGGCACCGGCACTGCAGCATGACCGCATCTATAATGTGCATTAAGTTATTGTATTTAGGAATATACATTTATTCTGAAACAAACAAAATCTTTCTCAAAATGGCGCCGGCCGTGCCTTCATAGTAGCATCTTTTTTTTTATTAGTCACTTAAAGGGACTTTAACCTGCATTTGTCGAATAGCTTACACTGTATGCTGTAATACCATGGTATTGCGGTATATACTGAAAATGTCTCTCCTATGGAGTTGCTCGCTTCCAGTCATCAGGGCGGTGTATGGCGCTGTCATAGTCACTGCTCGTTACACAGTGAACGTGCTGTATTCGCTCCCCTGCTTGTTGACAACTGGCACTACACACACGATGCAGAGCTGGCTGTTACTGTACAGGGGAGTGATTACAGCACATTCACGGTATAGTGACAGTTTCCTTTTAAAGAGGTTTTTTGGGGACTATTTTAATTTTTTTTTGTCATGGGGCTAAGAACGTACAGGCAGGTTGTTGCGAAGTTCCTGCTTATTCTGCCCAGCTCAGAGCCATCACAGACCCTCCTGATTGCGATTCCACAGCTTCACGTCAACAGAGCAACTCTTCCTTTCCTGGGTTGCTGCATCAACGAGGCTTGACTGCTGTTGTCATGCTGACTGAAAGCCGGCTCCCTGCATTTAGGCAGGGGCTAGTAGGCTGTCAGTCAGCATGACTCCGGCAGTCACACTCTGTCAGCAGAGCTGCTATGTGTTAACATGATGTCACAAGGTGCTGTAGAATAACCTGTTTGATGTAATATTTTTGAATATCATAAAACAAAGTTGATCCATGTACGACACATCTGGGACCTCTGATGTAGTCTGTGGATGGAATCAAAGGCAACATTGATTTAATTGTATGTGTCCGCAATTTTAGGGGACATTGGGTCATATTTGTCAACACTGTCTAATTCTTGAACTGTGCAAACTTAGTCTAGCAAATCTTAAAATGTCTCAAATTTAACAAAGTAGTTCATGTTGTTTGATAAATCTGTCTAATTGAAATACTGTCCTATCTGAGCTTATACCATTTAATTTGGTTCATAGTGTTGCACATTAAGCCACTCTCCTTTTCTGGCAATCCCCAACCCTTTTTCAGTGAGGCCGCACGGCCTAGTCGAGCATTGATAAAATAAAAAAAATGTCTAAAATACATCAGCTATGGTAGAAGTCAAGTAAGGCCGTACTGGGCCCCGGGCCCCTCGAGGGAGGCCGCCATGACAGGGCAACGTGGGACGGAGTGATCCGGCAAAGGTTTATAGGGTTGGACAGTGGGTTAAAAAGGTGGGAGGGTATGAGTGGCCAGCAGTGAGTTATGAGGCAGGCAGTAAGAAATGGAAAAAGGATGGAAGGGGTTAAGAACGAGGGGGGGAATGGAGTGAACATGTGGGGGATGAGACAGGGAGCTATAAAAGGGGGCGGCCATTTTAGGGGGCATCCATTTAGGGAGACCCGACATCACAGCAAGAAGCTCCCACCCACCCTCCCCTTTTATGTAAAAAATAAAGTTAAATAGGATTGGTAGTCTGCGTTAGGGGGATGGTTTTTTAGGTCACCCGGGTAGTTAATTCTACAATTTTATTGATGTGAAGTCATTTATGAGAATTTGTAATAGGTCAATGTTATGTCATAGCAGTAGGAGGCGGGGGGGGAGATCCTCGAAGTTGGTGGAAGTGGAAAATGGCGGATTGTTGGGGGGGGATCTGAAGAGGTCCTGGACTCCCCTCGGTGAATTTCTTGTGGATGGTTTACTGATAACCCTGGGGAGGGGTTATTATGGCGGGCCCTTAAGGGGTTTAGGGTTTTGGCCAGGCTGATCATTAACTATCTCCGAGCTGGTGCATAGCGGCTGGGGGTAAGATTTAGCCTGGGGCCAAAATGGAGGCGGATTATGTGATTGCTTATAGTTACAGAGTTTTTGGGCTTCGAGGACCTTCCCCTTCTTGGATAAAATGTTTAAGAATCTTGTTATGTATTTTATGTTAATAAAACGGCTGCTGTGGCCAATTAATCCAATCTTGACTATGTCTTTATTTGGGGGGTTGGATTAGGTATGTGGGGTTGAGGAGTAAATTAAAAATGGCGAGAGGATAGTTAGGACGTAGGTATTTCAAGGAAGCTCGCAGGACTCACGGATACCCTCTGTCATGAAAGGCAGTATTTTGACCCAATTTATATCAGAATTTTCAATGGTTCCTACACAATGCATTATTGACTATGGAAAGCCCAGAAGCAAGGTCTCCCACTCAATGTAATGGAGGGTGACTGTATGGCCTCCTGTGTTCTGCAAATGGGGCCAAACTCCCATTTATCAAACATTTAATAGCACCATTCAGAGAGTCATGCATGCAAGATAGCATTGAGTTCACCTGCAGCTGCTCTTGCAACATTACTAAGGTCAAGTTCAGATGTCCTTGAAACAAAGTCTGAAACCTGATTTCTGGACTGACTGTGGGTGTCCTGATCTCATGTCAACAGCCTCATAGGAGTATACATGAGCCTGTTTAGTTAGTCAAGAGACCTTAGGATCGTACTCGGAACACAAGATATTGACATCTGAATTCAACCTAATTCTTGGAAAATCCCTTATAGTTGCTCTGTGACTGGGTTTATGTTGCCTTGTAGGGTAAAATCAGATACTCTGATTCCATTGCTGGGTCACATAATGTTTTTGCAGTACTTTTGATGAATTTATTGAAGCAGGAGCTGGAATCTCAAGCCCTCTCTATGTGTTTGTGCAGTTGAGCCCTCGGTTTTCATGAACGTCTGGCTCCCCGCCAACTGGAGTGAATGACCTCTTTCTCTCCTGTCTTTCCTGTCAGATAACCGTGCGAAAGAGTTCATGAACAGGATGACTGTGGACTAGAGTTGGTGCAAATCAGTTCGCAGTACCTGGTCAAGAAGCCAGGTCAGTAATCCGTGACTTTCTGACGTGAGCTGCGAGAACCACTTTCTACCTGTTGGCATTGTTTTTGATTAGCCGTCCCGGCATGATGTTGACGTTGCACCAGGCCAGCTAAACAGAGTCGTAGATGCCAGGATCTACAAGGTGGTACTTGGAGCTCTTGTCCAATGGCCACAGATTAGTGATGTGGCTGAATTTACACATTTTTACTGCGGGCACAACTCCCACTGCAGCAGAAAAACAGCGATTTCATGAAACGTGATCCAGCAATGGAATCGGAACCTCTGTCATTACTTTATGCTGACAAGGACAGTAGCAACTTGGTGGCAGATTGCCTTTTAAGTGTTGGTTCAGTTTTAATATTTGTAATAGTGTGTTGGAGGCAGTCAAATCCATCCACAACAGATATTGTAGGTGTAGGCCGTCTCATCCATCATTGTTTATGGCTGAGCAGTGACATACAAACATTTATGTTGATGTTACCTTTGGAAATTATGATTGCTCTTCGTTACTTGGTGGACCTGTTCTTTTAGTTTCTGTGACCTATTTCTTCTTGAGTGTTAGTTATCGCATTAATAAATGTGCATCCCTGAGGGCAGTCTGTAACTGCTGTATTCATATCTTTAGCAGCTTCCTCCTGTGCGAATGTTGGCTTGTTTCACCTAAAGGGTCTACCTGTACCCTCGTACTTTAGGATATTTATGTGTCTTAGGAGGTATACACCTTCAATGAGTATGATTGTATATCCTGGGAATATGAAATTCAAAAGAATCACTGAATATGTAGATATTACTACATGTGTCAAGTTAATTTAGGAGTTTTGTATATAATAAAACTAGTTGTAAGGTGTAATACCGTGGAGGAGTACTTGGTGTGTGATGGCTTATTTTTTGTTTGAAACCTGTAGGATTACCTAATATGTTTATAGTTCTACATTAGTCGAGTGCAGCTCTACGTCTGGCTTGTATTTGCCAGCATACCGCACAATTTATGATATAGAATAGTAGATGTAGTAATGTGAACAGAGCCTTAAACAAAAACCAACATACTAGATGCAGTGGCATAGCTTTGGGATGGGAAATACAGGAGCATTAAGACAGTTGCTAAATTCTTTGGCGGCTCAAAGTTTCACCCCCCCTCGTTGACCCTAATGTCAAATGATCCATGTCTGCAACTGAGTAACTGTCTGCCTGGTGCTGCTTATGCAGAGTGCAGCAGGTGAGTTGAGTTTGTCATTGACTGCTGCGCTCTGCAAAGGTAGTGACCAAAATCCCAAATCTCAGTAAAATAAAGTGAACTTTGTTTTCTTGGCCACCCCTTATACAGAGCGCAGCAACTAATGACAAGTTCAGGAAAACCAACAAAAATGGTAGCAGAAGCAGTCTGTGTATACATATAAAAAGATATAATTTTATTTGAAGGACAATAAAAAAACGAGAAAGTGACTGAGTGCAGCACCGCTCATGGAGCATATAGCAGCAAGGAAGATTTAGCCATATGAGTTGCCTGTAAAAGTGCAAGGCATAGTGCAAAGCCTATAACCACCCAGAGCAAAACCATTACAAAGTACAAAGGTAGAAAATACCAAACCTTAATACACTATGGGAGGTAAGAATGTGGAAAGGTATGCAGATGCACTGGGATAGAATGTGATCTGAAACCACTAGAGGAACTGTACCTGAGTCACATAAATATAATAGGAACACTATGAATAGTAGGTAAAGTCAAAGGTATAACCACACTGAAGTCCCCATTGTGAAATGACAGGCAGCGACAGTCATAAATATGACAAAAAAACGAGCGATACTTTCAGAATAGTACCAGAAGCATAAACGATCAGCATAGTTATCCAACCTGAGTGTGAGAGAACATCCCCAATAATGACAAGCTCATCTCGACTGCTGTTCTGCATAAGCAGCGACTGAGATCACAGATGACGAGCAGTTAATGAATGTAGATAGTGCAGTGCATACGATTCATTACCATCTTAATTCATTATTAAGAAAGCTGCTTTCATGTTTTTAGGCCACTTGCGCACATTGAGTATTAGGTCAGCATTTTACATCAGTATCTGTAAGCCAAAACCAGGAGAGGGTGATAAACACAGAAGTGGTGACGGGTTTCTATTATACTTTTCCACTGATTGTTCCACTCCTGGTTTTAACTTATAAATACTGAGGTCAAAAACTCATCTGTGCAATGCTTAGGAAATCCAGAAAACATGATGTGTTAGTGGGCCATGAGGATTGGAGTTTGGGAAACACTGGGTTAAAAGAAATGACATGCTCATTCTTCCGGCAGCTTCCCAGTATAGTGAAAGCCACTTCAGAAGGAGAGCCAGTGAAGACTGCTACTTTCACACATCAGGCTTTTTGAATCAGGCGCGGTCAGGCGTCGCGCCGGAGCGCCGGATGCGGCAATGAAATAAAAAACCTGATACGCCGGATGCCTGATCAGTTTATCGGATCAGGCAGAAAACCGGATCCGGCGCATCAGTTTCATCCGGTTTTTTTGACGGATTCTGACGGATCCGTTTTCCAATCACGCCCCTTTCATTTCAAAATCTGATTGGCTATTGTAAATCCTATATATACAGTGTTCCTACAGAACATCTTTGACAGGTTGTAGAGGAGCATTTTTGAGAGAAGAGCAAGTGACTGATGAAGATGGAGGCGATTATTGGTAATATTTTCCGGAATCTTGTGGATTTCACAGCGGAGGCGAATCGCTTGTGTTTTATCGTTATGGAGAAGGAGAGAGGGATCGAGCAGCGCCTAAAGCGTCAGCGACAGCGCCGCCGTCGGATGTGGATACACCCCATCACGGCACAGCGACTAACCCGTGGAGTCTATTCAACACTCAATATGGAGTTAAGAGAGAATCCACATAAATTTTTTTCTTATCTTCGTATGAAGAAGGCAACCTTTGACATGTTGGTGGAGAGGATTGAAGACAAGATCAGGAGATGTGACACGTATTGCCGGTATTCGATTTCTCCGTCGGAGCGTCTCATGGTGACAATAAGGTAAGCTATTACTTTTGAATGTGTTTGCTTGCACAGAGTTGTATTGTTGTTTCGTATTCTAGGACTAAAAGGCAACAGAAGGATTACTACCAGTGCAATAAAAAATGGTCAAAAACTTGTGTGTGCTTATTTCATTCAATTGCATATTTTTGTGTATCTTTGTGGGAAATGTTTAATACAATGTGGTTATTGTTATATTTTTTTTTTTCAAACTTTATGCTATGTGGGTAGTGCCATGTTCTGTTTTTGCGTACTTTTAATAGTTTGTGGGTAGTGCCATCTTCTTTTTTTGCGTAATGAAATACAATGTGGCTATTGCTCTATTCTGTTTTGGCGTACTTTTAATAGTTGGTGGGTAGTGCTGTGTTCTTTTTAGGGATACTTGTAAATGTTGTCATTATTTTTTATACTATGTGGGTAGTGATATATTCTGTCTTTTCACTTTTAAAATTTTTATACCTGAGATCTGAGCATTGATAGTGTATTTTTTTTTTTTTTAGATTCCTTGCAAGTGGAGAATCACTCTCTTCACTCCATTTCCAATTTCGTTTGGGAATCTCAACCATATCGGGCATAATAAAGCACACATGCCGTGCACTCTGGGACTGTTTGGTCTCGGAATATATGCCTGAACTGACCACACAGCGGTGGATGGAAATAGCTGATAAATTCGAAAAGATATGCCAATTTCCAAATTGTCTTGGAGCGATAGATGGCAAACATGTCAGAATTGTGAAGCCATCAGGAAGTGGATCACAATATTTTAACTATAAAAATATTTCTCCGTTGTGTTGATGGCCATCGCCGATGCCGAATATAGGTTCATTGCAGTTGACATAGGGTCATATGGTCGATCTAACGATTCTCAAGTATTCAAAATTTCAGCAATGGGCCGTCGACTGTATGGCAACACATTCAATTTCCCAGCCCCTAGGCCGCTGCCTCAAACCACAGGCCCCCTAATGCCATATGTGTGTGTTGGTGATGAGGCTTTCCAGCTATCAGAACATTTACTGAAACCATATGCCAGCAGAGGACTGAACCATACCAAACGTATTTT
>JARQOD010000005.1:300987479-301138429 GCA_033576555.1 Oophaga sylvatica
AGCCTGTTTAGTTAGTCAAGAGACCTTAGGATCGTACTCGGAACACAAGATATTGACATCTGAATTCAACCTAATTCTTGGAAAATCCCTTATAGTTGCTCTGTGACTGGGTTTATGTTGCCTTGTAGGGTAAAATCAGATACTCTGATTCCATTGCTGGTCACATAATGTTTTTGCAGTACTTTTGATGAATTTATTGAAGCAGGAGCTGGAATCTCAAGCCCTCTCTATGTGTTTGTGCAGTTGAGCCCTCGGTTTTCATGAACGTCTGGCTCCCCGCCAACTGGAGTGAATGACCTCTTTCTCTCCTGTCTTTCCTGTCAGATAACCGTGCGAAAGAGTTCATGAACAGGATGACTGTGGACTAGAGTTGGTGCAAATCAGTTCGCAGTACCTGGTCAAGAAGCCAGGTCAGTAATCCGTGACTTTCTGACGTGAGCTGCGAGAACCACTTTCTACCTGTTGGCATTGTTTTTGATTAGCCGTCCCGGCATGATGTTGACGTTGCACCAGGCCAGCTAAACAGAGTCGTAGATGCCAGGATCTACAAGGTGGTACTTGGAGCTCTTGTCCAATGGCCACAGATTAGTGATGTGGCTGAATTTACACATTTTTACTGCGGGCACAACTCCCACTGCAGCAGAAAAACAGCGATTTCATGAAACGTGATCCAGCAATGGAATCGGAACCTCTGTCATTACTTTATGCTGACAAGGACAGTAGCAACTTGGTGGCAGATTGCCTTTTAAGTGTTGGTTCAGTTTTAATATTTGTAATAGTGTGTTGGAGGCAGTCAAATCCATCCACAACAGATATTGTAGGTGTAGGCCGTCTCATCCATCATTGTTTATGGCTGAGCAGTGACATACAAACATTTATGTTGATGTTACCTTTGGAAATTATGATTGCTCTTCGTTACTTGGTGGACCTGTTCTTTTAGTTTCTGTGACCTATTTCTTCTTGAGTGTTAGTTATCGCATTAATAAATGTGCATCCCTGAGGGCAGTCTGTAACTGCTGTATTCATATCTTTAGCAGCTTCCTCCTGTGCGAATGTTGGCTTGTTTCACCTAAAGGGTCTACCTGTACCCTCGTACTTTAGGATATTTATGTGTCTTAGGAGGTATACACCTTCAATGAGTATGATTGTATATCCTGGGAATATGAAATTCAAAAGAATCACTGAATATGTAGATATTACTACATGTGTCAAGTTAATTTAGGAGTTTTGTATATAATAAAACTAGTTGTAAGGTGTAATACCGTGGAGGAGTACTTGGTGTGTGATGGCTTATTTTTTGTTTGAAACCTGTAGGATTACCTAATATGTTTATAGTTCTACATTAGTCGAGTGCAGCTCTACGTCTGGCTTGTATTTGCCAGCATACCGCACAATTTATGATATAGAATAGTAGATGTAGTAATGTGAACAGAGCCTTAAACAAAAACCAACATACTAGATGCAGTGGCATAGCTTTGGGATGGGAAATACAGGAGCATTAAGACAGTTGCTAAATTCTTTGGCGGCTCAAAGTTTCACCCCCCCTCGTTGACCCTAATGTCAAATGATCCATGTCTGCAACTGAGTAACTGTCTGCCTGGTGCTGCTTATGCAGAGTGCAGCAGGTGAGTTGAGTTTGTCATTGACTGCTGCGCTCTGCAAAGGTAGTGACCAAAATCCCAAATCTCAGTAAAATAAAGTGAACTTTGTTTTCTTGGCCACCCCTTATACAGAGCGCAGCAACTAATGACAAGTTCAGGAAAACCAACAAAAATGGTAGCAGAAGCAGTCTGTGTATACATATAAAAAGATATAATTTTATTTGAAGGACAATAAAAAAACGAGAAAGTGACTGAGTGCAGCACCGCTCATGGAGCATATAGCAGCAAGGAAGATTTAGCCATATGAGTTGCCTGTAAAAGTGCAAGGCATAGTGCAAAGCCTATAACCACCCAGAGCAAAACCATTACAAAGTACAAAGGTAGAAAATACCAAACCTTAATACACTATGGGAGGTAAGAATGTGGAAAGGTATGCAGATGCACTGGGATAGAATGTGATCTGAAACCACTAGAGGAACTGTACCTGAGTCACATAAATATAATAGGAACACTATGAATAGTAGGTAAAGTCAAAGGTATAACCACACTGAAGTCCCCATTGTGAAATGACAGGCAGCGACAGTCATAAATATGACAAAAAAACGAGCGATACTTTCAGAATAGTACCAGAAGCATAAACGATCAGCATAGTTATCCAACCTGAGTGTGAGAGAACATCCCCAATAATGACAAGCTCATCTCGACTGCTGTTCTGCATAAGCAGCGACTGAGATCACAGATGACGAGCAGTTAATGAATGTAGATAGTGCAGTGCATACGATTCATTACCATCTTAATTCATTATTAAGAAAGCTGCTTTCATGTTTTTAGGCCACTTGCGCACATTGAGTATTAGGTCAGCATTTTACATCAGTATCTGTAAGCCAAAACCAGGAGAGGGTGATAAACACAGAAGTGGTGACGGGTTTCTATTATACTTTTCCACTGATTGTTCCACTCCTGGTTTTAACTTATAAATACTGAGGTCAAAAACTCATCTGTGCAATGCTTAGGAAATCCAGAAAACATGATGTGTTAGTGGGCCATGAGGATTGGAGTTTGGGAAACACTGGGTTAAAAGAAATGACATGCTCATTCTTCCGGCAGCTTCCCAGTATAGTGAAAGCCACTTCAGAAGGAGAGCCAGTGAAGACTGCTACTTTCACACATCAGGCTTTTTGAATCAGGCGCGGTCAGGCGTCGCGCCGGAGCGCCGGATGCGGCAATGAAATAAAAAACCTGATACGCCGGATGCCTGATCAGTTTATCGGATCAGGCAGAAAACCGGATCCGGCGCATCAGTTTCAATCCGGTTTTTTTTGACGGATTCTGACGGATCCGTTTTCCAATCACGCCCCTTTCATTTCAAAATCTGATTGGCTATTGTAAATCCTATATATACAGTGTTCCTACAGAACATCTTTGACAGGTTGTAGAGGAGCATTTTTGAGAGAAGAGCAAGTGACTGATGAAGATGGAGGCGATTATTGGTAATATTTTCCGGAATCTTGTGGATTTCACAGCGGAGGCGAATCGCTTGTGTTTTATCGTTATGGAGAAGGAGAGAGGGATCGAGCAGCGCCTAAAGCGTCAGCGACAGCGCCGCCGTCGGATGTGGATACACCCCATCACGGCACAGCGACTAACCCGTGGAGTCTATTCAACACTCAATATGGAGTTAAGAGAGAATCCACATAAATTTTTTTCTTATCTTCGTATGAAGAAGGCAACCTTTGACATGTTGGTGGAGAGGATTGAAGACAAGATCAGGAGATGTGACACGTATTGCCGGTATTCGATTTCTCCGTCGGAGCGTCTCATGGTGACAATAAGGTAAGCTATTACTTTTGAATGTGTTTGCTTGCACAGAGTTGTATTGTTGTTTCGTATTCTAGGACTAAAAGGCAACAGAAGGATTACTACCAGTGCAATAAAAAATGGTCAAAAACTTGTGTGTGCTTATTTCATTCAATTGCATATTTTTGTGTATCTTTGTGGGAAATGTTTAATACAATGTGGTTATTGTTATATTTTTTTTTTTCAAACTTTTATGCTATGTGGGTAGTGCCATGTTCTGTTTTTGCGTACTTTTAATAGTTTGTGGGTAGTGCCATCTTCTTTTTTTGCGTAATGAAATACAATGTGGCTATTGCTCTATTCTGTTTTGGCGTACTTTTAATAGTTGGTGGGTAGTGCTGTGTTCTTTTTAGGGATACTTGTAAATGTTGTCATTATTTTTTATACTATGTGGGTAGTGATATATTCTGTCTTTTCACTTTTAAAATTTTTATACCTGAGATCTGAGCATTGATAGTGTATTTTTTTTTTTTTTAGATTCCTTGCAAGTGGAGAATCACTCTCTTCACTCCATTTCCAATTTCGTTTGGGAATCTCAACCATATCGGGCATAATAAAGCACACATGCCGTGCACTCTGGGACTGTTTGGTCTCGGAATATATGCCTGAACTGACCACACAGCGGTGGATGGAAATAGCTGATAAATTCGAAAAGATATGCCAATTTCCAAATTGTCTTGGAGCGATAGATGGCAAACATGTCAGAATTGTGAAGCCATCAGGAAGTGGATCACAATATTTTAACTATAAAAAATATTTCTCCGTTGTGTTGATGGCCATCGCCGATGCCGAATAT
The DNA here is from genome assembly GCA_033576555.1 of Oophaga sylvatica. Lineage (NCBI taxonomy): Eukaryota > Metazoa > Chordata > Amphibia > Anura > Dendrobatidae > Oophaga > Oophaga sylvatica. The sequence goes on from JARQOD010000005.1 coordinate 300,991,734, forward strand.
AGGTTCATTGCAGTTGACATAGGGTCATATGGTCGATCTAACGATTCTCAAGTATTCAAAATTTCAGCAATGGGCCGTCGACTGTATGGCAACACATTCAATTTCCCAGCCCCTAGGCCGCTGCCTCAAACCACAGGCCCACCTATGCCATATGTGTGTGTTGGTGATGAGGCTTTCCAGCTATCAGAACATTTACTGAAACCATATGCCAGCAGAGGACTGAACCATACCAAACGTATTTTCAATTACCGGCTCACTAGAGCCCGAAGAATGGTGGAGTGTACATTTGGAATACTTACTGCAAAGTGGAGGGTGCTAATGACAGCCATCAATTTGAAAACGGAAACTGTTGACGAAGTAATAAAAGCTTGTGTGGTACTCCACAATGTTGTGATCTCAAAAGAACAATTGACCATTGAGGACCACCATCAACAAACAAGTTTACATGATTACCATAATAATACTAATAGAAGTTCTGTTGCTGTTTCTAGGATGAGGGACAGATTTGCCCAGTACTTTATTTCAGCCGAAGGACAGGTAGACTGGCAGGATGACCGTGTGTGATCAATTGTTATGTTTATACCTAAATGTAATGTTTCTGTCTTTACCATTGGTACTGTTATTAATGTTTAATACACATGTAACCTTACATAATCTGTAACATTATAAAGAAATGAGAGACAAAAAAATTGAATCAACCAATTCAAAATTTATTAAACCAATATTTTTAAACGTTTGTAAATGTTAAATTTCAAAATATCTTTGATAAAAAAATTTTGTCATTCAAAGACTGTTTTTTTTTTAGAAAAAACATTTGTACATAACATTATAACGATGTGTATTGTGTGGTGGACATACTATTGGAGGGGCTGCGGGACAATTCGACTGTGGGAGTGTGTAGAGAGGACTGTGATGCTGGTGGGGAAGGAACAGTAAGAGGTGAAGGGGTGGAAAGGGTTAAAGAATGGGAAGACAAGTTGGAGACTGATTCGGTGATGGGTGGTGGAGTGCAGGGTGGGGCAGGTACTGGAGGAGCAACTGACATGGTAGGGAATTGGTAGGGGGAAGGAGATTGGTAAGAGGTGGGAGTGTGGTACGGGGTAGGTTGTTGGTACGGGGTAGGTGGCTGGTACTGGGGAGGTTGTTGGTACTGAATAGGTGACAGGAGTTGTTGAGGGGACTGGAGTTGGTAATGTGGCTCAAGTTGGTGAGGTGGCTGAAGTTGGTGAGGTGGCTGAAGTTGGGAAGGTGGCTGAAGTTGGGAAGGTGGCTGAAGTTGGGAAGGTGGCTGAAGTTGGGAAGGTGGCTGAAGTTGGGAAGGTGGCTGAAGTTGGGAAGGTGGCTGAAGTTGGGAAGGTGGCTGGTACTGGGAAGGTGGCTGAAGTTGGGAAGGTTGCTGAAGTTGGGAAGGTGGCTGAAGTTGGGAAGGTGGCTGAAGTTGGGAAGGTGGCTGGTACTGGGAAGGTGGCTGAAGTTGGGAAGGTTGCTGAAGTTGGGAAGGTGGCTGGTACTGGGAAGGTTGGTGATAGTGGGGAGGTTGCTGGAATTGTGGAGGTGGCTGATAATGAATAAGAGGGGGAGGAGGCACGCTCACTGTAGGGGGTGGAGGTGGAGGAACAACTGGGGTGGATGTAGGATGGGAGACAACCTGCACTAGAGCAGCGTGGCACGTGTGCATCACAAACATCTGCTGGTCAGCAGATAGAGGATCTATGCGCTCCGCAACCGACCGAAAAAAACTGTGGTTCGGGGATCCTCTTACCTCAGAACGCACACTTTCCAGAAGTGTCTTCACCTCACCAACTAGTGAGGTTATCTGATTAACGCCTGCGGTAACTTGCTCAGATAGCAACTTAAGGCAGTTCTGGAAAGATGCGTTAATGTGTAATAACTCGGGCGCATAGTTACTTTCCTGACCCCTCTGCCGTTGCCGCCCAGTAGCCGCAGATGTACTAGAGGTGGCAGGGGCAGAAGGGTGGGGCAAAGGAAAATCTATCTGTTGACCAGCAGATTCATGTAATGCACTCGGCCACGCTGCTGCAGCGCTGGTTGAGGAGAAAGAGGGCTCACGTGTGGGTGCAGATGGGTCGGGGCGGTCAATCTGTCCCTCGGTGCCGGTCTCCTCAGGGATCGCCTCAGAAGGGCCCAACTCTGCGGGCGCCCGAGTGCTGCTCACCGTGCTGTGGAATAAAGAGAAAAGATACAATTAATAAACTGTATTTAAATGGCCCTGGCTGTGAAAAAAAATTTTAGACATACATGTAATTTTTAATATTTACCTTCTGGTGACCATTGTTTCACGCAGGAACGCCAGAGCTCTTGCATACTTATATTTACTCTGGCGTCCTGAAGAACCACTCGGGGCCCGCATTTCTTTGTTGAACTCTTTCTTGAAGCGATCCCTGATAGACCGCCACCGCTTCACAATTCTCTCCCCTGAAACGAGATAGCACAAATAGGTTATTATTTCATACATACATGTTTTCAAAACAACAGTCCTCATGTCAACCATGGGTCATGTTTTCAGTATTTACATAGTGTTGGACCTAAGGAAATCCAGAAAACATGACCTCTTGTGGTTCAAGAGGACTGGAGTTGTGGAAACACGGGTTTAAATCCAGCATCCCTACTGAACTGTATATACTTACGCATTTTAGTCTGTGACCGAGCTTCGAGGTCCTCCCAGTATCCAACAAGTAGGGAACAAACTTCATCCCAGAGCCGACGGGTCACTATCTGATCAGAATGGCGGCGGTCCCCCATGTTCCACAGCGGCTCCCGCTCTCTAATCAGATCTATCAATAGATCGATGTCGATCCCCTCCTCTCCGTCTGAGTCGGGAGCACGCTGTGAAGCCTTTAAAAAAAAAATGTGAATAAAAAATTTTAATTAATAAAATTATTAAAAACATTTTTTTAAAACTAAAAAAATTAAAAAATTATACTTACAGATGGAAGACCGCCGCGTTCTTCATGTCGACTCTGGGAGGCACTGGTTTGACCTCTTGAAGCCACAGGTGCGGAAGACTGCCAAAAAAAAAAATATTAATTTTTATTTCCTTTTTTTTATTTTTTAGGATGTGTTGTGTAGTGAGATGTTGTGTTGTAATGATGGATGCAGGAAACTTACGAATTGCGAGCCCACTCCGGGTATCTGTCCACCACGTCCTTCTTCTGGGAGGTCCTCTGGTTCAGATTCCTGTATTGAAAAAAAAAGAAAAGGAAAATAATAAAAAAAAATTCACCAAATGATTTTGGAAAAATATTTGGTTCAAAATTACCGTTAAACGCTGCCGATGAGTGAGAGGGCTCCCAGAAGAACTACTGTCCTGCCGCCTGTACTCCATTCCTATCAGAGATGGTCGTCTGTTGTGCATTAAAGAGGAAAATAAAACAAAATAATAAATAGCCACAATCATGCTCCGTGCTGAAAGAAAAAAAATCTTGGTTTCGGTTATTTGGTATGTGATATTTACCGTCTCCTGGATGGCGCCTGCTCCTCTTCTTCCTCTGCCTCTGGTTGTGGTGGTGTCACAGACCGCGGCCTCCTATGCTGTACTCTGCAGTGTAACAAAAGTAACAAAAAGGAGAAAAAAAAAATGGCTCAAAACAGGGACCGGTATGAAAGACAAAAGTTCTTTTTGCGGTTATTTGTTATGTGATATTTACCGTCTCCTGGATGGCGCCTGCTCCTCTTCTTCCTCTGCCTCTGGTTGTGGTGGTGGTGGTGTCACAGACCGCGGCCTCCTATGCTGTACTCTGCAGTGTAACAAAAGTAACAAAAAGGAGAAAAAAAAAATGGCTCAAAACAGGGACCGGTATGAAAGACAAAAGTTCTGTTTGCGGTTATTTGTTTTGAGATATTTACCGTCTAATTGATGGCGCCTGTTCTTCAGCCTCCTGTTGTGGTGGTGATGGTGTGGCTCTACGTGGCCTACGATGCTTTCCTCTGCATTTTTACCAAAACAAACAAAAATAATAAAAAAAAATTTAAAACCATGTACCACTATGAAAGTCAAAAGTTCTGTTTGCGGTTATTGTGTTTGTTATATTTACCGTCTGCTAGATGTGGCCCGGTCACGCTGCGGTCCTCCATCTCTTCTATTTTGTGCAGATGCAGTCGCAGCCTGCTGCCTCTGATGTCCTCTGCTGTGGAAAAAATACAATTCAATTTAATACATGGACACAATCATCATATACATGATACATTGAGCTAATCAAAGCATGATTAATTAGGATATTTTCACTGCATAGCACAACCCTCATAGCATACAGCAATAACAACATAATAGAGAAAATAGGCAATACTGTATAGATAAATAACCATAATATAGAAGTATGTCAAAACAGTATATACCTATACACAACTAGTATACATCAATTCAAAAAGGATACATCTTTTGGCACATTGTATACTACTGTGCCAACCTAGTATATATCAATACCCCAATTGTATACAAGTACCCCAAAACTCAATATTGCAAAACTAACATTTATTTAAGTACTAGCCACATACATTATAATACCCACATTGCATTAAACATTACCCACAAAGATACACAAAAATATGCAATTGAATGAAATAAGCACACACAAGTTTTTGAACAATTTTTATTGCACTGCTGGTAGTAATCCCTATGTTAACTTTTATTACTAGAAAAAAAAAAAATGCAGACAAGCAAGCTAATTTATGTATGCAAATAAATAACATAGCAGTACCATCAAATTCAGAAAGTATAAAAAAACAGAAAATAGAAAAACACACGTTTATTTAAGCAAAAGCCACATAGCATATAAGTAATGAAAATAATAATATAACAATACCCACATTGCATTAAATATTACCCACCAATATACACAAAAATATGCAATTAAATGAAATAAGTACACACAAGTTTTTGACCAATTTTTATTGCACTGCTGGTAGTAATCCCTATGTTGCCTTTAAAGTCCTAGAATAAAAATCAACAATACAACTGTGTGCAAGCAAGCTCATAAGTACGGCAAAATAAAAATTTGCACTACTCACAAATTATTCAAGTATATTAAAAACCATCATACAGCAATACCAACAATGTATTAAAGTACGCCAAACCAGAATAGAGCTATGCCAACAATGTATATAAAAAAAAAACCAAACCAGAAAAGAGCAATGCCAACAATGTATTGAAAAATAATCCAAAACAAACAAGACTAATATCCACATTGTATTGAACACAACCAATGCAAACACATAAAATACACGCTATAGTATCATGGGGTGATATTTACCCTCTGCCATTTCTCTCGGTCTCCTCCGCTCCCACATCTTGGTGGTCCCCAGAATCCATATTGATGCGGTTTGAAATGTGGAGACGTGGCTCTCTTGCTTGCTTCTGTGGCTCTCTTGCTTCGGTGGCTCTCAAGCTTCTTGTAATGCATGTGGCACAGTGTCCCACAGGTGTGGTCTATATATATGTTTGCTTCTGTCTAGACCCAATTAACATTCCCAGACAAAAAAACAGGATCAGGCCACCGGATCCGGGTTGCTGACGGATGCGGCGCAATGCGGCGCTCATAGACTTTCATTGTACACAAACGCCGGAAGCGCCGGATCCGGCGCTTCCGGCTTTTTGGCCGGAAAAAAAAAACGTTACAAAATGCGTCTTTTCTAGACGCCGGAAACAAACCAGACACCGCATCCGGAGGACAGCGGACAGAACGCAGGTACATGCGGCGCAATCCGGCGCTATATCTTTTCAATGTTATACCCACCGGATCCGGCGTGTCCGTTCGCCGCATACGGTGTTCAAAAAAAAGGCCGGATGGCGCCTGATTCAAAAAGCCTGATGTGTGAAAGAGGCCTAAGGACAATGACCACCGGTGTTTCCCTGAAGCTTCATCGCCTAGGAAAGCTCAGTGGCTGTAAAACTGAACTGGTGGAAGAGACATGGGAGTGCTAATAGTTTATGGGTTAAGAGGCGTAAAATACTTGCCTTGGTCCGGGCACTGGTAGCCCGCGCTATGACACGTAACCATATATAACTTCTGTTAATATGCTTTATTCCACAGTACAGGTTATGAAATGACTGGGATCAGACTATCCATCAGAGCCTTCAGGAATTTGCACTTTTATTCAAGCTCATGTCAGAGGCCACGATCACTCACATACAGCTCTGCACAATGCATCAGGTGGTGGACACACTGTAGACAGCTGTCAAACTGTGCTGGCTACAGACAGCAGATCACCGCTTTACTGCACACAAACTCCAATGGATTTTTGACTACTTCTCTCATGAAACCATTTTTATGTGCTGTGAGGCATAAAGGTAAGAAAAGTCAAAAACAGAACAAGACCCATGCATCTCAAGAAGAAGATGATGATGACGACGACGAAGAAGAGGTGGATCCAGAAGACATCAGTGATTATGAAGATGAGCTTGTGGAAGACCCCAGCATACCAAAAGACTATAAGGACGTAGAAAGAGCTGTGCAGTCATTTCGTTTTGATGTGATACTCACTGCTGGATTAGACACATCTCGGAAGTACGTTTTCCAATGCCTCATCATTCTGAAAGTCCATTAAAGGGAATATGTCACCCCACCCCGGCATGTATCTGACATATTAATATGGAAATACAGGTAATAGAAATGTTACACTAGTCCTACCTGTATGCCTCATATTAATGGTCTTGTTGTAAAGAAATATATTCTTATACTAATGATTTCTTCCAGGCCCCAGGGTGTGCAGTGCCTGGAAGAAATCCCTGCCCCCAGTCTTCATTATAATACTACCCCCTCCCATGAACGTCAGTTATGGCCCCAGAATCCCGCTCCTGCACCCTGCACTCCCTCAAAAATCCATACCTCTTCCTTCCTTCTGTGGGCACTGCATTCAGGGATCCTCTGCGCCGGCGAGTCACTGTGACCTCCGGTGTGCGCGCCGATAAGATGCTCTCTCCACTTCCTCCCTGTTTAGTCATCGCTCGGAACTATGTGTACATAGCGATGACTGTGCAGGGAGGAAGTGGGGAGAGCACTTTATCATCGAGCACGCTGGAGGCCACTGGAGCGGAAGCAGCCTGCGCAGAAGATCCCTGAATGCAGTGCCCACAGAAGGGAGGAAGAGGTGTGGATTTTTGATGGAGCGCGGGATTCCGGGACCATAACTGACAGGCATGTGAGGGGGGGTAGTATTATAATGAGGACAGGAGGCAGAGATTTCTTAGTGCACTACTCACCCCGGATCCTGGAAGAAATCATTAGCATATAGACAGAATGACATTTCTCCACAACAAGACTGTTAATGAGGCATACAGGTAGGACTAGTGTAACATTTCTATTACCTGTATGCCCATATTAATAGGTCAGATACGTCCCGGAGGGTGACAGATTCCATTTAATTGTTATACTGTACACACAGCAAATATTCTTTTTTTGACCTATAGTAGTTGTGCACGCCTGATCAGACACTTGTTTCCAACAATGCACATGTTTTGTTATGTATGCAAAAATTATTTTCTCGAGCTTTACAATGGAGGCTCATGGAGGAACATGTGACCAGACCAGCCTATTAGCCTCCCGCAATAAAAAAGCAGCTTTCCATTGTGAGATGTTTTACAATTAGTGGAGTCTGATGTACGGGTATAGTCACATGCTCCTCCACCAGCAGTCATTTTACAGACAGAAGTGCTGCTCAGTTTGTGAGGAAAGCGGTTAAGTCTTGGACATCTCCTTTAAAGGGAACGAGTAGATGGTATCCATTTTCCTATGGACTTATAGGGAACCTGTCATGTCCTTTTTAGCATGTAAAATGGTCTCCATTGTGTTGTTAGTGATTCAAAGTGCATCACTAACACGTTTTTTTTTTCATTAAAAACGGTGGTCTAATCATGTGCAAAAAGCACTTTATATGCTCATTTAGTCCTAGGGGTGTGCTTAATTTCATTCAGTCACAGTTGTCGCCACCCACACGGATTCGATCACTTGAACGCAGATTTGAGTGACGTCGGCGCATCTCTGGGAACATCATTCAGATTGTGTGGGCGGCGCCAACCGTGACTTAATAAAATGAAGCACACCCCTATGACTAAATGAGCAGGTGTGATCTAACTGTATAGAGTTTTTTGCACATGATTACAGAGCCGTTTTTAATGAAAAAAAGTGTTAGTGATGCACATTGCATCATTAACAACACACAGCAGACAGTTTGCATGCTAAAAATGACGTGACAGGTTCCCTTTAATGAAATTTCTTCTAAACTAATAAAGTTATATACATACAAGTGGCATAAAAGCTTTGAAAAGTTGCAATCTTTTGGCATAACTCGAGAAGTGCGTATACATTTTGCAACTTTTGGCATTTTCACTCCAGTTTGTTTCAGCTACACTAAAATGGATGTAGCTGGGTCGTAACAATGGTGCGGGCAGCGGTGTGACTCCACAGCTCGTCTAATTCATCACGAGCTGAGGAATTTCCTACCTAAAAGAAAAATGTCCCTCCAGTCCCTGCCTGAAGTAAGATTTCTGGTGAGGCACACGTCACTCGATGGGGTACGTGCCAGCGATCAGTAATAGCAGCTTTTTGGACGCAGTTGACCTGCGCTGCGTTCAAAACGCTTCATTCTACTTTAGAAGCATAGTGGATGGGCTTTATAGAAATCCCATGCCCACTGTGCTTCTACTTACCACTGCGTAAACTCACTCGCGGCGCGGGTTTATGACCGCTGCATGTCAATTTTTGTTGCGGAGACTCTAGTCTCCGCAGCAGAAATGTCCACAATATTGGATGTGATAAATCCACGTGGTTCATTGTACACATACGGATTTATCTGTATTATTAGAACGCAGCGTTTTGGGCGCAGCGAAATTATGCTGCGTCCAAAGCCCTGCTACTTCCTAATCATGGGCACATACCCTTAGATGCTCCAGTTTTTATTAAGAGGCATGTGCTTCTTCATGAATCAGGAGCATATGATTCTACCACAACACCCCATCTAGATTGGCAAGAAAATGAATGAATGATGAATCGGAGCCCTAGTATCTTTCCTCATGTAGCATCAACAATGATTGGAAAAAATAATTAAGATAATCTAGGACACTTGTAGTCCTTATTATATGTTTTTTGTTCTGCAGTACCATTCTGTTGTTTTTGTTTTTTTTTTTGCAGCAAAGTTGAAGAAGCATTTTATGATGGCAAGCTACGACTTAATGGAGAGAAGCTATGGAAGAAGAGCAGAGCGGTAGGTAATGATTGTGCATGTGAACTGCTGTGGATTACTTTTACTTTTTATGAAGGTAAGGACAGACGAGAGGACACTAATGTCCGCCCTGCAGTTTTGCAAGTGAGACAGCTTTTTACTGACAGTCATGTGCTACTTAAAAAATCATTGTAAAAACTGCAGTAGTGGTTTGCAGATGTTATTTTAGGCTATGTTCACACATTGCTTTTTTGTTGATTTTTTTTTTTTTCTTGCAGCCAAAACGTGCTCTCTTGGCAGTAAAAAAAAAAAAAAAAAAAAAAGCTGCTTACAAAAAGCAGGTTTTGGTGCAGATAGCATGTGTCATTTGTCTACAGTACATGTTTAATAATAGTTTCATTCACGAAAAACAGCAAAAACCCATGATTGTGTGTTTTTTTGCACTTTCTCATTGCATTCTATGGTGAAAAAATGCTGGCAGTATTGATATGCTGCAGTTTAAAGAAAAAAAAACAAAAAAAGCAAGTTTTCCAATTCAGTCAGGGAAAAAAAACAATCATATGCATGAAATTTCTGAAATTGCATAGCTTTTGCTGATACTGTAAAAAAAAAAGCATATATATATATATATATATATATTTATATTTATAGCTGTATGTATCAAGCCATCTCTAGCTCTCTGCTGACATCAAGTGGACTATTTGTGTAACCACATCTTTATTTCCAACTATAACTGATTAGAGCTTCAGAAGCTGTGACAACACAGTTCACTCTTCACCTAGAGGCATGATGGGAAAATGAGAAGTGAGGTGCTTCTGCAGTATGAGGCTGTGTATAGAGAAGAGTGAGGCGCTGCAGGTGGCGCTGCAGGTGTAGGCTGTGTATTAGGCGACGGACAATGAGAGATGTGAGAGGGAAAAATGAGAGAAGTGAGGTGCTGCTGCAGTATGAGGCTGTGTATAGAGAAGAGTGAGGCGCTGCAGGTGGAGGCTGTGTATAAGGCGACGAGGACAATGAGAGATGTGAGGGGAAAATGAGAGAAGTGAGGTGCTGCTGCAGTATGAGGCTGTGTATATAGAAGAGTGAGGCGCTGCAGGTGGAGGCTGTGTATAAGGCGACGGGGAAAAAGACAGATGTGAAGGGGAAAATGAGAGAAGTGAGGTGCTGCTGCAGTATGAGGCTGTGTATATAGAAGAGTGAGGCGCTGCAGGTGGACGCTGTGTATAAAGCCACATTCACACGTTCAGCATTTGGTCAGTATTTCACAATACACAGGGGGGTCTCACAACGTGTCCTCCCCCTCTCACCCAGCACACTCCCCCGTGTCCCCATATGACTCTGCTGCCCTCAGCCTGTCACAGCCCTGTCATGGCCAGCGCTCAAGCTGGTCTCACGCTGCACATGGAGGGCTCACAATACACACAGAGTTTCACACTGCAAGGTGACGGGGGCTCACAACTAACCACAGTTAGTTACTATGCCTGGGCAACGCCGGGCTGTTCAGCTAGTAGTTATATAAAAACCACAACATGTGAACATACCCTTAGACTATGTCATGGCTGTGTCAGAGCTGCCACACCTGACATTACCTTGAGTTGTATTCATTCTACTTAAGTGTGCAAAATCTAGCAGCCCCAACTACAGGGTAAATAAAATTTGGCAAATTTAATGTGTGACTAATCTATTAGAGCTGTCTGGTGGCTCTGAATAGTGATTGTGATCATTATTGTCCCTGCCCATTTTATAGATACATGCCTGTGTGCTAGGCAGATGTGAGGAGCAGCAACAAAATCAGTATCCGTGCAAAAATATAATCTGATTGAAGCCTCCGTCACACATGCCCATATGCCCGTGCAATTTACCTGTGTAAATGAAAGATAGATGTTGGTCTAAAGGGTATGCCACACTAAGCGAGATCGCAAGCGAGATCGCTAACGAGATCGCAACTGCGTCACCATTTATGACGTAGTAGCGATCTCGTTAGCGACTTAGCTGTGTGTGACATGTAGCAGCGATGTGGCCCCTGCTGAGATGTCGCTGATCGCTTATGAACGTTCTGAGCCGTTTTTTGGTCGTTGGTGTCCCGCTGGTGAGCCTGAATCGCTGAGTGTGACACCCTTTATGAACGACTTCACCAGCGTCGCAGGTGGGACTAGGTTTTCCCAACGACCGCAGAGGTCGTTATACAGATCACTGATAAGATGTGTTTGGAATCACGAATCGCTGATGAGTTGTGTTTGGAATCTAACAGCTAAGTCGCTAACGAGATCGCTACTGCGTCATAAATGGTGACGCAGTTGCGATCTCGTTAGCGATCTCGCTTAGTGTGGCATACCCTTAATTACCCTTAATTGTTTTAGAACTTAAGGGAAATCTGTCACCATATGTGACCTATCTAAACTATTAATTTGGGCATACAGGTTATAGAATGTTGAAAAAAGTCCTACCTGTGTGTCTTATATCAGATGTTGCTGAGAAATCATGTTTTATCACTTTACATAAATGACCTCTTCCAGGCTCTGGGGTGGATGGTGCCTGGAAGATAACTCTGCCTCCAGAGCTTATTTTACATGAAGGGGGAGTTACCAGTGAGACAAGTAACTAACACAGAACAGGAGAAATTAAATTTATCTTCATGCGAACACATTTTGCTTCTGTCTCAGCTTTACTGTATGACAGCAATATTGCAGTCCTGGTTGCCTGTGAGATGGAACCTGCAGATGTCAGTAATAATCACACACAGCTCTGAAATGAGATCAGGAGAGCAGAGAGCAGCCATCACACTAGCAACCATTACACATCACACTGGCAACCATTACACATCACACTGGTAGCTCCCCTTCATGTAAAACAAGCTCTGGAGGCAGAGTTATCTTCCAGGCACCATCTGTCCCAGATACTGGAAGAAGTCATTTATATAAAGTGATAAAAGATGATTTCTCTGCAACAACACATCTGACATGAGGCATACAGGTAGGACTTAGGCTGGTTTCACACATCCGGCGGGTGCCCTGCGGCGCCCCCGGCATTTTGCCGCAGCGCCGCATCTGAAAATCTGATGCGCCGCATGCGGCTTTTTTCGCATTGACATGCATTAGCGCCGGATGGCGCCGCATGTCAATGCGTTGCATGCGGTTTTGTCCGGATGCGGCGCAAATGTACATTTCGGCGTCCGGAAAAAACGCTGCATGTAACGTTTTTTGTTTTTGCGGATGGTTTCTGATCTCTCCAAGCATCAGAAACCATCCGGCAAAAAACCGCATTTTGGCCGCCGGAAGTGTGAAAGGTTTTCAGATGCGGCGCTGCGGCAAAATGCCGGGGGCGCCGCCAGGCGCCCGCCGGAAATGTGAAAGAGGCCTTATATCAGCAGTCTATAGCCTGTATGACCATATTAATAGTTTAGATAGGTCACATATGGGGGTAGAATCACAATGCTACTGGAAGCTGTTAACTAGTTAAATGCCGCTGTCAATCTCAGACAGTCGCATTTAACTCGCGCTTACCGGGAGCACGTCACTAAACCCGCCCATCGGCGACCCCAACACATGATCGCGGGTCATCGATGGGTCGGCATGACAACCAGAGGTTTCCAGCAGACCTCTATGGTTGTCATAGACAGATTGCTATGAGCGCCGGTGAGCCTTTCTGCTACATACAGGCGATCTGATCATCGCCTGTATGTAGCAGAGCCGATCTGACAGCTGCAGCTTCTAATCTCCCATAGACTATAGAAGCATGCAAACAAAAAAACAAAAAAAAATTTAAAAATATAAAAATTAAAATCACCCCTCTTTAAACCCATTCAAAATAAAACAATAAAAAAAAAATCAAATATACACATTTGGTATCGCCGCGTTCAGAATCGCCCGATCTATCAATATAAAAAGAAAAAGAATTAACTGGATCGTTAAACAGCGTAATGAGAAAGAAGTTAAAACCCCAGAATTACGTTTTTTTTTGTTGTTGCAACATTGCATTAAAATGCAATAACGGCAATCAAAAGATCGTATCTGCACCAAAATGTATCATGAAAAACGTCAGCTCGGCACAAAAAAATAAGCCCTCACGGAAAGTGGCGCAATTTTTTTTATTTTTAACAAACTTTGGAATTTTTTTTCACCACTTAAAAAAGAACCTAGACATGTTTGGTGTCTGTGAACTCGTAATGACCTGGAGAATCATTATGGCAGGTCACTTTTAGCATTTAGTGAACCTGGTAAAAAAATAAATAACTCTGGGATTGCACTTTTTTTGCAAATTCAAAAATACCTCTGGTCGTTAAGGGGTTAACTAGCGGTTTAAAGAGCTAAGAAAAAAAAAATTAAAAAATGCTCTCGCCTGGATATTCAAGTAAATTGTGAGACTTTTTTTTTTTTTCATGAGACATGGGTCTTCATTTTTGTTACAGTCCTATTATTATTAATATATAATATATATATAATATATAATATATATATATAATTATATATATATATATATATATATATTTAGGACTTCCTAAATAAATGTAACTTTCTCCCTTTTTTTTTTTTTTTGCTGTTTTTAATATATTGTGCCCACCCATAAGGTCTCAAAAGACTTTGGGATGGGGGGACATTTAAATATTATTTATTTTCATCTTATTTCACTTGTAACTATGACTGCTATTATTGACCTCGGGTACAAGGCAAATATAGCCTGGTGGCTGTATAGAAGAGCTGTCTAGGTCACATGACCGCCGTGTGGCAGAAGAAACTAAGTCAGCGCTTCCTATTACTGCAAACACATATCTTGTTTAGCTCTATAAAGCGATAGAGAAGGCACAGATGGGGACTGACTGTCTGACAGCTGGATCTTCGCTTCCACAGTTACATTTTAGACCATCACTGCAGAGTACAGGCTGTTTCAATGTCTGTGATAAATCGATCCGATGTGTGATGCGCAGGCCGACCGCACATCTACTGTCACGAGCCTGACCTCTTCATAGAACCATATACTTGTATGCATGTTACAACCACTACTTCCGTAATAATAAAGCTACATATTTGTGATGCACTTCTATCGAAATTGCACCAGCATTATGCTAATCTGAAATTGGCTTAATGTTTTTGATTGGCTAATATATGGAATGTGCATTTTAATTATTTTCAGGTGAAAGTGGGAGACATTTTGGACTTAATTGTCGAAGAAAAGCGGGATGCTGAGACTGTAACTGTGATGAGAACAATCTTGAAAAATGTGCTAAAAGAAAAAACATCAACAGATAAATTCAAAGTTCTCTTGAGACGATGGAAGAAACTGACTGTTCCAAAAGTCTCTGAGGCTCCAACAACAACTGGCATGCACAAAACGGATCTAGACAAGTGACACTTATATTAAAGAATAGCTTTTGAAGAGAGGAAATAAAACGTTATTTTTACTATATATGCATGGTGTATGGGAGAAAGTATTGATCCTACCGAAAGAGTTTGAGTGTATTTTGGGTTTTGAAGTGACCTTCTAGCTTTCACCTATTGTTAAAATCATGTCTTTGTTTTCATAAAAAAAATCTTTTTTTTTAACTTGTATGTTAATGCATCACATTACACCAAATGTAATTATACACACATGTACCTGCTGATAATGTTTACCTCGTGTGGCTTTTGATGGTTGCCATGCAGTGACATGTCACCCATCTGCGTTCCATTATATTGGGGAAAAAAACAGAATGCTGTCTTTCTGGTTTTGGAGCCATCTATAAAAAAAGCAGTTGCTCAGCTTCTCATACAGTTGAGCAAAAAATTATATGCAGGTATACATTGGTCAGACAAGGACCTAAAGGACACTCTTTTGGCCCTAAATTGGTGAAAGGAATTTACAGAAATGTTACTTAAGTACTAGAAGAAAAGTCTACAGACACTTTAAAGACTGCCAAATTGTGGCAATGGGCAGGCAGTGATGTGACGGCATGTATGCGATTTGCCGTCATGTGCCAACTGGACTCTCGTGTGCTACAACATTGAGCAAATCGCATATATGCTATCGTGACTGCCCACCCGCATGGGGAATATGGGGGCTCATAACAGTGTGTACATATTGACTGTAAACTTTTCTTCTTACACTGGACAACTCCTTTAGTCTATTTTTGCTGCTCTGTACATAAGGCTACATGGCGACTTTTTGGCGCTGCAACAGTCACATATCCAAAGTTCACTAAATGTCTCTACTAGGTCACAACGGAATGAATACAAATGAATGTGGTCACCTTGCAACGCCGACAAGCAGTACCCTTTGAGTCACAATGCAACACCATTATATTATATTGCATTAAATTTTTATACTGGGTTTAAATTTAATTTTTTCCTTGCGTTAGTGTGGCTCAGGCGTCCTTATGTTTTGGCCATTGAGGTACCAATAGAAAAATATTGAGAAGCACTGTTCTTGTATAACTTGACATTGCCCACCCAGGTTATTGCACATCACAAATAAATGCGCTTGCAAATTTTACGGTGATATATTGGCTATAGAACCTTATTCTTCTTGATCTTCGCATATTTACTAAGGCTGTCTAATAGACTGCAGAAAGTTTAGTTCAGGCAGTCTGCAGCTGCACAAAGTTGTTGATGGCGGTGCGCTGTGCGATAGATTTGACATATCTTGCTAGAAGACACTTTTACTTATTCTAACTCTTAGAGAGTGTAGTTTAAGGTCTCATTAACAAATTTGGTGCAAATTTACAGCTCTGTTTAGCCTCGCCTGCATTCAAGCTAAACAAAATATAGGATCATTGTTGGTGCAAAAGTTAGGTCTAAAAACTTTACAACAGAGCTTTGGGCTCAACAAATGCCAAAAAAAACCCAAACTGGTTAGACCAGGGTTCCCCAACTCCAGTCCTCAAGGCCCATGTCATGTTTTCAAGATTTCCTTTGTATTGCACAGGTGATGCAATTAGCACCTGAGCAATACTAAGGAAATCCTGAAAACATGATCTGTTGGTGGGCCTTGAGGACTGGAGTTGGGGAACCCTGCGTTAGACCACCTAAATTTTAAGTCGCAGCTATTGAAGAATATCTCATCTTTAGTTTAAGAAAAAGAAAAAAGCATTAAAAACTGCATGTGAATCAATCCTTGTACCTATCTGTTGTCATATTCAGAGGGAAGTTATTGAAATGGAAAAGCTCTCATATTCCGTTTTACCCTTCGCCACGACAGCACCCACTTGGAGAGAGGGATCCGCCCATAGGAACAGGAAACCTACAGAGATAAGAGGGCAGTCCGCCTCTCCTCCTCAGTTGGTTTCCTGTTCCTAAAGGGAACCACAGGATTTTCCTACAAAGAAAAGAAATACCTGGTCTAAGTAGCCGCCTGTGCAGTCTCCATGTGAACGGCAGGGGCTCCGGTCCAGAAGCAGCGGCGGGGGAGTGCAGTATTCCGGCTCCCCCTCATCTGAAGCGGTGTTCCAGGAACGTCGGGTCCGGGGAGGGCCGCCCACAGTTCCTGTGCCATAGCGCGCGTGGGGGTCCGGTTTTAGCCGCCCAGACACGCATGGGAGCGTAGGACTGGAGGGAAGAAGAGAGCCTCTATGTCCTGCAGGAGTGCCAGCAGCAGCGCACGCCGAAAGACACAGCACACCGCAACAGGACTTGGTAAGAGGGAACTTCCGGGTCACCGGAGGTTCCCTAGCTGAGGCGCGCGTGCGGTCCCGAGAGTAGCAGGGACTGCTCTTTGCCTGCTGTACGTTCCCCACCCCCCGAGAATGGCCATTCAAAAAAAAAAAAAGTCTGTACAACGTGGAACTTGAATAGGGGTACGTAAATGAACCCTGGTGACATAGAGCGTGCTATCCTTGCGCCACTTCAAAAAAAAAAAAAAGTGGCAGCAACCTTTTATAAAAAAAAAAAATGTGGCATATGTCTCATACAATGCAGTGTGGTTTCAGAGCCAGATACTGAGCCACGCAGGCATGCCACGCCTACCCCAGGGAAAGGGGTTTTGGGGGGGGAGGTACCGGAGAGCAGCACAGGTGTTTGGGGCTAATTAAAAGCCCTGCAAGATAGAATATGGCGTGCAAGCATGTCGTCTCCAAGACAAGGCACGCGTCCCCTGGCAGAGGATACTGCAGCTCTGTCCAGGGACCACTCTAAGAGCTCCTTTCCACTTGCGAGAAATACGTCCGATTCTCGCATGTGAAATCCCAGCTCTGGGGCCGGCATTCGGGAGTGGAGCGAGCAACTGCATACAAATACATGCAGCCGCACACTCCACTTCCAAGTGTCGGGGCCAGAGCTGGGATTTCATATGCGAGAGTCGGACGTATTTCTCGCAAGTGGAAAGGAGCCCTAATAGAGGTTCCTCGGACACAAGCCACAGAACTCACGCCACGAAACCTGTTCCACCGCCTTCTGAATCGGTACCGGCAGCTTCACTGGGTGAGTTTATAACCATCTGCCTATAAAACTGACGACATACTCTCTCTCCCTCTATCTCCTTCTGGGTGAATCATCTCAGGCTAAAAAAAATGTGGCCTTTGTAGGTGTCCCCTATCTCAAACCTATACCAAGAGATTGTGCGCAAAATGTATAAAGGAAACGGTGCAGCAAGCGTCTTTTTAAACTTCGGACATTAGATCTATAATAAGGGAAGAACTACAGGCCCTAAATCAGTCAGCTAATGTACCCACACGCAGGAAAACGAAAAAATTAATAAGTTCCAGCTCAGACTCTGATCCGGAAGAGGTGGTAGTATCAGATACTGCAGAGTCATCCGTGTCCTCATCCTCCTCAGACATAGAGGGACGCTCATGTTTTCCCTTAGAAAATATGGACAGTCTGGTAAAATCTGTAAGGAACACTATGGGTTCAGATTTGAAGGGACCGCAAACTACTCAGGAGGTAATGTTTGCAGGTCTAGGGTACAGGAAAAGGAGAGCATTTCCCATAATTCCGGCTATTAAAACCTTAATTAAGAAGGAAAACAAGACCAAAGGGGTTATCTTCCTTCAGCCTCAAAGAGAAGGTACCCCTTCAGCGATGAGGAACTGTCAAACTGGTCTAAGGTTCCAAGAGTTGATGCGGCAGTTGCCTCCTCAAAACAATCATCCTTGCCAGTAGAAGACGCAGGAATACTAAATGATCCCCTTGACTGCAAAGCCGAGGCCTCGCTTAAAAGAGCGTGGGAAGCAGCTGCAAGCACTTTTAAGCCAGTACTTGTACAGGCCGTTCTATGCTGGTTTGGATCGATCAGCTCGACTACCAGACAGAGCAGAAGATTTCTAGAGACAGAGTACGAGCCGCCATTCCCCTAATCCGAGGAGCGGCCACTTTTATAGCCGACGCTTTGGCTGATTCACTGCGCCTGGCGGCCAGAACAGCAGGTCTATTCAGCAACGCCATGGCTCAAAAGCTGGAGAGGGGACACAGTCCAAGGCAAAACTCTGTGCTATTCCCTGCGATGGTGAGTTTTTGTTTGGAAAGACCTTGGACGACATCCTCACAAAGGCCATAGAGAGAAAAAAGGCCTTCCCTAACCCCCCTCTTCCATCTTATAGGAGGGTGTTTAGGAGACGATCATTTGGTAGAGGAAGATCGACCGAAAACCAAAACCGCTGGCCGACAAAGGAAGGGAAAAACAAAGGTGCTATGTTTAGAGGACCTACCTTCCGTAAGGACAGATAACAACCAGTTCCTCCAGTAAGGGGAAGACTGAGATTCTTCCAGGAATGGGGTAAAATTTCTGCCAGTCTATGGGTCCTGGATATAATTGAAAATGGATAAAAAATAAAAATTCCATCATGCTCCCCATAATTCATTCATTATAACATCCCTCAGCTGCCCAGTACAACAACAAGCCCTTGAAAATGAGATTCGGAGCCTGGTAATTAAAAACATATTGGTCCGTGTACCCGGAGAGCAGGAAGGGAAGGGATTTTACTCCCCTCTCTTCCTGGTTTCTAAACCGGACGGCTCATTTAGGTAGGATGGCAGGCTTAGATTTAAAGGATGCTTATTATCATCTTTCCATCCATTCCAGATATCAGAAATATCTCAGAGTGGCAGTCTCCTTAGACGGCATCATACATCATTTCCAGTTTGCAGCGATGCCGTTCGGTCTTTCTGTCGCACCACGAGTCTTTACAAAGGTGATGCTAGAAGTAATGGCCTTCCTACGGCAAAAGGATACCTTAATACCTTACCTTGATAATTTTTTGATAGTAGGGAACTCTGTAGCACAATGTACCACACGAGTTACTGTTGCAATCTTATCCCGACAGGCTCTAAGTTGGCTCATAAACAGCAAGACATCCAGACTCGAGCCGCAATCCGTTCAGTCCTTCTTAGGCCTCCAGTTAGACTCGACAGTGCAATAATGTCTACTGCCGCAGGTAAAAATGTCAGCAATTAAAACGAAAGTCGGGGCAGCTATAAAGAAACCACGCATGACCCTGAGGGAGGCAATGTCCCTGTTGGAATCCCTCACTTCGTGTATTCCGGCAGTCAGGTGGGCTCAGCTTCACACCCAAGATCTACAGCACCAAATACTGTCAGAAGAGGTCTATGCTAGAGGTCATTTAACAGATAAAACTCCTTATCCCAGGTAGTCATAAGTTCCCTAGTGTGGTGGTTAGATGAAACTAAATTATCGGAAGGAGTAGACTGGGTAATAACACCTCGTATCATTACTACTGATGCTAGCCCTACAGGATGGAGAGCTCACATGGGGGAAGCCTTTTTACAAGGCCGGTGGGGAAGAGAACAGATACACGCCTCTTCAAATTTAAAAGAATTAAATGCGGTGAGTCATGCCCTATATCATTTCCTCCCGCAGCTACAAGGAGAACATGTAAGAATCCTTTCGGACAACACCACAGTAGTGGCATACCTCAACAGACAAATTAATGCCTTCTACAAGAAAATTTTTTTCCCTAGCCGAAAAACAATTTGTCTCTCTCAGCTCTCCACATCAGAGGAGTAGACAATTCGGAAGCGGACTTCCTGAGTCGCCACACCCTACGGCAAGGCGAGTGGTGCCTAAACAGAGCAATATTCAAAGACACTGTGTCACTATGGGGCCTTCCCCAGATAGACCTTTTTGCCTCCAGACAGAACAGGCAACTTCGGAGTTTTGCCTCCCTGAACGTGACAGATCGGCCAGAAATCCTAGATGTCCTCCAAAGCCCGTGGCAGTTCAGGCTAGCGTATGCCTTTCCCCGATCATATTACTACCACAAGTCATTAGAAAAATCAGGGCAAACAAGGCACGAGTAATATTGATAGCTTCATTCTGGGCCAAGAGACCTTGGTTTTCATGACCACAAACGATGATGTTGACAGATCCCTGGGTACTTCCCTCAACCCCCAGGCTTCTCTCTCAAGGTCCATTGTTATGTTTCGGTAGCCGAGGAGTGCAGGCAAAAAAGGCAATACACCAGAGCAGTTGGAATCTATGAGATTGCAGTACCCTGACTAACCACAACAACTAGAGGCAGCCGTGGAGCGTTCCTACGTTGGTCCTAGACGCCTCGTCACAGCCTGAGAAACTAACTACACCTAAAGATAGATATAGGAAAGCTATCTGCCCCGGAGCAGAACCCCAAAGATAATAGAAAGCCCCCAAACATGTAATGGCGGTTAGACAAGAAGAAATACTGACACAGACAGAAAATAGTATGAGCAAACGTTGGGGCCCAAACTAACTAAATAGAAAAGGATAGGAAGGGTACTTACTGCAATCCCAGAAAACCCTGAAAAGCACCAACTCTACTAATTTCAAAAACACCTGAGATCACACGACCTCTACCACCTAAATTAGTTCTCTGGTGTAACAAAATCAAAACAACAGCCACTGAAAAAACTGGAAAAAGCAAAAGTACAAACATCAGTGGCTGAACTAAACTGAGAGGGCAAAAGCCCCCGGAGGGACCCTGAAGGCCCCCACAGAAGTGCAGGACAAAATGCAAAAATCAAGCACAAAAACAAAAAGAAGAAAATGTCTTATCTGTTAGCAGGAGATGCAGACACGACACAGCAGGCTACAAGGGAAACAGGAATCAAGGATAGAGACCAGAACAATTGATCACCGGCAACCCTGATGGGAAGGTGACTCCCTTATATAAGACCAGTCAGTAACACCTGATTCCCAATCCTCACAATCTTCACTGGACAGACCAGTACCGCTTGTAACCACCAGAGGGAGCCTCTGCTCAGAACTCATCTCAAGCCCATTCACAACAGTACCCCCCCTTGAGGAGGGGTCACCGAACCCTCATTTGAGCAACCAGGTCGGTCAGGATGAGTTCTATGGTACGTACGGATGAGTCTCCTAGCATGGATGTCCGAAGCAAACACCCAAGAATTGTCTTCCTGACCATAACCTCTCCACTTAACCAAATACTGGAGTTTCCGTCTAGAAAAACGAGAATCTAATATTTTCTCAACCACATACTCCAGATTGCCCTCAACCAAAACAGGGTCAGGAGGCACAGCAGCAGGAACCACTGGCTCAACAAACCTCTTCAACAAGGACTTGTGGAACACGTTATGGATCTTAAATGTCCCTGGAAGAAGCAAACGAAAAGAAATAGGATTAAGAATCTCCATGATCTTATAAGGTCCAATGAACCTAGGCTTAAATTTAGGAGATGCTACTCTCATAGGAATATTTTTTGAGGACAACCAGACCAAGTCCCCTACTTTAAACCGAGGACCATCAGTCCTATGCCGGTTAGCAAACCGCTGGGCCCTCTCCTGAGAGAGGGACAACCTCTCCACTACCTGGTCCCAAATCTGTTGCATACGCTCCACAACAGAGTCAACACCTGGACAGACAGAAGCCTCCGTCTGTCCTGAAGAAAATCGAGGGTGAAACCCAGAATTACAGAAAAACGGAGACATCAAAGTGGCAGAGCTAGCCCTATTATTAAGAGCAAACTCAGCCAAAGGCAAAAAAGAGACCCAGTCATCCTGATCAGCAGACACAAAGCATCTTAGATAAGTCTCCAATGTCTGGTTTGTTCTCTCAGTTTGACCATTGGTCTGAGGATGAAATGCCGAGGAGAAAGACAATTGAACACCCAGTTTAGAACAAAAAGTCCTCCAAAATCTGGAAACAAACTGGACTCCTCTGTCAGACACTATGTTCTCAGGAATGCCGTGTAAACGAACCACGTGCTGAAGGAACAACGGCACCAATTCAGAGGAGGAAGGCAACTTAGGTAATGGCACAAGATGTATCATCTTGGAAAACCTATCACAAATCACCCAGATGGCGGTCATTCTCTGAGAAACAGGAAGGTCGGAAATGAAATCCATAGAGATATGGGTCCATGGTCTCTTGGGCACAGGCAATGGCATCAACAAACCACTAGAGCGAGAGCAAGGCTTGGAGCGAGAGCAAGTCCCGCAGGACTGCACAAATTCCCTGACATCACGAGACAAGGTAGGCCACCAAAAGGACCGACTAACCAAGTCTCTGGTACCAAAAATTCCGGGATACCCAGCCAACGCGGAACAATGAATCTCAGACATCACACTCTTTTTCCACTGGTCCGGGACAAACAATTTTTCAACAGGGCAGCGCTCGGGCCTATCCTCCTGACACCCCTCCAGAGCAAGTCTCAAATTAGGTGAGATGGCGGAAAGAACTACACCCTCTTTCAAAATAACAGAAGGATCAGATAACTCGGGAGAGTCCGCAAGGAAGCTCCTCGAGAGGGCATCCGCCTTAACATTCTTAGTGCCAGGAAGAAAGGAAACCACAAAATTAAAACGTGTGGAAAAACAAGGCCCACCTGGCCTGTCTAGGATTGAGTCGCTTGGCAGATTCCAGATAAACCAGATTCTTATGGTCAGTAAGGACCACCACCTGATGTTTGGCTCCCTCCAGCCAATGTCTCCACTCTTCAAAATCCCACTTCATGGCCAATAACTCCCGATTACCCACGTCATAATTACGTTCAGTAGGAGAAAATTTTCGAGAGAAAAAGGCACAAGGGTTACTTTTAGAGGTCTCTGGATCTTCTTGGGACAAAACGGCACCTGCCCCAATTTCAGAGGCATCAACCTCCACCTGAAATGGCAGAGAAACATCAGGCTGCCGTAGAACAGGAGCAGAAGTGAATCTCTGCTTAAGTTCCTGAAATGCAGAGACTGCCTCAGGAGGCCAATTCACCACATCAGAACCCTTTTTGGTCAAATCAGTTAATGGTTTAACAATAACCGAGAAATTACCAATAAATTTAAGATAAAAATTGGCAAAACCCAAAAATCTTTGAAGAGCCTTTAATGAAGTAGGTTGGACCCAATCACAGATGGCCTGAACCTTGACCGGGTCCATTTCAATAACAGATGGGGACAAAATGAATCCCAGAAATGAGATCCTCTGTACGCCAAAAAGACACTTTGATCCCTTCACATACAGAGCATTCTCTCTCAAAATCTGGAACACAGTCCGAACATGTTTCACATGAGAGTCCCAGTCATTAGAAAAAATCAAGATATCATCCAAATAAACAATCAGAAATTTATCCACAAAATCCCTGAAAATGTCATTCATGAAGGACTGGAAGACAGAAGGAGCATTAGTGAGCCCAAAGGGCATCACAAGGTACTCAAAATGCCCCTCCGGGGTATTGAATGCCGTCTTCCATTCATCCCCGTGCTTAATGCGAATAAGGTTATATGCCCCCCTGAGGTCAAGCTTGGTAAACCAAGTAGCGTTTTTCACCCTGGAAAACAGGTCAGAAATCAAGGGTAACGGGTATTGATATTTCACAGTAATATTGTTCAAAAGACGATAATCAATACACGGCCTTAATGAACCATCCTTTTTGGCCACAAAGAAAAAACCGGCACCTAAGGGTGAAGAGGATGGTCTGATATGACCCTTCTGCAATGACTCCTTGATATAAGACCGCATAGCGTCATGTTCAGGTACAGACAAGTTAAAAAGGCGACCTTTAGGGAATTTACTACCAGGCACTAATTCAATAGCGCAGTCATAGCTCCTATGGGGAGGCAAGGATGCAGATTTACTTTCGCTAAATACATCAGAAAAATCAATCAAAAAGTCAGGAACATCCTGAACTTGGGGGGAGGCAGAAAAAACAGGAGTGTTGGTATTAACACATTGGCAGCCCCAACTGGTTACAGACACAGATTTCCAATCCAAAACAGGATTATGAGACTGTAACCAAGGGAAACCCAGTACGATAATATCATGCAGATTATACAGAACCAAAAATTTGCAGCACTCTTGATGATCAGGTTCAACCCTCATTATCACCTGAGTAGAGAACTGAGGTTTATTCTCAGCCAAAGGGGTAGAATCGATCCCCAGTAGGGGAATAGACTTCTGTAGGGTATCAAGGGAAACCCACAACGTTTAGCAAAATCATAATCCATCAGGTTAATAGCTGCTCCAGAATCAACGAAAGCCTGAGCAGAAAATGAGGACAGAGAGCATATCAGAGTGACAGTTAATAAAAACTTAGTCTGAACACTACCCAAGACAACTGAGCGTGCAAAACGTCTTCCCCCGCTTAGGGCAGACTGAAATAGCATGAGAGGCATCACCACAGTAGAAACATAACCCATTGCGCTTTCGAAACTCATGACGCTGTGCCCCAGAACCACTCTATCACACTGCATGGATTCAGAAGCAGGTTCACAAGGCAACACTATTCCACGCATACTTCTCCGCTCACGCAAACGTCTGTCAATTTGAATCGCTAATGACATAGAATCATTGAGACCAGAGGGGACAGGGAATCCCACCATAACATCCTTTACATTATCTGACAGACCCTTCCGAAAAAGGGCCGCCAAAGCGTCGTCATTCCACTTGGTCAGGACTGCCCACCTACGGAATCTCTGACAGTATAACTCAGCGTCATCAAGCCCCTGATTTAATGCCAACAAGGCTTTTTCAGCTTGATCAGTGACATTAGGCTCATCGTACAATAACCCCAAAGCCTGAAAAAATGCATCAACATCACTCAAAACAGGATCCCCAGGTGTCAGGGAAAAAGCCCAATCCTGAGGATCGCCGCGCAGGAGAGAGATGACAATTTGAACCTGCTGCGCTGCGTTCCCTGAGGACTTAGATTTTAAGGCAAAAAACAATTTACAATTATTTTTGAAATTCTGAAACTTAGCTCGATCCCCTAAAAACAAATCTGGCATGGGAATCCTAGGTTCCACAACAGGCAACCTAGCAAGATATGCAGCAATACTCTGAACCTCAGTGGCAAGCTGATCCACACGGCCAGACAACTGTGCAAACTCCATTGAGAGAAAAAATCCTCCCCAGCACCCAGAGATACAGAGGGAAAAAAAAAAAAAAAAATGCAACAAACAGAAAAATATCTCTGACAACTCTTGACAACCGTTTTTTCCTTCACAAATTTTTTCCCTTCTGTGAGTACCATACAATTTTAAATTTAAGGCCGGCGATACTGTTATGTTTCGGTAGCCGAGGAGTGCAGGCAAAAAAGGCAATACACCAGAGCAGTTGGAATCTATGAGATTGCAGTACCCTGACTAACCACAACAACTAGAGGCAGCCGTGGAGCGTTCCTACGTTGGTCCTAGACGCCTCGTCACAGCCTGAGAAACTAACTACACCTAAAGATAGATATAGGAAAGCTATCTGCCCCGGAGCAGAACCCCAAAGATAATAGAAAGCCCCCAAACATGTAATGGTGGTTAGACAAGAAGAAATACTGACACAGACAGAAAATAGTATGAGCAAACGTTGGGGCCCAAACTAACTAAATAGAAAAGGATAGGAAGGGTACTTACTGCAATCCCAGAAAACCCTGAAAAGCACCAACTCTACTAATTTCAAAAACACCTGAGATCACACGACCTCTACCACCTAAATTAGTTCTCTGGTGTAACAAAATCAAAACAACAGCCACTGAAAAAACTGGAAAAAGCAAAAGTACAAACATCAGTGGCTGAACTAAACTGAGAGGGCAAAAGCCCCCGGAGGGGACCCTGAAGGCCCCCACAGAAGTGCAGGACAAAATGCAAAAATCAAGCACAAAAAAAAAAGAAGAAAATGTCTTATCTGTTAGCAGGAGATGCAGACACGACACAGCAGGCTACAAGGGAAACAGGAATCAAGGATAGAGACCAGAACAATTGATCACCGGCAACCCTGATGGGAAGGTGACTCCCTTATATAAGACCAGTCAGTAACACCTGATTCCCAATCCTCACAATCTTCACAATCTTCACTGGAGCAAGGAGTGTGATGAAACCATCACAAAAAGAACGAAATAGGGCTTTAAGAAAATATCAAAATCTTTATTAGAACATATATATAAATACAAAAATACAGGTGAGGCGAAAAACAAGTACCAAACAGAGAACACACAGAGACAAGTGCAAATCTGATGCAAAAGGGAGTCGTGCTGGCCCAGGTAATGAAATAATGTTATGGCTAGCCAATGAAATCACATCCTGGTATTAATGTGACGTATAATACTAACACCCGTATATAAATGACTGACCTGTAAAAACCACAGGTGATGGCAAAAGGGAGTTGGTCTAATTATATAAACTTATATGTCCCTGCAGTGGAGCAATGGAGAGGAAGCATAAATGTGTTGCAATACTATTTATACAAAAACGACCAGTGTCATAAAGATCTAAATACCTCTCTCCAAAAGTGCCGGGTGTAAGCCTGGGTCTGCACGTCTGCCCCGACGCGCGTTTCGGCAAGACGTGCAGACCCAGGCTCACACCCGGCACTTTTGGAGAGAGGTATTTAGATCTTTATGACACTGGTCGTTTTTGTATAAATAGTATTGCAACACATTTATGCTTCCTCTCCATTGCTCCACTGCAGGGACATATAAGTTTATATAATTAGACCAACTCCCTTTTGCCATCACCTGTGGTTTTTACAGGTCAGTCATTTATATACGGGTGTTAGTATTATACGTCACATTAATACCAGGATGTGATTTCATTGGCTAGCCATATCATTATTTCATTACCTGGGCCAGCACGACTCCCTTTTGCATCAGATTTGCACTTGTCTCTGTGTGTTCTCTGTTTGGTACTTGTTTTCGCCTCACCTGTATTTTTGTATTTATATATATGTTCTAATAAAGATTTTGATATTTTCTTAAAGCCCTATTTCGTTCTTTTTGTGATGGTTTCATCACACTCCTTGCTCCTGTTTGATTTAACGATGGGCTCCTTACTTTAATCCTGACCAGATGGCACATATTAAGGGATTTCCCATATATTTAATGTGCCATTATTTGGCGATAATCTCCTTTTGTTCTACAATCTTCACTGGACAGACCAGTACCGCTTGTAACCACCAGAGGGAGCCTCTGCTCAGAACTCATCTCAAGCCCATTCACAACAGTCCATTCTTCCACCCCCAAGTGGACAGCTTCCACTTGACGGTGTGGAACTTGAGGGGAAATACTGAGAGCAAGAGGATTCTTATAGGGATTAATCGGCACCCTCTTGCAGAGTAGAAAACCAACTACTACTAGAATTTACACCAATTGTGGAGGAAGTTCCTAAAGTTCCATACAAGTCCCAACTCTAGACAGATCCCGATAAAGTCTATTCTAGAGTTTCTACAAAAGGGGAAAGATCTGGGATTATCTGTTAATACACTTAGAGTCCAAATATCCGCGCTTGGGGTCCTCTATAGTTATAATCTAGCGGGTAACAGATGGAGATCTAGATTCCTCACGGCCTGTGAACGAATTAGACCAGTCCATATATCTAGAATTCCCCCTTGGGATCTAAACCTGGTTCTGGATGCCCTAACAGGTCCACCATTTGAACCATTAGATTAGATACCCCTTAAAAACATATCTTTAAAAACGGTACTTTTAGTGGCGTTAACCTCAGCTAGGAGGGTCAGCGACATGCATGCATTATCTATAGATCCTCCATTCCTACTATAATTTCAGGATCAGTTAATACTAAAACCTGACCCCTCATATCTTCCAAAAGTGGCCAGGAGATTCCACAGATCGCAGGAAATCCACCTCCCCTCATTTTTTTTAGTAACCCTTCTTCTCCATTAGAAGAAAAATTCCACATGTTAGATGTGAAAAGAGTACTATTGAAGTATATTGAAAGATCCACTAGCTGGAGGAAGAGTAGGGCTCTTTTTATATCCTTCCAGGGCTGGAGGAGGGGATACGGGGTCACGAAAGCTACCCTATCTCGGTGGATCAGAGATATGATCTGTCTGGCGTATACTACAAGAAATGAAGATCCTCCAGAGGGCATCAGGGCACATTCCACCAGGACTATGGCATCCTCCTGGGCAGAAAGGGGAGACGTCTCGATCGAGTCTATATGTAAGGCCGCAACCTGGTAGTTTCCTTCAACCTTCTACAATCACTACAGTCTCGATTTATCATCCTCCTCTGACCTAACCTTTGGTAGAGCTGTCCTCAGCACGGTGGTCCCTCCCAGGTGAAGGTCTCTGAAAGTCTCTCCAAGTGGGTGCTGTCGTGGCGAAGGGTAAAAAGCCGGATTACGTACCGGTAATGCTCTTTTAATGAGTCCACGACAGCACCCACTCAGTTCCCTCCCTGAAAGTTAATAGACTGTGTGTATACCTTCTTAATTGTGATGAAGAACATAGAAAAATATAATTGCCTAATATTGGCGGTCCTCCGGGTACTCTGAAATCCAACTGAGGAGGAGAGGCAGACCGCCCTCTTTTATCTCTGTAGGTTTCCTGTTCCTATGGGTGGATCCCTCTCTCCAAGTGGGTGCTGTCATGGACTCATTAAAAGAGCATTACCGGTACATAATCCGGCTTATTAGTTATACTTACTGCTAAGGCCTCTTTCACACTTCCGTTGTGTGACGTCCGCCCATCCGTGAAAATGGCGGATCCGTCAGAAAAGTAAAAAAACGGATGCGAAACTGGTCAGTTTTCTGACGGATCCGCCAAGAAGATTTCACCCGGAAATGAAGAAAATTTTGTTCCGGAAATGAGAGAGAGAGAGAGACCCCGGACACTGTTTTCTGCATTTTACTATGGTTTTCAATAGAGGCGACGGATCCGCAGGCGGATTCCGTCAAAAACGGATGCTGGCGGATCCGCCGCCCATACGCGGCCATTGTACTAAATGGCGGATGCGGCGGATCCGCCGTTGTCCGCCATTTTGGCGGTCAAAAAAAAACGTTGCATTGGACGTTTTTTTGAAATGACGGACGCCAATTTTTTGGCGGATCCGTCCAAAAACGGACCTAACGGACGACCATCCGTCAAAATCCGTCACTAATGCAAGTCTATGGGAAAAAAACGGATCCGCCAAAAAAAATGGCGGATCCGTTTTTTTCACATTTTGACGGATTTTGACTGACGTCGCACGACTGAAGTGTGAAAGAGGCCTAAGAAAAAATACACAAAAATTGAAACTATACATGGACTATTACCCTTACTGCAAGCCAGACATTTATTCTTTTTCAAAACTCAAGTGCTGCTGGACACCACTGCTCTCATTTAGTTGTGTTCGGTTTAGTTTTGGAGAAAAAGTATGCCTTAACCAATTTGTTTCTTACATAAATGCACAATAGCTTCTACCACAGGGTAAATCACTGAATAGTTCTCTGCATAGTTTTAAAAAAGTACTCCCATCAACATTTTTATCATCTTAATATGTTGCAATCATCATATGATATAGCACTATGTACTTTCAATTGCTCATTTTGCCCTTCTACCCAGCCAATTGTTTTCTTTTCCATTAGGTCTATGACATGACGTAATTAATAACTGACTAGCTGAATCCTTATAAGCTGTATGTAGAAGCAGGAGGTCACTGCAAGAGGGGGGTGGAGTAGAGCAGCTGGGTCTGGAGTTGAAGATGGGAATGATTTCTGCAAGGACAAGAAACTTCCTGTTTCTTCATAGAGCAGAGAAAACAAGGGTTAGCTGGGTGAAGGGCATAATGAGCAATTGTAAGTACACAGTGCTATATGATGACTGCAATATATTAAGAGGATAAAAACTTTGATGGGAGGAGTGCTTTAATGCCAGCAATAATCTCATTGACTTCTAAAGGTCATACAACCATGGTAATGTGTAGCCTACAATGCCTTCTGTGGGCCTAACAAGTCTCTTGGTTGTATCCTTACCACACCGAGGAATACTTTATTAAATGTTCTTGTACAGTCCAGTAACCTACAGAAGTTTGAGCATTTTCTTATAGTTAAACCTATAAACGTGATGCACAACCAGTATATTTAAATAAATGTCAGTTTTACTAATCACATATGATAAGTATATTAAAAACAATCAGGGAAAATCGTCCTAAACTACAGTAGATAAAAAGCTGGTCACGGGAGTATCACAATCTAACGTATATATTCACATACATTGATGTAGAAAGTACCGTATATACTTGTGTATAAGCCAATATTTTCAGCCCATTTTTTAAGGCTGAAAATCCCCCTCTCGGCTTATACGCGAGTCATATACGCCAGGGGGTCGGACGCGTATCTGCAGCCCCCCTGCTTCTCCCACGATCTCAGGCTCCTTCCTTCAGCGGTCACGTGGTACCGCTCATTAAAGTCATGAATATGCGCATATTCATGACTTTAATGAGCGGTACCACGTGACCGCTGCAGGAAGGAATAGCTGCCGGAGACCGCAGGAGAAGCAGGGGGGCTGCAGAGACGCTCCAGTATGGGGTAAGTATGAGCGATATTCACTTGTCCCCGGTCCACCGCTGCGCTCCGCTCTGTCCTCGCGTCCTCTGGCTGTGACGTTCAGGTCAGAGGGCGCGATGACGTAGTTAGTGCGGGCCGCGCCCTCTGCCTGAGCGCTCACTGACAGAGGACTCGGAACACAGCGGTGCGCAGCCGTAGACCGGGGAGAGGTGAATATTTCAGGTGTCGGGGCCCTGAGCCAGCGGTGACACTGGCACCTGTCCCCCATAGCACGCCGGTGTCCCCGCCTGCTCAGGACACTGGCACCTGGCCCCCAGCGACGAGGTGAGTATGTCATTTTTTTTTTTTTTTTTTCATTTGCAGCAGCATCATAAGGGGCATAAAATATATGGAGCATCTTATGGGGCCTATTCTATGTAGCATTTTATGGGGGCATAATCTATGGAGCGTCTATGGGAGCATAATCTATGGCGCTGTCACGCTGTCTAATGATATGAATACAATGTCAGTAAACTATTTATACAGGAACCACACTCTATACAACATATAGTTTAGCAACATCAGAATGTAAGTATAAATAGATTTACCTGACACGATATCTGCAGAACTTAGGGTAAATCTTGAGGACTAGATGTGCAGAAACGATTTCTGTTTACTTCAGGGTTAATCTTGAGGACTTGATGAGCTGTAACAGGAAAGAGGAGGACCGGGGTCTAACCTGACCCTACACTGGGGTCCTAACTAATCCCTTACCTTGGAGGTACTGATAATGGTTCAGAGGTCCAAGTCTCCAGCCTAACCCTGTCTCCTATCAGACCCTGAACCCTGTAATCAGTCCTAAGAAGGATCCTGATTACCACCAAAGGGATATGGGCTGATCTCAGCTAAATACACAGATAAGACATATAAGACAGACAGGATAGCACTCACTTGCATACACACTCAAACACCGAAGGAACATAAATGGTCTGGGAAATAAACTCTAAGCAAGTTGAGCTTAAAACAACTAAGGAGCTCTCAACTTAAGTCAATACAGATTCATTCCTATCTGTGGACTGAATGAAGGATTTCACTGGCAACTCCCAAAGCAGACAACCAGGAATTTAAAGGAAACCAATCAACAAATAATCAATTGCAGCCGGGAGAAACTGCACCCAGTCCCAGCACCGAGCACAGACAGAATTAACTCCCTAGCTGCCAAACACAAAGAAACAGCAACTCAGCTGTGAGAAGTCAAAATGTGCAACCGCGACGATCTTCGTGGCAATGCACACATGACAGTACCCCCCCTTCTACGAGGGACCTCCGGACCCTCAGGGCCAGGCCTGCCCGGGTGAGTTCTGTGGAAGGTCCGAACCAAACGATCTGCGTTAACATCAGACGCAGGGACCCACGTCCTCTCCTCCAGACCATACCCCTTCCAATGCACCAAGTACTGAAGGGACCGGCGATTCAGACGTGAGTCAATGATTTTTGATACTTGAAATTCCAAGTTGCCATTGACCAACACTGGAGGAGGAGGTAGAGGTGACGATAT
This sequence comes from Oophaga sylvatica, assembly GCA_033576555.1. NCBI lineage: Eukaryota > Metazoa > Chordata > Amphibia > Anura > Dendrobatidae > Oophaga > Oophaga sylvatica. The sequence goes on from JARQOD010000005.1 coordinate 301,024,071, forward strand.
GACTGGTGCCACATACCTTTTAAGTAATGACTTGTGGAACACATTATGAATTTTAAACGTAGGAGGGAGTTCCAGACGAAATGCCACAGGATTAATTATGGAACTGATCCTGTACGGCCCGATGAATCTGGGACCCAGTTTCCAGGAGGGCACTTTAAGTTTTATATTCCTGGTAGACAACCATACCAGATCGTTCACATTCAGATCTGGACCAGAAACTCTCCTCCTATCAGCCATACGTTTGTAACGGTTCCCCATCGCACTCAGATTATTCAATACACCTCTCCACACAGAAGCAAGTGACGACGAGAAACGCTCCTCCTCAGGAACCCCAGAAGGACCCCCCCATTGAAAGTACAAAACTGGGGATGAAAACCATATGCCCCAAAAAACGGGGACTTACCAGTGGACTCGCTCCGCCTGTTGTTAAGAGCGAACTCTGCCAGAGGCAAGAAAGAAGACCAGTCCTGGTTCTCCGAGACAAAACACCGGAGATATGTCTCTAAACTCTGATTCAGACGCTCTGTCTGACCATTGGTCTGCGGATGAAAAGCCGAGGAAAACGACAATTGCATCCCCCGACGTAAACAAAATGCCCTCCAAAATTTGGACACAAACTGAGACCCCCTATCTGACACCACATCAGAAGGCAACCCATGAAGTCTCACGATCTCCCTAATGAACACCTGCGCCAGAGTTTTAGCATTAGGGAGTGCAGGAAGAGCAACGAAATGTGCCATCTTACTGAACCTGTCAACAACCACCAGTATGACAGTATTCCCTGACGACGGAGGAAGGTCCGTAATGAAGTCCATAGATAAATGAGTCCATGGACGCTCCGGAAGTTTCAAGGGTAAAAGGGTCCCAGACGGACGGGTATGAGGGGTTTTAGAGCGAGCACAAACCCCACAGGACGCGACAAAAGTTATAACATCTTTATTAGCGTTAGGCCACCAAAATCGGCGAGAAAGGAGATCTAAAGTAGCCTTACTCCCTGGATGTCCTGCTAAAGCAGAATTATGATGTGCCTCAATAACCTTTTGTCTCAACTGATTCGGGACAAACAGTCTCCCTGGAGGTCCTGCAGGGGCGTCCCCCTGAGCCTCTAACACCTCCTCCTCAAGCTCAGAACATACAGCCGACACTACCACCCCCTCCTGAAGGATAGGAATCGGGTCATCCGTTTTCCCGGCCCCTGGGAAACTGCGAGACAAGGCATCAGCCTTTACATTCTTAGACCCCGGGCGATAAGTGACGACAAAATTAAACCTGGTAAAAAACAACGACCATCGAGCTTGTCTGGAATTCAGACGCTTAGCGGATTCTAAATACAGCAGGTTCTTGTGATCAGTAATAACGGTGACCGGGTGGACTGCCCCCTCCAAAAGTGACGCCATTCTTCAAAAGCCAATTTAATGGCCAAAAGTTCCCTATTGCCGATATCATAATTCCTTTCGGCGGACGACAATTTCTTAGAAAAGAAAGCGCACGGATGCCATTTACCAGGGGACGGACCCTGGGACAATATAGCACCCACCCCTACGTCAGACGCGTCCACCTCAACAATGAACGGCTGAGATACATCTGGTTGGATGAGAACGGGTGCCGAAGCAAAACATCTCTTCAAAGAGGAAAAGGCTTGGCAAGCCTTGTCCGACCACCTAGAAAAATCCGTCCCTTTTCTCGTCATGTCAGTGAGAGGTTTGACGACAGACGAGAAATTACAAATAAATTTCCGGTAGTAATTAGCAAACCCCAAAAAACGCTGCAGAGCCTTAAGATCCCCTGGCTGATCCCATTCAAGCACTGCTCTCACCTTTTCAGGGTCCATACGGAAACCGGAGGCTGACACCAAAAAACCCAAAAACTGAAGTTCCTGTACGGCAAAAACACACTTCTCCAGTTTGGCGTATAGTTTATTGTCTCGCAAGATCTGCAACACCTGTCTCACATGCTCCTGGTGAGACACAAGATCTGGCGAGTAAATTAAAATGTCATCCAAATATACGACCACAAACAGCCCCACAAGGTGACGAAAAATGTCATTAACAAAATGTTGGAATACTGCTGGTGCAGTAGTCAGACCAAAAGGCATGACCAGGTTTTCATAATGTCCCTCCGGCGTGTTAAACGCCGTTTTCCACTCATCCCCCTCTTTTATCCTAATCAGATTATACGCCCCCCTGAGATCCAATTTAGAGAACCATTTGGCGCCAACAATTTGATTGAAGAGATCAGGAATAAGAGGGAGTGGATACGGATCTCGAACAGTAATCCGATTAAGTTCGCGGAAATCCAAGCAAGGGCGTAGGCCTCCATCTTTTTTCTTCACAAAGAAGAACCCCGCGGCCACAGGGGAAGATGAAGGTCTAATATGCCCTTTGGCCAGACTTTCAGAAATATAATCTTTCATAGCCTGCCTTTCAGGACCAGAAAGATTATACAACCTAGCTTTAGGCAACTTAGCATCAGGAAGTAGATTAATAGAGCAGTCATACACGCGATGAGGAGGCAACTCCCGACACCCCTCCTCAGAGAAAACATCCCCAAAATCCTCCAAAAAAGGAGGCAATGTACTAGGCACGACCGCACTGATGACTGTGTTCATGCAGTTGCTTTTGCAAAACTCACCCCATTGGCTTATCTCTCTGGACTGCCAATTAATCACAGGGTTATGTTTAACCAGCCAAGGAAGTCCCAACACAATGGGAGTAGGTAGACCCTCCAACACATAACAAGATAATTGTTCCCTATGTATTGCCCCTACCCGAAGGTCAATGTTATGAACCTCATGAACAAAGCTACCTTGGCCGAGAGGCCTGGCGTCAATGGAGAAAATAGGGATCGGTTTGACCAATACACTCAGATGCATACCTTGAGCCTGAGCAAACTGAGCGTCAACCAGATTAGCCCCGGAACCACTATCCAGAAGAACAGACAATCTCTTCACTCTAGTACCAACCACCACCTCCACTGGTACAAGGAACTGAGAAGAACCGGCGGATGAAATACATACTCCCAGGTTGTCGTCCACCACACAACCTGGGATTAGCAGTTTTCCGGCGACTTTTTACTTAACAAGACACGGGATGGACATTCTCCAACAAAATGTCCCTCTTTCCCGCAAAAAAAACACCTTCTAGTCCTGCGGCGTGCCGCCAATCCCCTACTACGAAAAGATGTCCCTCCCAACTGCATAGGTTCATCCGAACAGACAAGGGGAACCTCAACATAAGGGACTTTAGTAGTAGGTGGAGTAACAACAGGGAGTGGAGTTACCTCACCCCTCTCCCGAAGCCGTCTATCAGTACGGATAGCTAGGGCCATAGCAGCCTCCAGAGAAGGAGGAGACTCATACTGAGCCAAAACGTCTTTTAATTTGTCAGAAAGCCCATGACAAAACTGGCTCCTAAGAGCTGGGTCATTCCACTGAGTATCCGTGGCCCATCTACGAAACTCAGAAGCAAATTCCTCCGCCGGACGATCTCCCTGCTGTATCTTACGTAATTTGGTCTCAGCAAGAGAGACCCGATCTGGGTCATCATATACCAATCCCAGGGCAGTAAAAAATTGATCTACAGACTGTAGAGCCGGGGATCCCGGAGGAAGGGAAAATGCCCAGGATTGAGGGTCCCCTTGAAGAAGTGAGATAACAATTCCCACCCTCTGCTCATCACTCCCTGATGATCGCGGCCGAAGCCGAAAATACAATTTACATGCCTCCCGGAAGGTAAAAAATTTGTCTCGCCCACCAGTGAACCTATCTGGGAGAGCTACTTTAGGTTCAACTCTGGTTTGCTCCAGGGGAGACAAAACTTTGGACTTAATGTCCGTCAGCTCCATGGATAATCCCTGCAACTGCAGAGCCAGCTGGGCTACTGGATCCATGGTAACTAGAGATAATTTTTAAGGCCAGTGAAAATGTCACGCTGTCTAATGATATGAATACAATGTCAGTAAACTATTTATACAGGAACCACACTCTATACAACATATAGTTTAGCAACATCAGAATGTAAGTATAAAATAGATTTACCTGACACGATATCTGCAGAACTTAGGGTAAATCTTGAGGACTAGATGTGCAGAAACGATTTCTGTTTACTTCAGGGTTAATCTTGAGGACTTGATGAGCTGTAACAGGAAAGAGGAGGACCGGGGTCTAACCTGACCCTACACTGGGGTCCTAACTAATCCCTTACCTTGGAGGTACTGATAATGGTTCAGAGGTCCAAGTCTCCAGCCTAACCCTGTCTCCTATCAGACCCTGAACCCTGTAATCAGTCCTAAGAAGGATCCTGATTACCACCAAAGGGATATGGGCTGATCTCAGCTAAATACACAGATAAGACATATAAGACAGACAGGATAGCACTCACTTGCATACACACTCAAACACCGAAGGAACATAAATGGTCTGGGAAATAAACTCTAAGCAAGTTGAGCTTAAAACAACTAAGGAGCTCTCAACTTAAGTCAATACAGATTCATTCCTATCTGTGGACTGAATGAAGGATTTCACTGGCAACTCCCAAAGCAGGCAACCAGGAATTTAAAGGAAACCAATCAACAAATAATCAATTGCAGCCGGGAGAAACTGCACCCAGTCCCAGCACCGAGCACAGACAGAATTAACTCCCTAGCTGCCAAACACAAAGAAACAGCAACTCAGCTGTGAGAAGTCAAAATGTGCAACCGCGACGATCTTCGTGGCAATGCACACATGACAGGCGCATCATATGGGGGCATAATCTATGGAGCATCTTATGGGGATAATCTATGGAGCATTTTATGGGGGCATAATCTATGGAGCATCACATGGGGAATAAAATATATGGAGCATCTTATAGGGCATAATCTATGGAGCATTTTTTATGGGGCCATAACCTTTATGGAGCAGCATATGGGGCATATTATTCTATGGAGCATCTTATGGGGCTCATCATGAACTTTATGGAGCATTATATGGGGTGTATTTTGTATGGAGCATCTTATGGGGCCATCATGAACTGTATGGAAAATTATATGGGGCTCCTGATTCAATATGGATATTCAAAAACATTTAACCTACTGATGTCTCAATTAGATTTACTTTTATTGGTATCTACAGTACAGACCAAAAGTTTGGACACACCTTATAATTCAACGATTTTTCTGTATTTTCATTACTGAAAATTGTAGAATCACACTGAAGGCATCAAAACTATGAATTAACACATGTGGAATTATACATTACACTTAACAAAAAAGTGTGAAACAACTGAAAATATGTCTTATATTCTAGGTTCTTCAAAGTAGCCACCTTTTGCTTTGATTACTGCTTTGCACGCAGAAAAGGTGAATGGATGGAATCTACATGCCTGGTTCCCACCGTGAAGCATGGAGGAGGAGGTGTGATGTTGGGGGGGTGCTTTGCTGGTGACACTGTTGGGGATTTATTCAAAATTGAAGGCATAGTGAACCAGTATGGCTACTACAGCATCTTGCAGCAGCATGCTATTACATCCGGTTTGCATTTAGTTGGACCATCATTTATTTTTCAACAGGACAATGACCCCAAACACACCTCCAGGCTGTGTAAGGGCTATTTGACCAAGAAGGAGAGTGATGGGGTGCTACGCCAGATGACCTGGCCTCCACTGTCACCAGACCTGAACCCAATCGAGATGGTTTGGGGTGAGTTGGACCGCTCACTGCTTCAATTTTGAATAAATCCCCAACAGTGTCACCAGCAAAGCACCTCCACACCATCACACCTCCTCCTCCATGCTTCACGGTGGGAATCAGGCATGTAGAGTCCATCCGTTCACCTTTTCTGCGTGCAAAGCAATAATCAAAGCAAAAGGTGGCTACTTTGAAGAACCTAGACTATAAGACATATTTTCAGTTGTTTCACACTTTTTTGTAAAGTGTAATGTATAATTCCACATGTGTTAATTCATAGTTTTGATGCCTTCAGTGTGATTCTACAGTTTTCATGAATATACAGAAAAATCTTTGAATGAGAAGGTGTGTCCAAACTTTTGGTCTGTACTGTATTTTTATTTTTTAAAATTTACCAGTAGCTGCTGCATTTTCCACCCTAGGCTTATACGCGAGTCAATAAGTTTTCCCAGTTTTTTTTGTGGCAAAATTAGGTGGGTCGGCTTATACATGAGTATATATGGTAAACTGTGACCATCAAGGGATTACAAATGATCACTTCCATAGAGGTTGCTGTAGGGTTCCCTTGTAAAAAGCTTTAGGTGAAACGTGCGTTGGGCATGTGGCAGTAACTGTGGGGTCAGCATCCATTCAGTCTCCTTGTCAACCTCTTGTTTATCGTGCAGTACATATATCTCCGTGTAAGCAGCTGATTTATTTTTATCTTTATGTGCTTATATTTTACACAGCAAATGTTCCTAAAGCACTTGTCAGTTTACCCTTTATGGGTCACACCAATAGGTTTATAGTTATTTGAATGACCATTAATTAGAATAGCAATTTTGTTTGAAAAATATACCAGAGTACAATGTTTATCCATATTAACAGCGAATACTTTTATATTTACACCTCTTGATGTTTACTTATACTTTTGTGATACATCTGGATGCAAGTATAATCTGGATACATTATTTTTGCATTTAATATGATCTTTGACTGATTACATTTTAGTATGCTACAGCAACCTCTATGTAAGCGATATTATGTAATCCGTTGGTGTTCATTTTCTACATGTACAAGTGTTTCTCACAAAATTAGAATATCATCAAAAAGTTAATTTATTTTGGTTCTTCAATACAAAAAGCAAAACTCATATAGAGTCAATACAGAGTGATCTATTTCAAGTGTTTATTTCTGTTAATGTTGATGATTATGGCTTACTTCCAATGAAAACCTGAAAGTCATCTCAGCAATTAGAATAGTTAGAATACTTTATAACACCAGCTTGAAAAAAATGATTTTAACCCCTTCATGACCTTGCCATTTTTTGCAATTCTGACCAGTGTCCCTTTATGAGGTAATAACTCAGGAACGCTTCAACGGATCCTAGCGATTCTGAGATTGTTTTTTCATGACATATTGGGCTTCATGTTAGTGGTAAATTTAGGTCGATAATTTTTGCGTTTATTTGTGAAAAAAATGGAAATTTGGCGAAAATTTAGCAATTTTCAAATTTTTAATTTTTATTCTGTTAAACCAGAGAGTTATGTGACACAAAATAACATTTCCCACATGTCTACTTTACATCAGCACAATTTTGGAAACAAAATTTTTTTTTTTGTTAGGAAGTTATAAGGGTTAAAATTTGACCAGCGATTTCTCATTTTTACAGCAAAATTTACAAAACCATTTTTTTTAGGGACCACCTCACATTTGAAGTCACTTTGAGGGTCAATATGGTAGAAAATACCCAAAAGTGACACCATTATAAAAACTGCACCCCTCAAGCTACTCAAAACTACATTCAAGAAGATTATTAACCCTTCAGGTGCTTCACAGGAACTAAAGCAACGTGGAAGGAAAAAATGGACATTTTAATTTTTCCAACAAAAATTTTATTTTAGCATCAATTTTTTCATTTTTGCATGGGCAATAGGATAAAATGGATCCTAAAATTTGTTGGGCAATTTCTCCTGAGTACACAGATACCTCATATGTGGTCATAAACCACTGTTTGGGCGCACGGCAGGGCTCAGAAGGGAAGGAGCGCCATTTGAATGGAAAATATGCTGGAATATTTAGCGGTTGCCATGTCGCATTTGGAGAGTCCCTGTGTGCCTAAACATTGGAGCTCCCCCACAAGTGACCCCATTTTGGAAACGACCCCCCAAGGAACTTATCTAGATGCTTAGTGAGCACTTTGAACCCCCAGGTGCTTCACAAATTGATCCGTAAAAAAAAAAGTACTTTTTTTTTTTTACAAAAATTTTATTATAGCCTCAGTTTTGTTCATTTTCACATGGGCAACAGGATAAAATGGCTCCTAAAATTTGTTGGGCAATTTTTCCTGAGTACACAGATACCTCATATGTGGTCATAAACCACTGTTTGGGCGCACGGTAGGGCTCAGAAGGGAAGGAGCGCCATTTGACTTTTTGAATGGAAAATTAGCTCCAATCGTTAGCGGACACCATGACGCGTTTGGAGAGCCCGTGTGCCTAAACAGTGAAAATTGTAACCCTAATTCTAACCCTAAGGCTAACCCTAAGGCTGGGTTCATATTGCGTTTTACCAGCCCGTTCAACACATAGCGTTGACGGGCGGGTAACGGTATAGCATTACGCGATCACGTTATGCTATACCCGCTAGCGCAGATGAATCAGCAGATGATTCATCTGCGCTAGCGGTGACGGAGCCCAGCCGCTGCAGGCCGCGTCCGAGGCTCCGTCACTGAATGAAGGCACGTCGCGAACGCATGCCGCTTTACGGCATGCGTCGCGATGTGCCCGCAAATGGACTGCCATAACGCAATATGAACACAGCCTTATAATCGTAACCCTAACCCTAATAAAAAGATTAAAAAAATATATATATATTTTTTTATTTTATTTGTCCCTACCTATAGGGGTGATAAATGGGGCGATTATTTACTTTTTTTTTATTTTGATCACTGTGAGAGTTTATCACAGTGATCAAAATAAATTTCTGGACTCTGGAGGGCACACTGCGCATGAGCTGGCCGGCGGGCGCACTGCGCATGAAATGGCGGCGCTGTAATGTATGTAGTACAGTTCATATAGCGTCTTGTGCTTGGGTGCGATGAACATACATGAGACACAGGTTTGATATAGAAAGTCCTGTATTACTTCATACAAGTTGGCAAAAATAGTCACACAGTTTGCAGACACAGAAGCAGGAGACACAGCAGGCCAGAGTAATCTAAGCTCAGCAATCACTCTCCACAACAGATTCAGGATCTTCTTCTCTGTTACCGTAAGTCCATGCAAACGTGGGTCTTTCAAAGAGCAGGGTTCAGAGTCCACAAGTGCTTCAGAGTTCCTCAGTAGGAATAGCTGGAGTACAAGGTCCAAGGCTTACAGGAGTCAAGTCACAGGTTCACTGTAGGCTAGATTCTGAAGCACTGATTGCTCAGCTGTGGCTGCTTAAGAAGCAAGAGGAGAGAATCAGGGCGGAACATGCAAGCTGAAAACTCCATATTGACTGAGGGCAAGATAGCTGCAGCAAGACAGAAAGTAAAATGGCTGACGAACAAACTGAGTTTCAGGAATATGTACATAGAACCTTACATTACTCCCCCCTTAAGGACAACCTCCGGATGACCTCAGACCAGGCTTGTGTGGGTACCTCTGATGAAACTGACGGAGCAAGCGAGGAGCATTAACGTTATTGACTGGTTCCCATGAGTTGTCCTCCACTGGGTAGCCCTGCCATTTAATCAGATATTGTAACTGATTTCTATACAACCTGGAATCTAAAATCCTTTCCACCACAAATTCCTCCTGACCATCGACCAGCACAGGGCCAGGGCAAGGAGAAGAACGTCCAGGAAACGTATTGGGTGTCGCAGCCTTTAGTAGGGATACATGAAAGACAGGGTGGATTCTCATAGTTCTGGGCAGTTGAAGACGACAAGCAACGGCACTTATAATTTTACTGATTTTATAGGGTCCAATGTACTTATGTCCCAACTTAGACGATGGAATCCTTAACTTAAGATTTCTGGTTGACAGCCAGACCAAGTCTCCTACCTTGAAAGCTGGTGCAGGTTTACGAAATTTATCTGCTGCTTTCTTGTACCTTTCCTGAGCCGATTCCAGATTCTCCTTTAGAAGATCCATATTCTTCTGTAAAGACGTGATTCTTTCAGCCACTGCTGGTAAAGGCGTTTCTATGGGAAATCGTGGTAGAATGTTAGGATGAAAACCTAGATTAGAGTAAAAAGGAGACTGTTTAGTGGAGGCACTCAGAGTTGTTATAAGAGAACTCAGCTAATGGAAGTAGATCCACCCAATCATCCTGTAGGTGGCAGATAAAGCAGCGGAGATACTGCTCCAGGGTTTGATTGGTTCGTTCGGTCTGTCCATTAGTCTGGGGATGAAAAGCAGAAGAAAGGTTTACTTTAATGTCCAATGCTGCACAGAAATTTTGCCAAAACCTAGAAGTGAATTGCACCCCTCGATCCGAAATAACCTCATCCGGTACTCCATGTAAGCGAAACACATCTTTAATCATCAAATCTGATGTCTGTTTTGCAGTGGGTAAGCCGACACAAGGGATAAAATGAGCTGCCTTTGTTAGATGGTCAACCACCACTAGAATGGTGTTCTTCCCTTGAGAGGTTGGTAACTCCACAATGAAGTCCATAGAAATGGATCCCCACGGGCGGGACGGGGTGGGAAGAGGCTGTAACAGACCAGTTGGTGAGGAGCGAGGTGTTTTGCATCTTGCACAGACTTCACATGAAGTGACATAGTTTAAAACATCCTTCCTGCAAGTGGGCCACCAAAAGAAACGAGAAAGAAATTCCTGTGTCTTTAGAATTCCTCTATGCCCAGCTATTTTGGAATCGTGAATGAGTTGCAATACTCTCAATCTGACTGTTTCAGGAATATACAGGCGTTGTCCCTGAATCCACACACCATTCTTAAAGACAAGACTTACATCCCTTGGGGGTTGTGCCAAAAAGGAATCCGCATGGTATGCTTCCTTGATGTCCTTAAGTAGGTCTTGATTATGAATCACTCCTAGGAATCTAGAGTCAGGAAGAATAGTCTTAGGAGGAGTAATTAGACGTGTCTCTGCTGAGTAAATCCTAGAGAGTGCATCAGCCTTTCCATTGCGCGATCCTGGTCTATAAGAAATGATAAAATTAAATTGGTTTAAGAAAAGATTCCAGCGAGCCTGGCGAGGAGTCAGGCACTTAGCCGACCTGATAAATTCAAGGTTACGATGGTCTGTCAGGACGACTATTTGCTGTGCAGCTCCTTGAAGAAGGTGTCTCCATTCTTTGAAGGCGGCAATAATGGCCAATAACTCTCTATTGCCCACATCGTAGTTCCTCTCAGTCGAAGACAACTGCTGGGAAAAGAAGGCACAGGGATGCAAGACATTCTTCTCACCTGTTCTCTGAGAGAGTATAGCTCCAACGGCACAGTCTGACCATCCACCTCTATTATGAAGGCAAGCTCGGGGTTGGGATGTACTAGGATAGGTGCAGTGGTAAATTTATCTTTTAGACGGGAAAATGCTTCCTGGGCTTGGGGAGTCCAGGAGAACCTAGACTCTTTCCGGGTAAGTTGGGTGATAGGTGACACTACCTCAGAGAAATTCCTAATGAAACGTCTATAGAAGTTGGCAAACCCGATGAAGCGCTGTACCTCCTTCACATTTCTAGGACTTGGCCAATCCTTGATGGCTTGGGTTTTGCTTCCATCCATACTAATTCCCTGTGTAGACAGTACATACCCCAGAAATTGAATTTCGGTCCTATGGAATTCACACTTTTCAAGTTTGATGTAAAGATGATTTTGTCTTAGACGTTCCAAGACCATTCTCACATGTCCATGATGTTCCTCTGTGGAATTAGAAAAAATTAGAATATCATCCAAATAAATCACCACGAATGTATCTAGGAGATCCCTGAAGATGTCATTCACCAAGTGTTGGAAAGTGGCTGGGGCGGTACTCAGACCAAAAGGCATAACTAGATATTCAAAGTGTCCATAGCGTGACCTGAATGCAGTCTTCCATTCATCCCCAGGTCTAATACGGACTAAGTTATAGGCCCCACGAAGATCTAGTTTAGAGAAAATTTTGGCATGTCGCACTCTCTCCAATAACTCAGGGATTAAAGGCAATGGATAACGGTTTCTAATAGTAACCTTATTGAGTTCCCTATAGTCTACGCAGGGTCTCAGAGATCCATCTTTCTTCTTTACAAAGAAGATGGGTGCACCTGCAGGAGATGAAGAGGGGCGTATGAAGCCCTTGGCTAGATTTTCGTCTATGTAATCCTTTAAAGCCTTTAGCTCGGGCCCCGCCAGGGGGTAGATCTTACCAAAAGGTATCTCTGCTCCAGGCAATAATTCAATTGGACAATCATATGGACGGTGAGGAGGAAGCTGGTCAGCGTTCTTCTTGTCACATAAATCCACATAGTCCTGGTATACAGCTGGTAGTTCAGGGACTGACATGGTTCCTTTAGGAACAGAGCAGGCTGAAACTTTTGGACTCATCTGTTTCTCTGGAAAGTGTAATTCCTTGGTCTCCCAGTTAATGGTAGGATTCTGAGCCTGCAGCCATGGTAGCCCTAGAATAATGGGAAAGTGGGGAGAAGAGATAAGCATAAAGGACAGTTTCTCTTGATGATCTTTACCCATAAGTACCCTCAAAGGCTCTGTTTCCTGATTCACTGGTCCAGAGGTCAGCAGGGAGCCATCCACAGTTTCCATCTGTACTGGAGTAGCCTTCTTCACTGAACGTATCCCCTGTTTCAGAGCAAAGGAGACATCCATAAAATTACCACTTGCCCCTGAGTCGATCATAGCAGAGCTAGACACCCAAGCTGAGTCAACCCAGAGTTTGATGGAAAGAAAGCAATGAGAATTGTTTTTCTTACAACTCAGCTGGGACACCACTGAGGAAACTTGAAAAATGGCAGCGTTTACACAGTCAACGTCCTCAGAGGTAACGGAGTTTAAGTCCGAGAAATCAAGATCTGTTGCTGCAGATCTCTCTGGAGCCTGAGGCTCGGACCTGACAGATCCCCTCTCGCAACACTCACAGTGAATGAGTGCTGCAGTAGTCTTACGAGAACGGCTGGGGCAGTTTATAATGAAGTGCCCTGACTTACCACAATAGAAACATAGATTCTCCTTAAAACGATGTTCCTTGCGTGCATCACTAACCCGTCGTTGTAAAGAGTCTACCTGCATGGGTTCAGGTTCAGGTTCCCGTGTAATCCTACTCAAAGGTTCCTTAGCTGGAGAGGAAGGTAGGAAAAGGTTAGTGCGATTGCTTTCGAACCATCTCTCTTGCCTGCGTTCAGTCAGACGAGTATCAATACGGATGCAGTAGTTAATAAAGTCACCTAACGCAGTGGGAGGGTCGGCACGAGCAAGTTCATCCTTAATCAGTGGGGATAACCCCTTTCGAAAAATAGATTTCTTGGCGGAACTGTCCCAGGTGGTATCAAGGGCCCATCTCCTGAAATCCAAGGCATATTCAGCTACCGAGTGCTTACCTTGGCGCAAAGCTAACATGGCTGCTTCAGCTGTTGCACCTCGATTGGGGTCATCAAACACCTGCCCCATGGCTGAAATGGAAGCATCAAGATGATCCAAACATTCATCCTCAGTCTCAATCAGAGGGTTTGCCCACATCAAAGCCTTGTTGGTAAGCAACATAATTATAGTAAGCACCTTAGATCGTTCAGTGGGAAATTGTGAAGCATGTGCAGAAAAAAAAAGATTGCATTGATTAATAAATCCCCTGAATTTCTCACGTTCACCGCCAAAACGAAAAGGGGGCAACTTGGGAATCCCAGAACTCGGGGCTATGGCAGGAGCCTGGACTCGCCCCTCTAGAACCTCAATCCTGGCTCGCAAATCCTGGGTAGTCTGTCCAACCACTTGCAAATTGTGATTATTGAGGTCCTGTAGGTTTGTAAAACGGGTCTTTATATTCTGCAAATCTGCAAGGATATTATCAGTCACTCCGCAAAGTTCCTTTATGCGGGCCTCCATTTTCCAGATCTTTTAAGACAGGATTACTGGAAGAAGAGGAGAGGAAAAAAAAAAAAAAAAACAATAGTGTTTACCTGTGGTAACACTGCAGAGAGAAAAAAAATTAAGGGAACTGCTCACCTGGAATGGTTGTGAGAAGTCACAACCACTATCATCACAGAAAGTTCAACCAGACATCTGATATCCAGAGTTACAGCAGACAAAAAAGAGAAAAGAAAGAAAAAAAAACAATAGTGTTTACCTGTGGTAACACTGCAGAAAGAAAAAACTTAAGGGAATTGCTCACCTGGAATGGTTGTGGAAGTCACAACCACTGTCATCACAGAAAGTACAACCGGACGTCTGATATCCACAGTTACAGCAGACACAGCCTTCCAGACCCAGCAGACACTAACGTTTGGCTTCAGAATCTTGTAATGTATGTAGTACAGTTCATATAGCGTCTTGTGCTTGGGTGCGATGAACATACATGAGACACAGGTTTGATATAGAAAGTCCTGTATTACTTCATACAAGTTGGCAAAAATAGTCACACAGTTTGCAGACACAGAAGCAGGAGACACAGCAGGCCAGAGTAATCTAAGCTCAGCAATCACTCTCCACAACAGATTCAGGATCTTCTTCTCTGTTACCGTAAGTCCATGCAAACGTGGGTCTTTCAAAGAGCAGGGTTCAGAGTCCACAAGTGCTTCAGAGTTCCTCAGTAGGAATAGCTGGAGTACAAGGTCCAAGGCTTACAGGAGTCAAGTCACAGGTTCACTGCAGGCTAGATTCTGAAGCACTGATTGCTCAGCTGTGGCTGCTTAAGAAGCAAGAGGAGAGAATCAGGGCGGGAACATGCAAGCTGAAAACTCCATATTGACTGAGGGCAAGATAGCTGCAGCAAGACAGAAAGTAAAATGGCTGACGAACAAACTGAGTTTCAGGAATATGTACATAGAACCTTACAGGCGCCCATGAAACATCCCAGACGGACGCCGGGACGGATCCAGGAACATCGGAGGACCGGGAGAGGTGAGTAGGGGGGGTCGGAAGGTAAAGGGGGGAATCGGAAGGTGGGGGGAGTGGAGGCAAGGAGGAGGGGAGCATTTAGTGACGGCGGCGGCCGATCGCCGCTGTGACTCTGTGTGGGGGGGGGTCGGATCTCGGTCTCCAGCCATGGCAGATGCTATTGCAGCATCGGCCATGGCTGGATTGTAATATTTCACCAAATTTCATTGGTGAAATATTAGATTGCTCTGGCTGTTTCACTTTTAACAGCCAATCAGAGCGATCGTAGCCACGTGGGGGTTAAGCCAACCCCCCTGTGGTGAAGCACAAAGGGTCTTGTGCCTGCGGGTTGGGTGACCTTTTAGTGACCCCGGTCACCCGACCCGCAGGAACGCAATCCTTTCATGACACATACGCTGTGTCACCGGTCGGGAAGGGGTTAAAATCCGAAATGTTGGCCTACTGAAATGTATGTTCAGTAAATGGTCAGGCGAGTTTGCTGGCCAATCAGTCACAGTGATACTGTTGTTTATAAACTAGGAATTGGTACATTTGGCAGTGTGGACAGGTGCCAAGTGTCACGGGTGTGTCGCGGCGGAGATCGTCGCGATTGCACACCCTGACTTCGCACAGCTGAGTTTCTGGTGCTGGGTGTTTTTCGGCACTGAGGGAGTTAATTCTTTCTCCCTCGGTGCTGGACTGACCAGCCTCGCCCAGCTGCGATTGATGTTTTGTTAATTAGCTTCCTTCATATACCTGCTGGTCTGCTGGGGAAGTTGCCGGTGAAAGCATTCATTCAGACCAGCAGAACGGATCGTTTCTGAGAAGACTTAAGCTAAGAGTGCCTGTTGTGGTTTTTCCTCTCCTCGCTTATTGTTTATCTCCTTAACCTTTTGTGTTCCTCTGTAGTGGAAGTTTTGTATGCAAGGCAGTGTTTTCTTTGCCCCTTGTCTGTCTCGTTTGTCTTAGACTGTGTGTAAGCTGTGACCTGCCCATTCCCTGTGGTGGTAATCAGGGTCCTTCTCAGGACTAGATTACAGTGGTCAGGGATCTACAGGAGACAGGGTTACGCTGGCGGCCTGGACCTCTGTACCATTAACAGTACCTCCAGGTAGAGGGACTAGTCAGGACCCCAGTTCAGGGTCAGCATAGACCCCGGTCCACCTCTATCCTGAGACAGCGTGACACGTACACAGTGTAGACCCACAATACATAGGATATTATGTCAGGTAAGACATTGCTGGCAGATACTATGTATACATGTTAATATTTTCTATTATATGAAATATAGAATGTTGTCACATTAGATATATGTTACTATCATAGAATATATCTGTTATACGTCGTGACATTTTCACCGGCCACTCTAAAAGATTCTCCCCAGCTACCATGGATCCAGTAGCCCAGTTAGCTCAGCAGTTGCAGAGTTTGTCCATGGAGCTGATGGACGTTAAGTCCAAGGTTTTGTACCCCCGGGAGCAAACCAGATCTGAACCTAAAGTAGCTCTCCCGGACAGGTTCACTGGTGGGTGGGACAAATTTTTTACCTTCCGGGAGGCATGTAAATTATATTTTCGGCTACGGCCTCGGTCTTCGGGAGTGAAGATCAGAGGGTGGGAATTGTCATCTCGCTCTTACAAGGGGACCCTCAATCCTGGGCGTTCTCTCTTCCTCCGGACTCCCCAGCTCTCCAGTCAGTAGATCGATTTTTTACAGCCCTGGGTCTGGTATATGATGACCCGGATCGGGTCTCCCTTGCTGAAATGAACTTACGTAAGATACAGCAGGGAGATCGTCCGGCGGAGGAATTTTCTTCTGAGTTCCGTAGATGGGCCATAGATACTCAGTGGAATGACCCAGCTCTTAGGAGCCAGTTTTGTCAAGGATTATCTGACAAATTAAAAGATGTGTTGGCTCAGTATGATTCTCCCCCGTCACTGGAGGCCGCTATGGCCCTTGCTATTCGCATTGATAGACGGCTTCGGGAGAGGTGCGAGGTAACTCCGCCCCCTGTGAGGACTCCACCTTCTACTATAGTCCCTTATATTGAGGTTCCCCTGGTTTGTTCTGAGGAGCCTATGCAGTTAGGAGGGACATCGTTTCGAGGGAGGGGATCGGCGGTGCGCCGCAAGACAGGAAAGTGTTACTTCTGCGGGAGAAAGGGACATTTTGTTGGGGGGTGTCCATCCCGTACTTTGCTGAGCAAGGAGTCGCCGGAAAACTGTTGATCCCAGGTTGTGTGGTGGACGACAATCTGGGAGTATGTATTTCATCCCCAAGTCCGTCTCAGTTTCTCGTACCAGCGGAGGTGGTGGTAGGTACGAGAACTGAGAGGATTTCTGTTCTTCTGGTTAGTGGGGCCGCGGCTAATCTGGTGGACGCTCGGTTTGCCCAGGTGCAAGGTATGCAACTGAGTGTCTTGGCCAAACCTATCCCTATATTCTCTATTGACTGACTATTGACTATATTCTCTGCTTGCTGGGATCTGACTACTATTCAACTTTTCCTTTAAATGGTACAATCTCTACAACCTCTGCTTGCTGGGATCTGACTACTATTCAACTTTTCCTTTAAATGGTACAATCTCTACAACCTCTGCTTGCTGGGATCTGACTACTATTCAACTTTTCCTTTAAATGGTACAATCTCTGCAACCTCTGCTTGCTGGGATCTGACTACTATTCAACTTTTCCTTTAAATGGTACAATCTCTACAACCTCTGCTTGCTGGGATCTGACTACTATTCAACTTTTCCTTTAAATGGTACAATCTCTACAACCTCTGCTTGCTGGGATCTGACTTACTACTGTTCAACTTTTTCCTTTAAATGGTATATAACAGTGGCTGCTGAATGTTTGCTAAATTAATTTGTTGCATTGTATTCAATACTTACTGCTGTATAGCCATGCTGGGGCCAGTAGAGATGCTATCAGGTGCAAGGTGTTACCAGCATATGGATGCAGCCAGGCCCTGTGCCTTTGATTGTCTATCCTCCCCTGGTGTGCTGGGCAGCTGCTAATTTATCCCAAAGCAGCTACCATAACTCCTCCCACCTGATCCTCTACTCAGTCCTATATATTCAGTAGCAGTCTAAGGGGGGCACGCGTGTGGGGTCAGGCACGCACATGCAGCAGAAGTACCACTGCAGCAAAAGTACAGAGAAGCTGCAGTTATTTCAACGGCAGTTAGTCACGGCAGGAGTCAGGACCCCACACTATGTCTCTTTTGGGTATGTCTGCTGAGTAAGCACTTCTAATTACTTGTACCTGGCTTTTCTAATTACCCATCTTACTCTTTCACCATGTTTACATATGCCTTCACAGTGTTTGCTCCTTTAATCCTCTCTCTCCTTCGCTATCCCCAAACCCCAGCACCCTCTAATCAAATAATCATCTCCCCTTACCTCCTTCCTCCCCACCTATCCTCCTCTGCTGACCTGCTCCTCAACCTCAAATCTGTCCTAATAAAACACAAAACAAGCTTCCCTCTCTCCTTCTCCCACCTGCTCTCCCTTTCTCTGCTCCTCCTCACTGCTGGTGACATATCTCCCAATCCTGGACCTCCACAGTTCATACCCACCATTAGTACTCCTTCCTACCGCTCCCTATCTAATAGGAACTACCGCAATCTTTCCAACGTAAAACCTGTGCCATTGACACCCACCCCCCTGCTCCCTCTCTCTGGAGCACTCTGGAATGCCCGCTCCATCTGCAATAAGCTTCATGTGATTCATGACCTCTTTCTCTCTCGCAATCTTGCTTTCCTCGCCCTCACAGAAACATGGCTGACACCCTCTGACACCGCCTCCCCTGCTGCGCTGTGTTACGGTGGCCTCCAATTCACCCACACTCCTCGCCCTGGAAACAGACATGGTGGAGGAGTGGGTGTTCTCCTTTCCTCTAACTGCAACTTTAACACAATCCCACCTCTTCCCTCCCTAATCCTCCCTTCCTTTGAAGTCCACTCTGTCCGCATCTACTCTCCCTCCAACCTCCAAGTGGCCGTCATATACCGACCTCCAGGCCCGACCACTGCCTTCATCGACCAATTCACTACCTGGCTTCTTCACTTTCTCTCCACTGACATCCCCACCATCATCATGGGTGACTTCAACATCCCCACTGATACCCTTCAGTCAGCAGCCTCCAAGCTTCTGTCCCTTACTTCATCCTTTGGACTTACTCAGTGGTCCTCCTCAGCCACCCACACGGATGGTCATACATTAGACTTGGTCTTCACCCGCCTCTGCTCTCTATCTAACTTCACCACCTCCCCTCTCCCTCTATCCGACCACCATCTACTCACTTTCTCATCCCTGTCCTCCTCTCCTGTCACCCATGTCCAGCAACACGTGCACCCCCGCAGACACCTTGCACACCTAGACATCCACACACTCTCTGACTCTATTCTTTCACTGGCATCAATATCCTCACTCCACGATACAGACAGTGCCACTGCTTTCTACAATGCCACTCTCACATTGGCTATTGACACGGTCGCCCCTCTCGTTCATGGCAGAGTGCGACGTACCAACAGACAACCCTGGCACAATAACACCACTAAAAAGCTCCGGCAAGTGTCCAGGATTACAGAGCGGCGCTGGAAAAAAACAAATTCGCAAGACGACTTCACTGCATTCAAACAAGCAACACTCTCTTTCAAATCTGCCCTCACCTCTGCTAAACAGGCCTACTTCACAACCCTCGTATCTTCCCTATCCTACAACCCCAAACAGTTATTCAAAACTTTTAACTCCCTCCTCCGCCCACCACTGCCCCCTCCTACCTCCCTCATCTCTGCTGAGGACTTTGCCACACACTTCAAAAATAAGATCGACCAAACAAGGCAAGTCTTCATTGTTCAACCACCTCAACCACTTTGTATACCAGACCAATGCCCTAACCCCATAACCTCCCTCTCCAATATAACTGAAGGGGAGCTTAATTGTCTTCTCTCCAAATCGCACCTCACAACCTGTGCACTTGACCCCATCCCAACCCACCTCCTCCCCAACCTCACCACCACTATTATTCCATCCCTAACCCACCTCTTCAACCTATCACTAACTTCCGGTACCTTCCCTTCTGCTTTCAAGCATGCCACAATCACGCCTATCCTTAAAAAGCCAACCCTCGACCCAACCGCTATGTCCAGCTATCGCCCAATATCGCTGCTCCCATTCGCTTCCAAACTCCTGGAGCTGCATGTCCACGCTGAGCTTTCCTACCACTTCTCTTCTAACTTGCTCTTTGACACTCTACAATCTGGTTTCCGCCCCCATCACTCCACTGAGACAGCCCTGACCAAAATTACTAATGACCTACTTACAGCCAAAGCAAACGGACAATACTCTATACTCCTGCTTCTTGACCTGTCCTCTGCTTTTGACACAGTTGACCACTGCCTTCTACTACAGATTCTTTCCTCCTTTGGCGTCAAAGACCTCGCCCTATCTTGGATCTCCTCATACCTTTCCAACCGCACATTCAGCGTCTCCCACTCCCACACTACCTCCTCGTCCCACCCTCTCTCTGTTGGAGTTCCCCAAGGCTCTGTTCTAGGACCCCTACTCTTCTCAATCTATACACTTGGCCTGGGGCAACTCATAAAGTCCCACGGATTCCAGTACCACCTTTACGCTGATGACACTCAGATCTACCTCTCTGGCCCAGACATCACTTCTCTGCTATCCAGAATCCCGGAGTGTCTATCAGCCATATCCTCCTTCTTCTCCTCCCGCTTCCTCAAACTCAATGTGGACAAATCTGAACTCATAATCTTTCCCCCATCCCACAGATCTTCCTTACCTGACCTATCTACCACAATTAACGACATCACGCTTTCCCCCGTACCAGAAGTCCGCTGCCTCGGAGTAACCCTTGACTCTGCCCTGTCCTTCAAACCGCACATCCAAGCTCTTTCTACCTCCTGTCGCCTTCAGCTCAAAAATATTTCAAGAATCCGTCCTTTCCTCAACCCTCAATCTACTAAAATGATTGTGCACGCCCTCATCATCTCCCGCCTCGACTACTGCAACACCCTCTTCTCTGGCCTCCCTGCTAACACCCTCGCACCTCTCCAGTCCATCCTTAACTCTGCTGCACGACTAATTCACCTCTCTCCTCGCTACTCCTCCGCTTCTCCCCTCTGCAAATCTCTTCACTGGCTCCCATTCCCTCAGCGTATCCAGTTCAAATTACTAATACTGACCTACAAGGCCATCTATAATCTGTCTCCTCCATATATCTCTGAACTAATCTCCCGATATCTTCCCTCACGTAATCTCCGATCCTCCCAAGACATCCTTCTCTCCTCCACACTTATTCGCTCCTCACCCAACCGCCTCCAAGACTTCTCCCGAATATCCCCCATCCTCTGGAATTCTTTGCCCCAACACATCCGACTATCAAACTCATTCAGATCCTTCAGACGGAACCTGAAAACCCATCTCTTCAGGAAAGCCTACAGCCTGCAATGACCCTGCTGCCTCCTCACCACTACCGGAGTTATTGCCTCAACCAACACCGGAACTGCTGCAACCCCCCGACCTACTGTCTCCTGCCTCACAATCCTGTAGAATGTAAGCCCGAAAGGGCAGGGTCCTCTCCCCTCTGTATCAGTCTGTCATTGTTAGTTTGTTTACTGTAAGTGATACCTGTAATTTGTATGTAACCCCTTCTCATGTACAGCACCATGGAATCAATGGTGCTATAGAAATAAATATTAATAATAATAATAATTGACGCCAGGCCTCTCGGTCAAGGTAGCTTTGTGCAAGCCGTGCATAACATAGACCTTCGAGTGGGGGCAATACATAAAGAACTATTGTCTTGTTATGTGTTGGAGGGCCTTCCCACTCCTATTGTGTTGGGACTTCCTTGGTTAACTAAACATAACCCAGTTATTAATTGGCAATCCAGAGAGATAAGCCAGTGGGGTGAATTTTGCAATAGTAACTGCATGAACACGGTCATCGGGGCGGTCGTGCCTAGAACCTTACCTCCTTTTCTGGAGGACTTTGAGGATGTGTTTTCAGAGGAAGGGTGTCAAGAATTACCTCCTCATCGCGCGTATGACTGTGCTATAAAATTGCTTCCTGATGCTAAGTTACCAAAATCTAGGTTATATAACCTTTCTGGTCCTGAGAGGCAAGCTATGAAGGATTATATTTCGGAAAGTCTGGCCAAGGGGCATATTAGACCTTCATCTTCCCCAGTGGCCGCGGGGTTCTTCTTTGTGAAGAAAAAAGATGGAGGCCTACGCCCTTGCCTGGATTTCCGTGAGCTTAATCGGATTACGGTCCGAGATCCGTATCCGCTCCCACTTATTCCTGATCTCTTCAATCAGATTGTGGGCGCCAAATGGTTCTCTAAGTTGGATCTCAGGGGGGCGTATAATCTGATTAGGATAAAGGAGGGGGATGAGTGGAAGACGGCGTTTAACACTCCGGAGGGACATTATGAGAACCTTGTCATGCCTTTCGGTCTGACTACTGCCCCGGCGGTGTTTCAACATTTTGTTAATGACATCTTTCGCCACCTAGTGGGACAGTTTGTTGTCATTTATCTAGATGACATCTTAATTTACTCGCCGGATCTTGTGTCTCATCAGGAGCATGTGAGACAGGTGTTGCAGATCTTGCGAGACAATAAACTGTACGCCAAATGGGAGAAGTGTGTATTCGCCGTACAAGAACTTCAGTTTTTAGGATTCCTGGTGTCAGCTTCCGGTTTCCGTATGGACCCTGGGAAAGTGAAGGCTGTGCTTGAATGGGATCGGCCAGAGGATCTTAAAGCACTGCAGCGTTTCCTGGGGTTTGCTAACTACTACCGGAAATTTATTCGTAATTTCTCATCCGTTGTCAAACCTCTCACTGACATGACAAAAAAAGGGACGGATTTTTCTAGGTGGTCTGACAAAGCTTGTCAAGCATTTTCCTCCTTGAAAAAATGTTTTGCTTCAGCACCCATACTCATCCAACCTGATGCATCACAACCGTTCATTGTGGAGGTAGACGCATCTGACGTAGGAGTGGGTGCGGTATTATCTCAAGGTCCGTCCCCTGGTAAATGGCATCCGTGCGCTTTCTTCTCTAAAAAATTGTCGTCCGCCGAGAGGAATTATGATGTCGGTAATAGGGAACTCTTGGCTATTAAGTTGGCTTTTGAAGAGTGGCGTCACTTTTTGGAGGGGGCAGTCCACCCGGTCACCGTCATTACTGATCACAAGAACCTGCTGTATTTAGAGTCTGCAAAACGTCTGAATTCCAGACAAGCTAGATGGTCGTTGTTTTTTACCAGGTTTAATTTTGTCGTCACATATCGTCCTGGGTCAAAAAATGTAAAGGCTGATGCCTTATCTCGTAGTTTCCCAGGGGCCGGGAAGACGGATGACCCGGTTCCTATTCTTCAGGAGGGAGTTGTGGTGTCGGCTGTATGCTCTGAGCTTGAGGAGGAGGTATTGGAGGCTCAGGGGGACGCCCCTGTAGGACCTCCAGGGAGACTGTTTGTTCCAGATCAGTTAAGTCAAAAGGTTATCGAGGCACATCATAATTCTGCTTTGGCAGGACACCCAGGGAGTAAAGCAACTGTAGATCTCGTTTCCGCCGGTTTTGGTGGCCTAACTTAAATAAAGAGGTGGTAACTTTTGTCGCGTCCTGTGGGGTATGTGCGCGCTCTAAGACCCCACATACCCGTCCGTCTGGGGCCCTTTTACCGTTGAAAATCCCGGAGCGTCCATGGACCCATCTGTCTATGGACTTCATTACGGACCTCCCTCCGTCTTCAGGTAAAACTGTCATACTAGTTGTAGTTGACAGGTTCAGCAAAATGGCACATTTTATTGCTCTTCCTGCTCTTCCTAATGCTAAAACTCTGGCGCAGGTGTTCATTGGGGAGATTGTGAGACTTCACGGGTTGCCTTCCGATGTGGTGTCGGATCGGGGGTCTCAGTTTGTGTCCAAATTCTGGAAGGCATTTTGTTCTCGTCGGGGGATGCAGTTGTCATTTTCTTCGGCTTTTCATCCGCAGACCAATGGTCAGACAGAGCGTCTGAATCAGAGCTTAGAGACATATCTCCGGTGTTTTGTCTCAGAGAACCAAGAGGACTGGTCTTCTTTCTTGCCTCTGGCAGAGTTCGCTCTTAACAATAGGCGGAGCGAGTCCACTGGTAAGTCCCCGTTTTTTGGGGCATATGGTTTTCACCCCCAGTTTTGTACTTTCAATGGGGGGGCTCTTCTGGGGTTCCTGAGGAGGAACGATTTTCGTCGTCACTTGCTTCAGTGTGGAGAGGAGTGCTTAATAATCTGAGCACTATGGGGAACCGATACAAACGTATGGCTGATAGGAGGAGAGTGTCTGGTCCGGACCTAAGTGTGAACGATCTGGTATGGTTGTCTACCAAGAATATAAAACTTAAGGTTCCCTCCTGGAAACTCGGTCCCAGATTCATCGGGCCATACAGGATCAGTTCAATAATTAATCCGGTGGCTTTCCGTCTTGACCTCCCTTCTACGTTTAAAATCCACAATGTGTTCCACAAATCGTTGCTTAAGAGGTACGTGGCACCAGTTATACCGTCACCTCTACCTCCTCCTCCAGTGGTGGTCAATGGTAATTTGGAGTTTCAGGTATCGAAGATCATTGACTCACGTCTGAATCGCCGGTCCCTTCAGTACCTTGTTCATTGGAGGGGGTATGGTCCTGAGGAGAGGATGTGGGTTTCTGCGTCGGATATTAACGCAGACCGATTGGTTCGGGCCTTCCACACTACTCACCCAGATAGACCAGGCCCTGAGGGTCCAGAGGCCCCTCGTAGAAGGGGGGGTACTGTCACGGGTGTGTCGCGGCGGAGATCGTCGCGATTGCACACCCTGACTTCGCACAGCTGAGTTTCTGGTGCTGGGTGTTTTTCGGCACTGAGGGAGTTAATTCTTTCTCCCTCGGTGCTGGACTGACCAGCCTCGCCCAGCTGCGATTGATGTTTTGTTAATTAGCTTCCTTCATATACCTGCTGGTCTGCTGGGGAAGTTGCCGGTGAAAGCATTCATTCAGACCAGCAGAACGGATCGTTTCTGAGAAGACTTAAGCTAAGAGTGCCTGTTGTGGTTTTTCCTCTCCTCGCTTATTGTTTATCTCCTTAACCTTTTGTGTTCCTCTGTAGTGGAAGTTTTGTATGCAAGGCAGTGTTTTCTTTGCCCCTTGTCTGTCTCGTTTGTCTTAGACTGTGTGTAAGCTGTGACCTGCCCATTCCCTGTGGTGGTAATCAGGGTCCTTCTCAGGACTAGATTACAGTGGTCAGGGATCTACAGGAGACAGGGTTACGCTGGCGGCCTGGACCTCTGTACCATTAACAGTACCTCCAGGTAGAGGGACTAGTCAGGACCCCAGTTCAGGGTCAGCATAGACCCCGGTCCACCTCTATCCTGAGACAGCGTGACACGTACACAGTATAGACCCACAATACATAGGATATTATGTCAGGTAAGACATTGCTGGCAGATACTATGTATACATGTTGATATTTTCTATTATATGAAATATAGAATGTTGTCACATTAGATATATGTTACTATCATATAATATATCTGTTATATGTCGTGACACCAAGTCCTTCTGGAGAATGAAATTTCCATCTCCAACAAGCTTGTCGGCAGAGGGAAGCATGAAGTGCTCTAAAATTTCCTGGTACACAGCTGCGTTGACTTTGGTCTTGATAGAACATAGTGGACCTACACCAGCAGATGACATGGCTCCCCAAACCATCACTGATTGTGGAAACTTCACACTAGACCTCAAGTAGCTTGGATTGTGTGCCTCTCCTGTTATGAATGTGCTAGAGATGGTTTCTGAGCAGAGGCTCCCTCTGGTGGTTACAGACAGTACTGAACCTTTCAGCGAGGAATGGCAATCTGGGATCACTGACTGGTCTGGTATAAGGGAGGTTCCCTCCCATGATGGTTGCCGGTGATCAATTGTTCTTGTCTCAATTGTGGTTCCTGGTTCATTTGGAAGTTTGCTGAGTCTTGCCTGCATCTTCTGCTATCAGATAAGATCTTTTCTGCTTTTATTTTTGTGCTTGCTTTTTGCATTGTTCCCTGCACTTCTGTGGAGGTCAGCCAGGTCCCCTCCGGGGGGCTTGTGCTCCTCTCAGTTTATCTGAAGCCACTGTTATTTGTTCATTTGCTTTTTCCTGTTTTTTCAGTGGCTGCGGCTTAGTTTTGTTACACCAGAGATCTGATTTAGGTGGTAGAGATCGTGTGATCTCAGGTGTTTTTGCAATCAGAAGAGTTGGTATTTTTTAGGTTTTTTTTGGATTGCAGTGAGTATCCTTTCCTGTACTTTTCTGTCTAGACAGATTGGGCCCCAGCGTTTGCTCATTCTATTTTCTGTCTGTGTCCGTGCTTCTTCTTGTCTAACCGCCATTACATGTTTGGGGGCTTCCTATTTTCTTTGGGGATCTGCTCCGGGGCAGATAGCTCTCATCTTTCTGCCTTTAGGTGTAGTTATCTCTCAGGCTGTGTATTGCCGTTTTTGCTTATTCTCCTCAGCTACCAAAACACAACACTCTCCACTCTTCCTCCAGACTCTGGGCTTTGATTTCCAAATGAAATGCAAAATTTACTTTAATCTGAAAACAACACCTTGGATCCTGAGCCACAGTCCAGTTCTTTTTCTCCTTGGCCCAGGTTAGACGCTTCTGGCATTGTCTTTTGGTCATGAGTGGCTTGACACAAGGAATGCGACTCTTATAGCCCATATCCTAGATACGTCTGTGTGTGGTGGCTCTTAACACTAAAACTACTGAGGTAGTCATTTTGACTACTTCGCACATACTGAGAAGTAGTCAAAATGACTATCCAGTAGTTCTAGTGTTAAAGCAATGACTCCAGCAGCAGTCCACTCCTTGTGAATCTCCCTCAAATTTTTGAATGGCCTTTTCTTAACAATCCTTTCAAGTCTGCAGTTTTCCCTGTTGCTTGTGCACCTTTTCCTACCCCCTTTTTTCCTTCCACTCAACTTTCTATTAAATGCTTGGATACAGCACTCTGTGAACAGCTGGCTTCTTTAGCAATGACCTTTTGTGGCTTACCCTCCTTATGGAGTATGTCAATGACTGCCTTCTGAACATCTGTCAAGTTAGCAGTCTTCCCCATGATTGTGGAGCCTACTGAAACAGACTAAGGGACCTTTTTAGACACTTAGGAAGCCTTTATAGGTGTTCTTTGTTAATTATTCTAATTTACAGAGATAATGACTTTTGGGTTTTCATTGTCTATAAGCCATAATCATCAACATTAACAGAAATAAACACTTGAAATAGATCACTGTTTGTAATGACTATATAATATATGAACTTCACTTTTTGTATTGAAGAACTGAAATAAATTAACCTTTTTTATGATATTCTAATTTTGTGAGAAGCACTTGTACGTTAATAAATTACATTGTGATATTGCCATGGCCTGCTTCTTATCTAGTTGAGGACAATTTTCCCTGATTTTAACCCCTTTCCGTAATAGTGCGCCCACTTCGGAATCCCTCCCTTTGACGTGGGCTTCGGCGGTGAGCCCACATCTTTCCCGGCAGGGCAGGTTTTGAACAGCTGACGTGCCCGGAACAGTTGTTATCCACCCGCGGTTATTAACCCGTTAAATGCCGCTGTCAAACACTGACAGTGGAATTTAACATGCGCTTCTGGCACTCTCGTCGGAAATCCGCCTATCGGTGACCCCTGCCACGTGATCGCGGGTCACCGATTGACATGACAACTAGAGGTCTCCTGCAGACCTCTATATTTGTCAATGCTGGCTTGCTGTGAGTGCTGCCCGGTGGTCGTTGCTCATAGCAAGTGAGTAATTCTGCTACATACAGGCGATCTGATCATCGCCTATATGTAGCAGAGCCGATCGGGTTATAGTCTCCCATAGAGACTATTGAAGCATGCCAGAAGTGTAAAAAAAAAAAAAAAAAAAGTTTATAAAAATATAAAAAAAAATATAAAAGTTCAAATCACTCCCCTTTCGCCCCATTCAAAATAAAATAAAAAAAACCATACACATATTTTGTATATTTCAGAATAGCCTGATCTATCAATAAAATAAAAGTATTAACCTGATCGTTAAACGCCGTAGCGAGAGAAAAAACTCAAAACGCCAGAATTGGGTTTTTTTGGTCGCTAAAATGCAATAACGGGTGATCAAAAGATTGTGTCTGCACCAAAATAGTATCATTAAAAACGTCAGCTCGGCGCGCAAAAAATTAGCCCTCACCTAATCTGAGATCATGAAAAATGGAGACGCTAAAGGTATCGGAAAATGTCGCAATTTTTTATTTTTTTTTAAACAAAGTTTGAAAATTTTTTTCACCACTTAGATAATAAAGAACCTAGACATGTTTGGTGTCTATGAACTTGTAATCACCTGGAGAATCATAATGGTAGGTCAGTTTCAGCATTTAGTAAACCTAGTAAAAAAGCAAAACAAAAAATCACTGCTGGATTGCACTTTTTTTGCAATTTCACTGCACTTTTTTTTCCGTTTTCCAGTATACGATGTTAAACCAATGGTGTCGTTCAAAAGTACAACTCGTCCCGCAACAAACAAGCCCTCACATGGCCATGACGGAAAAATAAAAGTTATGGCTATGAGAAGGGGAGCAAAAAACGAAAACGCAAAAATGAAAATACCTCCTGTCATGAAGGGGTTAATATATTTATTATATGTGATTAAATAAAACTGACTTACTGTACTTTTCGGACCATAAGACGTACTTTTTTCCTCCAAATTTGAGAGGAAAGTGGGGGGGTGCGTCTTATGGTCCAAATGTAACGTGGGGAAGGGGCAGCGGTGGAATGGGATCACTCGCAGGAGGCAGGAATATGTCACCGCTGCAGGAAGCCGGCTCTGGAGAAACAACGTGGTCCCGATGCTTAAAGTGATGGAATATTCATTAGCCATTTCCCCGTACATCTGTCAGCTCTGAGCAGTGGGCAGGGAGCCCGCAAATGAATATTCCTTCACTTAAACAGTGGACCCACATGGTTTTCCCAGCGCCGGATTCCTGCAGCTGCTGGGGAGATCGTTTGTCCAGTGGAGAAGGAGGCGGCAGGAGCAGGGTGCCATAGGAGGGATTGCCGCATACCTGACCGCATAGCGCGGGCTGTGCTGATGCTGTATACAGTCATGGCCAAAAGTTTTGAGAATGACACAAATATTATATTTTCACATGATCTGCTGCCCTCTGGTTTTTATGTGTGTTTGACAGATGTTTTTATCACAGACAGAAATATAATTGCAAACATATGAGTAACAAAAGCTTATATTGACAGTTAGAATGAGTTAATGCAGCAAGTCAATATTTGCAGTGTTGACCTTTCTTCTTCAGGACCTCTGAAATTCTCCCTGGCATGTTCTCAATCAACTTCTGGACCAAATCCTGACTGATAGCGGTCCATTCTTGCACAATCAATTCTTTCATTTTGTCAGAATTTTTAGGTTTTTGTTTGTCCACCCGTCTCTTGATGATTGACCACAAGTTTCTCAATGGGATTAAGATCTGGGGAGTTTCCAGGCCATGGACCCAAAATCTCTATGTTTTGTTCCCTGAGCCATTTAGTTATCACCTTTGCTTTATGGCAAGGTGCTCCATCATGCTGGAAAAGGCATTGTTGATCGCCAAACTGCTCTTGGAGGGTTGAGAGAAGTTGCTCTTGGAGGACATTCTGGTACCATTCTTTATTCATGGCTGTGTTTTTAGGCAAGACTGTGAGAGCCGATTCCCTTGGCTGAGAAGCAACCCCACACATGAATGGTTTCAGGATGCTTAACAGTTGGCATGAGACGAGACTGGTGGTAGCGCTCACCTTGTCTTCTCCGAATGAGGCGTTTTCCTGATGTCCCAAACAATCGAAAAGGGGATTCATCAGAGAAAATAACTTTACCCCAGTCCTCAGCAGTCCACTGCCTGTACCTTTTGCAGAATATCAGTCTGTCCATGATGTTTTTTTTGGAGAGAAGTGGCTTCTTTGCTGCCCTCCTTGAGACCAGGCCTTGCTCCAAGAGTCTCCGCCTCACAGTGCGTGCAGATGCACTCACACCTGCCTGCTGCCATTCTTGAGCAAGCTCTGCACTGCTGGTAGCCCGATCCCGCAGCTGAAACACTTTTAAGAGACGGTCCTGGCGCTTGCTGGTCTTTCTTGGGCGCCCTGGAGCCTTTTTGGCAACAATGGAACCTCTCTCCTTGAAGTTCTTGATGATGTGATAGATTGTTGACTGAGGTGCAATCTTTCTAGCTGCGATACTCTTCCCTGTTAGGCCATTTTTGTGCATTGCAATGATGACTGCACGTGTTTCTTTAGAGATAACCATGGTTAACAGAAGAGAAACAATGATGCCAAGCACCAGCCTCCTTTTAAAGTGTCCAGTGGTGTCATTCTTACTTAATCATGACAGATTGATCTCCAGCCATGTCCTCATCAACACCCACACCTGTGTTAATGGAGCAATCACTGAAAAGAGGTTAGCTGGTCCTTTTAAGGAAGGGCTGCAATGATGTTGAAATGTGTTTTGGGGGATAAAGTTCATTTTCTAGCCAAATATTGACTTTGCAAGTAATTGCTGTTAAGCTGATCACTCTTTATAACATTCTGGAGTATATACAAATTGCCATTAGAAAAAGTGAAGCAGTAGACTTTGTAAAAATTAATATTTGTGTCATTCTCAAAACTTTTGTCCATGACTGTAGGACCTGTGGTGAGGTAATGGAAGAGGACGGGCTGGAGCATCACATGACAGCACAGGTCCTGCAGACACCACGCTAGAAACAAAGCAGCTTCCTCTTAGAGGGAGGGCTCTGTGCGGTTATGTGTTGCTCCAGCACTTCATTACCTCACCATAGGTCCTGTCAGCTGTAGAGAGATACTTTCGGTTTTCTGACGTGGCTGGCTGGCAGGTTGCTACAGGACCTGCACTGATGTGAGCACAGCTTGTACAAGTAAGAATTAATAGAAAAGTTTAGTGATTACAACACATAAAAAAGCACTCTGCCACTCCTGTGGTGAACTATAACTTCCAACTTACTATAGGATCTGCAGGACATGCTGGGAGTTATAGCTTTCCTATGGGATCTTAAAGCAGCACTCCAGTGTTATTTTTCAGTGCTGGAGTGGCGCTTTAAATATAAGCCCTGTGCCCCCATGGTTATACTCACCCTCCAGCGTCTTCATATTATAATTTATAGACACTACACTGGTCCCGCAGCACCATCTTCTGCCCGTAGCTTCCAACATAACAATTATATATAATAAAACCACATATAATAGTATGTTATTATTTTACCACATTTTTTGCTTCAAATATTTTTTTCCCTATTTTCCACTTCTAAAACCTGGGTGCATCTTATAGTCCGATGCATCTTATAGTCCGATGCATCTTATAGTCTGTATTTGAAAAATACAGTATTTAAATATACCGGTATTGTCATTTATAGATTTAACTATTACAGCAGATACACAACACCCACTTACCGTATTTTTCGAACCATAAGATGCACCCCAAATTTTCAGAAGGAAAATAGGTAAAAAAAAAATGTGTCAAATGGGGGTCCGTATTACAGTCCGAAATCAGCTTAACAGGGAAGCGATCGGCACGGGTGGAGGAGTGATTAAAGGGGTCGTTCGGTAGTCCAGGCTGGTGCAGAGGCCTCCAGGAAATCCCATCCCAAGCTGGTGCGGTGGCTCTGTGCTGGAGCAGGGGCTGTGTGCTGTTGCAGGGGCTGTGTGCTGGGGCAGGAAGGCTGTGCAGGGGCTGTGTGCTGGGGCAGGGGTTCTGTGCTGGGGCTGCGTGCTGGGGCAGGGACTGTGTGCTGGGGCAGGGAGGCTGTGTACGGGCAGGGAGGCTGTGTACTGGCAGGGAGGCTGTGCTGAGGCAGGGGCTGTGCTCCAGGGCAGTGGCTGCAGCTCTCTGTGCTCTGTGGGGGGCTCCGCTGGCATTTCGTCAAAGCCCAGAGGCCCCCATACATCTGTTGCTGCCATGCTGCGGTGGCCTAAGGGAACATGGCCTCTGGGAAAATGGCCGTCGGGCCGGCGCATGCTCAGATTCAAATCTCGGCAATGAGATCTCATCCCGAGATCTGAATCTGAGCATGCGGCTCCCCGGCCATCTTCCCAGATGCCATGTTCCCGGAGGCCACCACAACATGGCAGCAACGGATGTGCGGGGGCTTCTGGGCTTTGATGAAATGCCAGCGAGCCCCCCACAGAGCACAGAGAGCCGCTGCCACTGCCCGGAGCACAGCCCGCCACCACCACACCACAGAGCACAGCCGTAGAATTTGTATGTATATTGCGACCATAAGACGCACCCACATTTTGGGGAAAAAAGTGCGTCTTATGGTCCGGAAAATACGGTATTTGTTTTAATTGCATTTCTTAGTGTGTGAAGGAATTAAACTGTAAAGAGCATTTTGGAACAAGTACTGTTATGTTAACTGAGGAAATTTGTCAGGATTTTCGCTTCAATGTGACATTTCATTTTCTTTAAAAATTGCGTTCATACATTGCAGTGAAAATCTTTGAAACCGTAGCATGCCCTTTTCCCTTATTGCTTTATTTATGCTGTTTTGTATTCTTCACCAACTGAATCACAATGAAAGGAGCATGTCAGTGTTTCTAGAAATTGCTATGGTACAGTTTTAAAAATGTTTACTTTGTGCTACTGCAGTTATAGAGTTTCTTAAGGGGCGTAATCCAGCTTTACTCATCTGCTGATCCTGTCCTGTTTAGGTGCGTGATAAATGCTGTTCAATATAATGTTACCAACCGCATTCCACACACAATATGAAAGTACCGTATATACTCGAGGATTTTTTAGGGCTGAAAGTGCCCCTCTCGGCTTATACTCGAGTCATATACCAGGGGGTCGGCAGGGGAGGGGGAGCGCGGCTGTCACATATACTCACCTCCTCCTGGCACAGTCTCTGCAGCCCCCCTGCTTCTTCCATGGTCTCTGGAGCCTGTGTTCAGCAGTCATGTAGTACTGCTCATTAAAATCATGAATATGCGCATATTCATGAGTTTAATGAGCGGTACCACGTGACCGCTGAAGGAATGAAGAGCTGAGGCGCCGGAGACAATGGGAGAAGCAGGGGCTGCAGAGACGCGCCAGGCAGGGCTGTGGAGTCGGAGTCGTGGAGTCGGAGTTAGTTTTGGTTGGAGTCGGTAGAAATGTACCGACTCCAGGTTTAAAAAAAATGTATTAATATTTCATAATTGAACTTTCATATGAATTTTATAAATGTTACTCAAATAGTTCTATCAAACTATGAACAACAGTGATAAGCAGTTCTGCTGGAGATAGAGACATTACTTAAGGGTATGCCACACTAAACGAGATCGTAAACGGGATCACTAAAACGTCACTATTTTGCGATCTCGTTAGCGACTTAGCTGTGTGTGGCATGTAGCAACTATGTGGCCCCTGCTGTGATCTCGTTGATCGTTCACTAGAGTTCTGGACCGTTTTTTGATCGTTGGCGTCCCGCTGGTGAGCCTATATCGCTGTGTTTGGCACCTTTTGCGAACGACCTCGTTTGTGACGCATATGGGTTTAGCGTCACGGAATGGATCGCAATATCTGTAAGTTCTCTTTTGCGTCACAGAGAGGATCGCAGCAGTTGCAAAGCAGGCTAGCAGGACGCAGAGAGCAGGAGCGATGCTGGAAATTCCTATGAATCAGAAGCGCTCAGTACATGCTAATGACATCTTAACGACCGCCAAAGTCGTTAAAGAGATCGCTGACCGCTGATGAGTCGTTTATGAGATCTCCTGTTTGGCAGCTACTAGCGACCTAAAAGATCTCACAAACGATCTCATTAGCTTGCGTCGTTATTGAGATCGCTAACGAGATCACTAAGTGTGGCAGTACCTTTACTTCTTGTGTGTCATTGTTCTCCACTGCCCTTATCTAATCTTATACTTGGTTAACCTCATGCTGCCCCAACCCCCCTACTTACAATGTATGAAACTGAAAGTGAAAATGTGTTGCAAATTCTTAGTAGTAAAGCTCCTCCTCTAGACTAGATGTTTACTAGGTGTGCATCTTCCAAGCATCTCACAGCTGCTACTCAGAAGAGGAAGACTGTAAAGGGTATGCCACACTAAACAATATCGCTAACGGGATCGCTAAAAAACATCACTATTTAGCGATCCCGTTAGCGATATTGTTCAGTGCGGCAGCTTCCAGCGACGAGCTTCCTGCTGTGATCTCGCTCGTCGCTGGAATCGTTCCGGACCCTATTTTCTCGTCGGCACTCCCGCTGGGTAAGTATCTAATCGCTGTGTGGCACCTTTTCTTAGCGATTTAGCGGTACTTTTGTACCGCTAAAGTCGTTAAGAAGATCGCTAACGGCGATAGCGTCGTTAACTATATCGCTAAATGTGGCCGCATTTAGCGATATAGAAACAATCCCGCTAGCGATCGCATTAGTATGCGTCGTTATCGTGATCGCTAGCGGGATTGTTTAGTGTGGCAGTACCTTAAGAAGTATTATCCTTTCAACAAACTTTGCATCAGTTAACTGTGAGTACATGAGGAATAACAGTATTACTGACCACTATATCAGTTGTACGACCTGGCAATAATTTTGTACAATTGTTTTTAGGAAAAACAATTGTCATTTGGATTGTGAATGCAGAATTAAAAACCTGAGAATGTCAAAGAAGCGTCACATTAAATCAGCTGTATTTGAACATTTCACCATCACTCAAGATAGAAAACATTATGTCTGTCAGTTTATGACAAATGATCCAGACGAAAACAAATGCTGTGAAGCTAAGATCAGTGCATATTCAGGCAAAGATAAAAATGCTCCTACCAGAGCTTTTAATCTAAAGAGACATTTACAGCGCTTTCATCCAGAAGTACTGAAAGCAGTGGATGAGAAAGACTGCATCCAAACCAATGAACCAGTGCCCAGCTCTTCCAGCCAAACAAAGGAGCAGAGAACTTTGCAGCCATCAGTTGCAAGATATTTTGTCAGTGACAAAGTTACTGTGACAATGACAGTAGATACATTTAAAAAACAGATCATGGAGCTTGTTGTAAAGGATAGTGTGCCTATTTCATTATTTTCACGACCAGCTTTTACGTGTCTGAATGGGGAAATGGCCCGCAAGCTTGGTGTTTCTCTGGAGAGAGTATTAGAAAATTAGTAATCGAAGAAGCTTTTAAACAAAAGGAAGAACTTAAAAAAACTCTCAAGGGACGCTTTCTGTTTCTTAAAATGGATGCCTGCACACGTCACAGAGTGAACTATTTTGCCATCAATGTCCGAATTGTTTGTGACAAAAATGAAATAGTTACCAAGACATTGGCAGTAAAAGACACCAAAGCTCATCACACCAGTGAGTTTCTCCAGGTCTTGGTGGAAAAGGTTCTGCAAGACTATGAACTTAAAAAAGAGCAAGTTCTTTCTGTCGTAACTGACAATGCTTCAAATATGATAAGTACTATTAAGCTAATGAATGAGAGTAATGATGGTGAACAGCAGCTAGAAGAACATTCTGGGTCCACAGACACAGAAATGTTTGAAATAGAGGAACACAGTATTGTAACTGAGGAGCAAACTGAAGTTGCTTCAGATGAACAGCAACATGATAGTTTAGATGATCTTGTTGAAACTGTCAATACGTTCTTTCATTCATCACATGCGCTGTGTTGTGCATACGCTACAGCTGGCTATAAGAGACAGTCTCCAAGAAGGACATGCTGCTGCACTGATTGGCAAGGTGAGAAAATTGACTCAATTTTGAAGAGACGTGCTGGAAAAGGGGCAATTATTGATCAAGCCACACGATGGGGCAGTACTTAATGATTCAGCGCTTGGTTGAACTGAAAACCTTTCTTGTAGACATGGCTAACCCTCAACTGACGCTAAATGAAAGTCAGTGGAATCAGGTGACTGAGCTGGAAAAATTGCTAGAGCACCCATTTATAGTGACTAAAAAATTACAAGCAGAGGACTTAACTCCAGGTATTTTCTTAAAGGAGTGGAAGAACCTGATGTTTCGCCTGTCCCAAAGAGGAGGGTTAATTGCAAGTGGCATTGCTACATCAATGAAACGGAGAGAGGAGCTACTATTACAAAATAACATTCTTTTGGCAGCTGTTTATGTAGACCCAATGCATCGGATTCTTCTAGATGATCAACAGCTAACTAAAGGAAAAGAAGCTCTGTTTGAAATAGCAGTAAGGATGAAAGGGTTGCAGAAGTCAGGAGGAACAAGAATTTGGTCGTCCTGCCACATCTTCACCCTCATCAACTGATGAAGAATTTAATTTCGAAAAATATTTGGATCACAAGGACTGTGCAAAGCGTTCCCGCATAGAAGAAGAGTCATCCCCATCAAAGAACACAGCCAGTACATTTCAGCAGAATTTTTCCTGTGAACTAAAAGAAATTGAGAAATTTGACCGTTCATCAAAAATAACAGTGCAACAAGCGATTCCTCTGTATCCTGACATTGTGAGATGTTGCCCGAGTGGTTACTGCTTTGCCACCAACCCAAGTTAGTGTAGAGAGGTTGTTCTCTGCTCTCAAAATATTTAGATCAGATTTGAGGGCATTCATGAAGGAGGATCTGACAGAGGCAATACTTTTTCTGAGGACAAATTTATAGATTTCTTCTTATTAACTGCATAACAGTGTTTATTGCATATTTACTTACAAGAGTTTAGAAAAGTTTATAAAAGTTATTTGCTATATTTATTCTAATAAATATAGTTTTTGCTCTAAGTGGTCTGATTACTTATAATATGATGATGAGAAACTGAATAAGCACAATGTTAATATTTTACAACAGTAAATTTATTGTTACGAATTGGCCATTTATGAAGGAGTTGGAGCCGGAGTCGGAACCTGATAAAATCCAGGAGTCAGAGTCGCAACTGTGGCTTACCGACTCCACAGCCCTGGCGCCAGGAGGTGGTATGATGGGGAGGACGGGGGGAGCCCTGCTATATTCACCTGTCCCCGTTCCACCGGTGCGCACTGCTCTGTCTTCGCGTCCTCTGGCTTTGATGTTCAGGTCAGAGGGCGCGATGATGTGGTTAGTGCGCGGTCGTGGAACGGGTACAGGTGAATATCGCAGGTGCCTGCAGCCTGAGCCAGCGGTGACACCGGCACCTGGCCCCCATAGCGCGCTGGTGTCCCCGCCTGCTAAGGACGCTGGCACATGCACCCCAGCGAGGAGTGGAGAGTATGTCTTTTTTTTTTTTTATGCGCAGCAGCAGCAACATATGGGGCCATAACCATTATGGAGCAGCATATGGGGCCCCTTCTATGGAGCATCTTATGGGGCCATAACCTTTATGGAGCAGCATATGGGGCCCATTCTATGGATCCTCTTATGGGGCCATAACCTTTGTGGAGCAGCATATGGGGCATAATCTATGGAGCATCTTATGGGGCCATTATTAACCTTTGTGCAGCATTATATGGGGCGTATTTTGCATGGAGCATCTTATGGGACCATCATGAACTGTATGGAGCATTATATGGTGCTCCTGATTAAATATGGATATTCAAAAACATTTAACCTACTGATGTCTCAATTAATTTTGCTTTTATTGTCATCTATTTTTATTTTTGAAATTTACCAGTAGCTGCTGCAGTTCCCACCCTAGGCTTATACTCGAGTAAATAAGCTTTCCCAATTTTTTGTGGCAAAATTAAGGGTCGGCTTATACTTGAGTATATACAGTAAGTGGTACTAGTTTATTTAAGAGTAAGAGGGCTGCTATGATGACGGCTGTCTATGTGCAAGCTCGCTTTCATACAGTATTTGCTATTGACCACCTGTATGTATACAGCACAAAAAAAGCTGATGTGTAGACTGGCCATGTAAATGAGGACAGAGAATAAAGTAAATTCTATAGATGCAGCACATTTAGTGTTTGGCTACACATTACAAGTGTAAGGCCAGGATCACATGCGACAAAGTCATCCGACACTCGCATGTGAAATCCCAGCTCTGGCGCCGGCACTCGGAGTAGAGTGCGCAGCTGCATGTATTTCTATGCAGCCGCTCGCTCCTCTCCCGAGTGCCGGCGCCAAAGCTGGGATTTCACATGCGAGTGTCGGACGACTTCGTCGCATGTGTGATCCCGGCCTAAAAACCAAAGAGCCCCCTTCAGTCTTGTTCAGTATGAAATAAACAAAGTATATATTTTGGTAAAAAAAATGTTTATTAACCCTAGTATAGGTTACCAACATTGGTGCATTACACTTACTACTAATAGTAAAACATCAACATAAAAGATATTAAATGTTAGATAACAAAAAGTTGTCACGCAGGAAACACTATATGTATAAGTAACAGTCTGCATATTGAATATCTACCCTGAGATGTAGGTAGCACAGTATTCAGTGCAAATATCACAACTGCTACTGTATTTGACATGGACATTATAAAAAAACAAAACTTCCTTAGAGACGTAAATATGACATCTCATTATAATAACTTTGTACACTATAGTAATTCAGTAGAAATCACACTAATGAAACTTAGCAACAGGAATGTCAAGCCACATCCAAGCATAAATTGTGCTGCTTCCTGCAGGTAGATGATGAGGGGATTAAAAAAATAAAACAAAAATGCAGCTTGAACAGTTAATTGTGTGACACTGCACAGATGATGTGATCAGCAGGCATTAACAGATGTAACGTCACCAATCCAGAAGTGTGTGGAGCCGGAATATGTCTTTACACCAAATACAGACTGATATAAATTATATTTATGGTACAATTTTTATCCTACATCTAAAATATAATACTGTTATTTCTATGATATGAAAATAAACTAGTGGATATTACGGACAATTTTATTCTTAAACTTGGATTTTTTTTTTTATTAAATATTCAACAAACTTCAATAGAAATGTGCAATTCAAGGAATAGGTTTAGGTATCATAAAAAAATAGAAATTTGGGGAGTTTAAAGTGGTCACATGAAGACAATCCCATTTCATGCAATCTGTTAGGTGAAAATGGACATCACAGTGATGTGGACCCATCGCTGAATATTTCCCATCTGCAATCCTTGCCTCCTAGTTAATTTGAAAGCCATTAACAAAGAATAGAAAAGGAGCCACCAAAGCGAGAGCCAAGTATTACATAGGTGGTCACCCATGTGAATGACCATAGTTTGATATATTTGCCCTGCAACAATAAGAAACAGATTTTTTTTAATGACTTATGACGTCTTATTTAAAGAAGTATTACCTCTTCTACTTGCTAGTGCAAATAAGACCCCAAAAATATATGAAGCAACTATCTCTGTAGAGCTCCTTTACAGACCTAGGTCTCCATAGTCATAGACAAACTGTGTGTATCCGTTTTTGTTAGGGTCCTTTTACCCAGCACTCTACCAGTGGGATCCTCTGCTGCGTATGTATGAGTTCCAAGGTAAAAAGAAAACTATATGTATCACACCGTATACTTTTTGTTACTGAATGCTTCTGTATGGAATGACGCATTCTGCCATGCTTTACCAAACAGCTTAAAAAAAACTACCTATAGCCGCTAAATGGAGGTTTTCCTGGCATATGACTAAGCTATACACAGTATTTTTCATCCTTGCTTTCCCATGGGAAAGATGTCAAAACGTAAGCTCCAGCAGACATAACTGGAAAAACGTACTGGAGAGCTGAGTTGCAGAGGGTATAATACACATTAATATCCACAGTTTATATTGACATCCTGCGGATTTCAAATTTGCAGTCTTTGTCAATTTAAGCTTTGAAACAACATACTCTTAGGGACCGGTTCCTAAAACAGTTTTGGACAGAATTCTGAAATGTCGCAACATTTTGGCGCAATTTGTATTTTTTAAAAGCAAATATTTCCATTTTTGCCCTTTTTTACGTCGGTCACGGCCATCTTTATGGAAAGTGTGAGGAGCCGGGCCATGATTTATCATCAATTACGCCACAGAAGCAGCGTGAGTTTAAAAATAAATGTACTTCAGTCACTAACAGGAGACTAATGGAATACACAAGACAACTGAAAAATGCTCCAACTTTTTGAAGAGTTGCACACCTTATTGAATTCAGTGCATTTTATTCCAGCACTCCATGCATCAAGACTGGCGAACAACAGTATACGCTAAGTTCACGCTGCATATTTGATCCACATTACATATGCAATTTAAATCCAAATTTGCGGATTAACTAATACATTGATGCTCATGGAGTTTACTGAAAATCCACAATTGGACCCCAAGATAATGGACATGCTGCAAGCATAACCAAATCTGCAACATGTGAATAGGCGTTTCATAATCCCAATCAATTGGACTGAATTTGATTGTGAATCTGAAACATAAATCCATAACAGGTGAACTTGGCTCAAGTCTTCATTTCTTTTTACCATGCAGCATAAACAATGAGACAATAATGGAGTAAAAAACAACACAAAAGAAATGTTATGCTTACAATAATAAAAGTTCAGTCAGTCATACTTGTTATACATTTCATATCTGATATTTTTTTTCAGTTCCAAATAACATACAGTACAGACCAAAAGTTTGGTCTGGGAACCAGGCATGTAGAATCCATCCGTTCACCTTTTCTGCATGCAAAGCAGTAATCAAAGCAAAAGGTGGCTACTTTGAAGAACCTAGAATATAAGACATATTTTCAGTTGTTTTACACTTTTTGTAAAGTGTAATGTATAATTCCACATGTGTTAATTCATAGTTTTGATGCCTTCAGTGTGATTCTACAATTTTCAGTCATGAAAATACAGAAAAATCATTGAATGAGAAGGTGTGTCCAAACTTTTGGTCTGTACTGTACGTCACTCAGAATTGGTCAATCAAGTGGAACCACTTCTAGTTTCAGGGACCTTTGAGTTTAGACCTGTCCATAATAAAAATAGTACTAGAACGGGGCAGGAGCACTTCACATATGACGCTAGGCATGAAGGTGGTTCTTATTCCTGGGCTACTTTGATAGGACACAGTTGGGTTTTGTTGAATTTGCAAAAGCAGCTTTATATTTCTACTCCATTTTGAATAAGTGATGAATTAGAAACTGGTTGAGGTGAAGATTAAAAAAAAAAAAAAAGTTGGCACAATTCTCCTAGAATGATCTGTTAAAGAAAATGTTCATATTAACAGCTACCTGTGATTGCCTATATTATAATTATGAACTTCCAAAAAGATTGCCAGTGACAAAATGCTTTCACCATTTGTAACCACAACTGCTTTCCTGGTTTAGAAATCCAATTTTCAAATACCTTACCATTTATGACTCCCATCGATTAGGCAGAGGGACCGATACTGTTCTACAGCAAAAATTGGTTCAGAGACGAAAACCAGTTGAACTCAACTAATTTTGTGGTGCTGAAAACAAATATGATGCTTAAATTTGCTGATTGGCTCAAATTTTCTAGATAAAGAGGCGGTTGTAAATAATTATAACAGCTTTCATGCACGCTTTCAGAAAAATTCCGTCATTATTTCATCATCTAGTTGCATTGTTAATAGCTAGTCTATTACATCTAGTCTATTGAGCCTTCGGTATTCTATCATGTTAGGGTGACCAATCAAAAAATGCCAACTCAGCTCTGATGCTGTAATCCTACATACAATTGCATCACCTACTTTTATAAATGCTTTCTGCGTAAGATATAGTTTTAGAATTTAGCATATTGATATGTTTCTATGTTTTTTTCAGATATGCATCATTCTTGCATTAACAAAGAGGATAGTTTTTGGTACATATGCATAGAAATCACTTTTGCGTCACAAAGGCGAAATTTGACTACCATGTTAAGAAAAACCTACAACCTGTATTTTGGCTGCAGAATAGATTAGGACAAGAGTTGAGCTCCACACAGATGCAACAGTTTAATGGAAACGCTTAATAGAAGTCATAATCCAGAGGAATGGAGGCTCTTCATCGATTCATCCAACACAAGCCTAAACTTGTCCTGCTTCATAATGGCAATGCGTCATGCCAATTCCAGTTAATTATGCAGTCCACACGAAAGAAATCTATGACACCATGAAACATCTGTTGAGATGCCTGAACTATGACCAACATTTGTGGCCCCTCTATGGTGACAGGTCGTTGCCTTCTTACTTGGTCTCCAGGATGGATACACAACGTACTGATTGCTTTCTGTGTGAGTGGAATAGTGGTACAAGAGAATATCACTACAACAAAAGAGAATGGCCTCTACGACATTCACTTTGGTCAGGGAGTAAAAATGTCCTGCATCCTGTACTTGTTGACCCACATAAGATTTTGTTACCACCACTGTGTTCAGCCTAATGAAGAACCTTGTAAAGGCAATGGATAAAAGTCATTAAAAAAACATTAAAGTATCTCATTGATAAAAGATCCAATGTTGAGTGAAGCAAAGATAAAGGAAGCAGTCTTTATTGGACCCCAGCTTTATAAGCCTCTTCAAGATGAGTTTCTCAGTTTGTTGCAAGGAAAAGGCTGCATGGGTAGCATTCGCATTAGTGGCAACTAATATTTTGGGAAACTCGAGCAGAAAACGAGGAGTTCGTGAAAAATATTAAAACATATAAAGGCTGGCTGTAATATGTCCTTAAAGAGAATCTGTCAGCACATTTGACCTATTTAAACTATTAATATGGAAATACAGGTTCTAGACTGCTGATAAAAATCATCCCTGTATGCCTCCTATCAGATACCTTGTTGTTGATAAAAGATGATTGATCATTTTATGTAAATGAGCTTTTCTAGGCTATGGGTAGGATGTTGCCCAGAAGATA
Organism: Oophaga sylvatica; assembly: GCA_033576555.1. Lineage (NCBI taxonomy): Eukaryota > Metazoa > Chordata > Amphibia > Anura > Dendrobatidae > Oophaga > Oophaga sylvatica. The sequence continues at coordinate 301,066,552 of JARQOD010000005.1, forward strand.
GCATCAGAGCTTATTTTACATGAAGGACACATTACCAGTGTGTGACAACACAGAACAGGAGAGCTTTTATCTGAGCTCTACTGTATTGCAACAATACTGCAACCCTGTTTGCCTGTGAGATGGAAGCTGGGAGGAACCTGCAGATGTGTCACTTATAATCACACACAGCTCTGCACACCTCCTGCAAAATGAAAAAAAAAAAGAGGAAAGCACACTATCACACTGGGAGACACTAAAGGCACTGTCACACTTAGCGATCGCACTAGCGATCACGACAACGACACAAACGGGCGAGATCGCTAGTGCGATCGCTATGTGGTCGCTAGTTAGCTTCCAAACACAAAGATCTCATCAGAGATCAGCGATCTGTATAACGACCTCTGCGGTCGTTGGGAAAACCTAGTCCCGCCTGCGCCGCTGGTAAAGTCGTTCATAAAGGGTGTCACACTCAGCGATTCAGGCTCACCAGCGGGACACCAACGACCAAAAAACGGCTCAGAACGTTCAGAAGCGATCAGCGACATCTCAGCAGGGGCCACATTGCCGCTACATGTCACACACAGCGACGTCGCTAACGAGATCGCTACTGCGTCATAAAATCGGTGACTCTTTAGCGATCTCGCTTAGTGTGACAGTACCTTAAGCCACAGTGTAAGAGGCTCTCATCTGAGCCTCTTGTGCAAGAACAGGTACAACACTGAGAATAATGCGTGGTAAGCCCAAATGCCTGCTGCTTCATCCACTGGACTCCAAGAAATGCAAGCGAGGGAAATAAGGATGGTGGTTTGGTTCTTCTCTGCCACTGGAGTGAATGAGTGTACCAATGGGGTAATGTTAAAAACTTTATTCTTTGCTATGCATTTCAGAGCCATTCTGGCTCCTTAAAGTGAATCTGTCACCCCATTTTTCGTATATAAGCTGAAGCCACCTCCATCAGGGGCTTAGCTACAGCATTCTGTAATTCTGTAGATAAGCCCCCGATGTAACCTGAAAGATAAGGAAAACGAGTTATATTATACTCACTCGGGGGCGGTCCAATGCGGTCCGGTCCGATGGGTGTCGCAGGTCCGGGTCCGTCGCCTCCCACCTTCTAGCGATAACGTCCTCCTCCTTCCTTCTGGCACGCTCCTGCCCAGGCGTACTTTATCTGCCCTGGTGAGGGCAGAGCAAAGTACTGCCGTGCGCGGGCACCGGGAAAGGTCAGAGAGGCCTAGCGCCTACGGATTGCAGTACTTTGCTCTGCCCTCACCAGGGCAGATAAAGTACGCCTGCGCAGGAGCACGCCAGAAGCAAGGAGGAGGACGTCATCGCTAGAAGATGGGAGGCGCTGGACCCGGACCTGTGACACCCATCGGACCGGACCACATTGGACTGCAGTTAAGCCCCTGATGGAGGTGGCTTCAGCTTATATACAAAAAATGAGGTGACAGATTCCCTTTAATCTATTAGTTTAGATAGGTCAAATGTGCGGACAGATTCCTTTTAAAGATTCATATCTTACATATGCATCTAGACCTTTTCCAACATACCGCAGAGCAGTGAGCTACGAGCACAGTGAGAGATTTCACCAAGATACTGCGGCTAAGGTGAAAAGATATCAAGGAAAATGGAATCCATTAATGCTTGCAAATTACTGCTGGACAATTGTAAGAGATTATCTGATGCAGGAGTATAAGAGACAAGCAAAAAAGATTTGTCACTAAGTGAGGAGCACATTCTGTAGTGCAATTTCGATAAACTGTTTATGATTCGCAATAGTGTTTAGACAGGTTTTTGTTATTTTAAATGTTGCTAAGTTTCTGAAAAAAAAAAATCAGTAAATTGGTATAACAAAATATTCTGCATTTTTATATTTGCAAAAATTATAATGTTTCAAAGTACCGAAGCTTTTATGCATTATATGTAGCAGTAAAAGGAAAACTTTTCATTGTCAGATTTGAATTCAGGAGGTAAAAAACATTAAGAAATGGCTCATTTCATAACTGAACCGGACAACTTTTGAAAATATGTAGAACAGTATAAGTATGCCCAACTGGACTTCAATTAATAGCTCAGTGGAAAACTTCCAAAAAGGATAATAGTCATTCTGACAAAAATTTTCAAAGTAAATACACCAGAATCATCAGATCCAAGATATTTATTAATAATCTTTTTAGTTTGTATAGTTTAATCTATTGTTAGATCTGCTTGAAGATCACTTTAGAGAATTTATAAAATTATTTACTTTATTACCCTGTTTTGCCTGTGAGACTCCAGTAGAAATTCTAAAAAAAAAAAAAAAAAAAAAAAGCTATGCCCCAGCTAACATGGCACACTAACCCTTTGCAGTGCGGATACCTGTTCTTGTCTGAGAGTCACATTGTCAGACTGCACCACTACCAAGGGCCACAATAATAACAACAATATGTGTCACTACATGATGCAGTAAAACAATCCCTTCTTTGTTCAATACAAGTGGTACATGGATGCAGTGGAGCAGGTGCAACGGAGGACGACGGCCGTTTTACGTCTCAGCGACGCGAAAAGGCTGTCGTCCTCCGCTGCACCTGCTCTCCTGCATTCTTGTACCACTTGTATTGAATAAAGAAAGGATTGTTTTACTGCATCATGGAGTGCCACCTATTTATTCCTCTTTGACTTGGACTTTGTTCAAAGCTGATCGTTTCAGGTGTTGCACCAGCGATTTTGCAAGCCATACACTGCTGGTCAGCCCAGTAAGCTTGAAAAGGTATGTTATAAGTTGTTTGGTGCTGGTTTTCCTTATTTTTCCTTATTTATCATAACAATATGTATACTTTCACAAAGTTTTGTTATATGCAATAGGGACTGTTCTGGCATTGAGACTCCTACACCCCACAATACTTTAAAAAGAAAACGTTTAGAAGCACTCACTTCAAGTGTGTGCACAGCGCGACGTATTAACCAATAGATTTGCTACTGAGCTGCCACACTACTAAATGGGAGCACTGTCTTCTAAGCTCAATACTTCCACAGGCGGGCATTTCTAAATACTCTTAAGGAATCCGTGGAGTGGGGAATAAGGGATTCAGACCTTTTCTAACCTGAAGGACATTTAGATAAAGGGAGAAAAAAGACTTAAAAAAGTACACCATTTCCCATTTGAAAGTTTTATGACATTAATAGTACAAGTGCTTTTCACTAAATTAGAATATCATCAAAAATTTAATTTTTCAGTTCTTCAAATCAAAAAGTGAAACTCATATTATATAGAGTCATTACAAACAGAGTGATCCATTTCAATTGTTTATTTCTGTTAATGTTGATCATGGCTTACAGCCAATGAAAACCTAAAAGTCATTATCTCAGCAAATAAGAATAAACATCTGCAAAGCTTTCCTAAGCGTTTAAAAAGGTCCCTTAGTCTGTTTCAGTAGGCTCCACAATCATGGAGAAGACAACTGACTTGACAGATGTCCAGAAGGCAGTCATTGACACACTCCACAAGGAGGGTAAGGCACAAAAGGTCATTACTAAAGAAGCTGGCTGTTCACAAGCATATTAATGGAAAGTTGAGTGGAAGGAAAAAGTGTGGTAGAAAAAGGTGCACAAGCAACTGGGATAACTGCAGCTTTGAAAGGATTGTTAAGAAAAGGACATTAAAAAATTTGGGAGAGATTCACAAGGAGTGGACTGCTGCTGAAGTAACTGATTCAAGAGCCACCACACACAGATGTATCCAGGACATGGGCTACAAGTGTCGCATTCCTTGTGTCAAGTCACTCATGACCAATAGACAACGTCAGAAGCGTCTTACCTGGGCCAAGGAGAAAAATAACTGGACTGTTGCTCAGTGGTCCAAGGTGTTGTTTTCAGATTGAAGTAAATTTTGCATTTCATTTGTAAATCAAGATCCCAGAATCTGGAGGAAGAATGGAGAGGCACACAATCAAAGCTGTTTGAGGTCTAGTGTGAAGTTTCCACAATCATTGATGGTTTGGGGAGCCATGTCATCTGCTGGTGTAGGTCCACTGTTTTATCAAGACCAACGTCAGCGCAGCCGTCTACCACGTAATTTTCGAGCACTTCATGCTTCCCTCTATCGACAAGCTTTTTGGAGATGGAAATGTTATTCTCCAGCAGGACTTGTCACCTGTCCACACTGCCAAAAGTACCAAAACCTGGTTTAAAACAACAGTATCACTGTGCTTGATTGGCCAGCAAATTCACCTGACCTTAACCCCATTGAGAATCTATGGAGTATTGTCAAGAGGAAGATGAGAGACACCAGACCCCACAATGCAGATGAGCTGAAGGCTGCTATCAAACCAACCTTGGCTTCCATAACACCTCAGCAGTGCCACAGGCTGACTAGCTCCATGCCACGCCACATTGATGCAGTAATTGATGCAAAAGGAGCCCCGACCAAGTATTGAGTGAATTCACTGAATATACATTTCAGTAGGACAATATTTTGGATTTTAAAATCATTTTTCAAGCTGGTGTTATAAAGTGTTCTAATTTACTGAGATAATGACTTCTGGGTTTTCATTGGCTGTAAGCCATAATCATCAACATTAACAGAAATAAACACTTGAAATAGATCACTCTGTTTGTAATGACTCTATATATGAGTTTCACTTTTTGTATTGAAGAACTGAAATAAATTAACTTTTTGATTATATTCTAATTTAGTGAGAAGCACTTGTATATGCCTTTGAGCATTTATGAAATGTACCGTAAGTATTTTCACCAGCAATGTGTGCTGTAACATACAACTGACACACTGATAAAATAGTGCTGCAGATACTAGAGACCACAGGACACCAATTGGTTTCCAAGGCTTCGCAGGGTGGATAAAAATCAATGATTTTTTTAAAAAATCAAAAAAATCAGATTTTTTTGATTTAAATCGGATTTTTTTGATTTAAATCGGATTTTTTTCAATAAACTGCTTTTTGAGGAAAATATTTTACCATCCAAAGGTTCTTCCATCATGAGATAAAGCTGAGTTGTTTAACTCAGTAGAATAAGGCTGTATATGTGTAACATTCACAATGCCATGCTCTTCCAGAGGTTTCTGTAGGATTAGTGGGCAGTTTCTCTCCTATATTATCACATTGATGATGAAGATGACGACGAGTGAGCTACAGAGGACAGCAGGGACAGTAGTATTTAAGTTTTTCATGTGTCGGCTGGGCTGACAGTCTAAGTTTCTTAAAATATATATATATTTTGTTTAGCCAAATTAGTTAACAAACATGGATGTTTGTTTAAGCAAATAACTTATGCTGTAATGTTGTTATTGTTTCAGTTGAATAAATCTATTTAAATTGTTATTAAGGTCAGGATTATTTTTCTCCTTCCTAAGTACAACAGAACAGTGGTGTCCAAATATGAATGATTAACCCATTAAACTGGGGAGAAAAAAGTAATATAAAAAGTGATTCTAAAAATCTTCATCTACTTGCATGTTAAAGTAGCAAGAACTACTGCCGGTGATCGAGAAATAAAATCTGAAAAATAATTTTAAAATGTTTGGTATTTCCACTTTTAAGCACTAGGCAGAGCAGCTGCTGAAATATAAACTGCTAGCTCGTATTGCGACAGTAGTAAATGCAGGCGGGGTCTGATCACGTGTGACTTCTCTCCTCCGTTACTAGGTGTTTGTAATAACAGAGGATGTAGTTTAGGCTCACAGAGCGGAGCCATTTTGTTGGGGACTGCCAGTGATACTGACAAGTAGGCTGTCACTGAGGACGACCGGCAGCATCTATTCTGTTAGTTCATGCTGCTCGCTGTATTATAAACTGAGCACAGATACGTGGAGAGTATCACACACTGGGATTATTCACAGCACATGACACACTGCATGTATCTAGATACAGGGCTGAGTGTAGTGTATCGCATTATGGGATTAGATACACCGGTCTGGGGCATATCGCGCATGATGAAATTAGATACACCGGTCTGGTAGAAACTTTGATTTAAATCACTGATTTAAATCAAGCCTTACTGACTAGTGATTTAAATCGTGATTTAAATCGTGATTTAAATCAGTTTGATTTAAATCAAATCCACCCTGCTTCTAGGGTTTGCCTTTTTGTATTTTTATATGATGCAGATATGAAAAATAGATTTTAGCAGCAACACCTACATTGAAATCTTTGATTTGTGCAGGGGAGGCAGAACGGAGCTAACATGTAATAATGCAACTAATTTCTCTGCATAAGAAGGAAGCAGTTGTCTTTCGAACTGCCAAGTCACAGACAAGAACGTTAAGTGTCCCAATTGTTGGGGTTCCCAGAGAACTGCATCCCTGCATTACATGTATAGCCAACTGATTTTAAGCACACAATGTGAAATGCTTCCCCTTTGGCGGTGCTGCATAAGAACTTTACACTTACTACCAAGTTCCTACACATAGTACATTGTGATTGCTTGGGGTCTTAAAAGTAACCTTTGAAATGAAAGATTTTTTTTTGGAACCAGGCACTCTCACGCTTTGCCTGTATACACATTGGGAATAGATTAAAAAAAATATATACAAATATAAATGATACTTCTTTTTTCAGGCCCCACTCAAAAAAAAAAAAAAAATCAGCATAAAAAAATTTAAGTGACAACTATACCAATAGGATTAACTACTTAGGTTCGATCCAATCCTGTGTTTGTTGAAATATTAGGTATTTAAGGCATTACAGGCCTGAAATATGCTTGTGTAACCAAGCCACTAGTGCTACTCACTACTTACACCACATCAGACAGCTCTTACATAATGTTGTATATTACAAGTAAAAGCCAAAGCTGTGACATGTCGCATCTAGATATATAAATCTAAAATTTAGGACTCATGACACATTTGTTATCTTATTTTTCAAGTAGACTTTTTATATTACCTTATTTTTCTCAGAAACCTTCTTACTTTTAATTAGAAAAATATAGTATTTCTAGTAAACATTTAAAAACAAAAAAGGAAACTATTCCCATCTGGGTTTGACCATTTTTCTGTTGAAAATCAATTTTCAAGGGAATGTATGAAAAACAAAACCGTCAAGAAAGTTCTTATGATGTTTTCATGTGCGCAATAAGTCTCAGCTCAGCAATAAAAATACTAGTCAACCAATTAATACCCTAAGAGCCTACGAAACATTGGCTACAAAAATATCATACCTTCTAAGATAAGGCAAAATATAAAACAAAATGCAAAAAAAAAAATCTGACAATATCAAGAAACCCAACAGCATAAAATTAAAAATAATGGAGTGCAAATATGCAATCGGTCTCACATTCTGGAAAGTACTAGTAACATTGTCCTACAACTGAAATACTCAGAAGAAGACATGTTAAAGCAGCTCTAGAAAAAAAAATACAAAAAAATAATCAGAATATTTTACTAACAGTTTTCTTCAGCAGTTACTATTTTGACTTTTTGTAGCTTTTTTAAGTATGTCACATTTTTTTCTATTTGGGCGTCTGCACCTTTCATCAATACTAGGAATACATTCGTAATGCCATACTTCCTCCATCTTGTCCACAGGGTACACTGCCTCCACATAATGCCGAATTAGCCTCAGTCTTAGCGGATCAAGCTGCTTCTTATTGCATGCACCTGAGTGGTTGTATTGAAGTCTTAAATTCTCTGGAGTAAATAATTCTGGAAAAAGTCTTACCAGTAACCTGGCAGCAAAATTTCCAACAGAAAGACTCTGCTGAACAATGTCCCTAATTTCTTTGTCACTTAACAGATACACTGAAGGCACTGGAAAGTCTGGAGGTGGAACCACAATTTTATCTAGTGGTATTTTGCAAAAGTCCTTTGTGCTTCTTTCAGGAGGGATAGGTGGTCCTTCAATAAGATCTCTATATCTTTCAGTGTTCAAGTCAAAAGACACAAAGTCTTGCCTCTCAGGCATTGGAACGTAGATCTTCCTCTGCTGCTGGTAAGATCTCCTTTGTTCGGTATCCCTTCTACGACACCGTTCATCCAGCTTTCCTACAAATTCCAGAGTCCAAACTCTGTCATTCTTTGCTCTGGGATACAGTATCTGAACGTAATGTCTGATAAGTTTTATGCGAACAGGATCAAGTGGTTTCTTTCCTAATGATCCACTGCAGTTATATTGTTTTCTTAGGTTCTCATGTGTGAAAAGCTCAGGAAACAAACGAACTAGTAGCCGCGAAGCAAAATTGCCAATTGACAAGCTAGTCTCGTATATATTTTTAATTTGCTCTTTGCTAAGCAGGAATTGTGGAAAAGGAACCTCAAAGTCTGGCTGGGGAAGGTCAACCTTATCAAAGTCAAATGGAACAAGCCATATTTTTTTAGATCTCCTTCCTGGCTTGTCAGGATCTGCACCATCTTCTAACTTTATTCCAGTCAAATCATCAAGCGAGTTTGACTCAAAACAGTCATCTCTAGCATCATCACATTCACTCCCATCCAAAAACATGCTTTCCAGCTCATCATTTATTCTATGTACACACTGCTGCAGCCAAACCTCTTCTTCTTGCACTTCTGGAAAATAGATCTCCGTATATTGGCGGATCATTTGCAACCGATGTGGATCTAGATTAAAGCCTTCAGGATCTACAAAATATCTGTCTCCGAATTTTCTTTGGTTAAATATTTCAGGAAATAATCGGTGAAACAAAAACACAGAAAATTCACCAGGAGATGAAGCCTCTTCTAAATACTCGCTTAAGTCCTGTGAATTGACAGAAAACTCTGAGACAAGAGCATTGGCCCTCTCTTGACACTCATTTTCCTCTTGCTCCTTATTTTCATTAAAGTGAACATTTTCACTTGGTGAACTTTCAAAAAAATTAGTGGTTTGCATTTCACGAGTGCTCTCCATTTCTCTTTCAGCCCAAAATCGATTAAAGAAGTCATTTATCTGAGGTAAGACATCAACTTGCCATACAGTAGTGTTCTTAACAGCAGGATAGCATGCTTCTACATAGTTTCTAATGAGCTGGAGATGAAGAGATTCAAGTTTATTTTTACTGGAGAATCCACAAGTGTTACAGTTTCTAGGCAATGTATTACTTCCAAAAAGTTCGGGAAAAAGTTGAACCAATAGCCGACATGCGAGATCACCTGCTGAGGAACTTTGATCTAAGACTTGCTTTAGCTCAGTGCTAGTTAGCTGATACTCAGGTGGGGGGTGAAATTCTGCCACCATTTCATGAGGACTCACTTTTTTCTTTATTCTATTTACCTCAAGAGACAGAAGGTCAACTTTACTGTGAAGCTGTGTCATATTGGAATTAAGGGTGTTGAGAGTGAAAAACATTTTTTGTATTAAGGAGTATATGTTTAAGTCATCACTCATTTGGGAACTCATACCATTACTGCTAGAATCGCGTTTACGCAAGTCAGTAAGTATGCGAACATTTGCAGTGCTGATCTGATTTCCTCTGTCATAAATGTCATTAGATAATGTGAGATCTGAAGTAAAAGGATTTCTTTTCTCTGTGATTTTATGTGAAATACCATATAAAGGCTTTTTATGAGAAGAGGTAATTTCATTGAACATTTCGTCTCCTTCATCGGAAGAAGCACTGTGGGGCACAGAATTATTTCTTAACTCCAAGTTTGAAGGCTCAGGCTCTCTGTTTCTCATACATGAAAGAAAACTCTAAAATACAAAAGATAAATAATTAACACAAGCGAGTATTAGAAGCAAAGCTTACAAATGATGAAAATATTAAAAAAAACTAAAGTCAGGTCAGTTTTGATACTTGCTGAATATTATACTTTACTACACACAAAACATAATCTATATACACAGCCTCAGTCATATGTATGGAGGTACGACGATAAATTGAAAAATATGAAAGATTAAAAATAAATCTTTATTGGTATTTAGTAAATAAAAGTAATAAATAAGATAATATTAGATCAAGCTTCTAGAACAAAACAAGAGTATGGGAACAAGCTTCTGGAACAAAAGAAGAGTACGAGAGCATAAGGACACAAGGTAAGTACTAACGATCTTTTGCACATAGGGTACTCCATAAACAATGATAAGATCAAAAGAAATTTCAATTGAGAAAATAGGCTGTTAAATCAATACCAATTCATAACGTGTAAAGTGCATAGTGCATAATGTGAACATTCATCGTAAATTATTATATGAACATAGCCAAATCTCAATAGAAAAGTGACAAGTGCATGGGCAAAAAGAATGGACAGTATATAGCTCATAATGCAACAAAATTGCCCCAAAATTAATCAATCATATGTATGGGGGTGCCATACATATGACTGAAGCTGTGTATATAGATTTCGTGAATAGACATTGTTGCCTATTTTTTATAAGACCGTGTTAATATATACACACAAAACATAAATTGATATGGTCAAACAACCTAGACTCTTACGAGTCATCATTCAGTACGCTCATCACACAAGTCTTAAGGGGTATTCCCATCTCCAAGATCCTATCCAAATATGTAGTAAGTGTAATAAGAATATTAGCAAATACCTCCAATTGGAAATGTAGCATAGTTTCTTCTGATTCGCTATGTCTCTTTCCTCATGTGCATGCATTGCAGGACCTTAGATATCCATGGTTATGACCACTAGCATCTAGCTAAAATCCTGCAATGCTTGCGCATGAGGAAAGAGACATAACATAGCGAATCACAAAAACTATAATACATTTCTAACTGAAGTTATTTGCTAATATTATTAGTATTACTACTATACCTACTACATATTGGGATAGGATCTTGGAGATGCTAATACCCCATTTAAAAAGGATTGTTCCCTTTCAGAAAATGTTCAGCACTGCTAGCAGTTTGTTAAAAAAAAAAAAGGCATAATGTAGATAGCGCGGCAGCCAGTCAGTGAGCTAAGCGGCTCTGCCAATGTAGATGGTACAGATCCTTCAAACCCGCCAAGCTAAATGATTGACTTCTGTGCTGTTGAGTGCTCCTTTTCATTCCTCTGTGCAGCAAATGAATGCTATACATAGGAGAGGAGGATGAGAACTCTGCCCCTCACACACTAACACTATCTATGCATGCGTTTGGCTGATCCAGTGTCAGTATGTGCAGGGCTGGCTATTAAATGAGGCAATGCTGGAAAATAAAGCGCTGCCAATCACCATGAGGTGAAGGGCAAAATATTGTAATTGAGGCAGAATAAAGGTGCAGCGAGCCCTTGGCAATGACAAGTGTGGCCCCCTCATTTCCATATGTAATAAAACTTTTTCTCAACCACATTTATTCACTGATTAAAAGCTACAGTGCCAGCATGATTTTTATAGGATCAATAATGCTCTAAACAGTTAAAATTCAGCTTGGCTGCAGTGCAGTCAACGTTAAACCAACCCTTCAGACAAACAGAGAAAGGGCAGTGACAGAGAGCTAGCATTGGATCTTGGGGGAGGGATAAGTGACACTCAATTTGTTTTATTATAACTGCTGCAACTTAAAGGGAACCTGTCAACTCATTTTTCGTATATAAGATGCCACCACCGCCATTAGGGGCTTATGTTCAGCATTCTGTAATGCTGTAGATAAGCCCCCAGTGTAAACTGAAAGATAAGTAAAACAAGTTAGATTATACTCACCCAGGGGCAGTCCGGGTCCGATGGGCGTCGCAGGTCCAGCGCCTCCCATCTTCTAGCGATGACATCCTCTTCCTTGCTTCTGTCGCTGCTCCTGCGCAGTCGTACTTTATCTGTCCTGTTGAGGGCAGAGCACAGTACTGCAGTTCGCAGGCGCCGGGAAAGGTCAGAGAGGCCCGGCGCCTGCGCACTGCAGTGCTTTCCTCTGCCCTCAACAGGGCAAATCAGTACACCTGAGCAGGAGCCGCGACAGAAGCAAGGAAGAAGACGTCATCACATGAAGATGGGAAGCGTCGGACCTGCGATGCCCATCGGACCGGACCGCCCCCCCATGTGAGTATAATCAAACTTGTTTTCTTATCTTTCAGGTTACATCGGGGGCTTATCTACAGCGTTATAGAAGGCTGTAGATAAGCCCCTAATGGCAGTGGCCGCAGCTTACAGAGTCTTGCGAAAGTATTCGGCCCCCTGGAACTTTTTAACCTTTTCCCACATATCATGCTTCAAACAAAGATACCAAATGTAAATTTTTGGCGAAGAATTAACAACAAGTGGGACACAAATGTTAAGTTGAACGAAATTTATTGGTTATTTTAATTTTTTGTGGAAATACAAAAACTGAAAATTGGGGCGTGCAATATTATTCGGCCCCTTTACTTTCAGTGCAGCAAACTCACTCTAGGCGTTCATTGTGGATCTCTGAATGATCCAATGTTGTCCTAAATGACTAGTGATGATAAATATAATCCACCTGTGTGTAATCAAGTCTCCGTATAAATGCACCTGCTCTGTGATAGTCTCAGGGTTCTGTTTGAAGCACAGAGAGCATTATGAAGACCAAGGAACACAACAGGCAGGTCCGTGATACTGTTGTGGAGAAGTTTAAAGCTGGATTTGGATACAAAATGATTTCCAAAACTTTAAATATCCCAAGGAGCACTGTGCAAGTGATCATATTGAAATGGAAGGCGTATCATACCACTGCAAATCTACCAAGACCCGGCCGTCTCTCTAAACTTTCATCTCAAACAAGGAAAAGACTGATTAGAGATGCAGCCAAGAGGCCCATGATCACTCTGGATGAACTGCAGAGATCTACAGCTGAGGTGGGACAGTCTGTCCATAGGACAACAATCAGTCGTACACTGCACAAATCTGGCCTTTATGGAAGAGTGGCAAAAAGAAAGCCATTTCTCAAAGATATCCATAAAAAGTGTCATTTAAAGTTTGCAACAAGCCACCTGGGAGACACACCAAACATGTGGAAGAAGGTGCTCTGGTCAGATGAAACCAAAATCGAACTTTTTGGTAACAACGATATGTTTGGCGTAAAGGCAACACAGCTCATCACCCTGAATACACCATCCCCACTGTCAAACATGGTGGTGGCAGCACCATGGTTTGGGCTTGCTTTTCTCAGTAGGGACAGGGAAGATGGTTAAAATTGATGGGTAGATGGATGGAGCCAAATACAGGACCATTCTTGAAGAAAACCTGTTGGGAGTCTGCAAAAGACCTGAGACTGGGATGGAGATTTGTCTTCCAACAAGACAATGATCCCAAACAAAGCAAAATCTACAATGGAATGGTTCACAAGTAAACGTATCCAGGTGTTAGAATGGCAAGTCAAAGTCCAGACTTGAATCCAATCGAGAATCTGTAGAAAGAGCTGAAAACTGTTGTTCACAAACGATCTCCATCCAACCTCACTGAGCTCGAGCTGTTTGCCAAGAAAGAATGGGCAAGAATTTCAGTCTCTCGATGTACAAAATTGATAGAGACATACCCCAAGCGACTTGCAGCTGTAATCGCAGCAAAAGGTGGCGCAACAAAGTATTAAGTTAAAGGGGCCGAATAATATTGCACGCCCCACTTTTCAGTTTTTGTATTTCCACAAAAATTTTAAATAACCAATAATCGTTCAACTTCACAATTGTGTCCCACTTGTTGATTCTTCACCAAAAATTTACATTTGGTATCTTTATGTTTGAAGCATGTTATGTGGGAAAAGGTTGAAAAGTTCCAGGGGGGCGAATACTTTTGCAAGGCACTGTATATGCGAAAAATGAGGTGACAGGTTCCCTTTAAACCCCAACGTTTTCTGAATGGGAACAACCCTATTTAAACAAGATTTGCTTGGAAACTAAAAATTATCTTTAATCACCTCTGGGACAAGTCTTCTTTTCTTTACAATAATTTCAGCATCGTTGCTTGAAGTTTCATAAGTATTAAGGGCTTGTTTCCTTTTACTGGACTGACAGTTAACAGTAGACTCTGGAATTAACTTCCGTACAGAAATGGAACGGGAACAAACCAGTTGATCCTCTTCACACGGTAATTCCACTTTTACAACTTTGACTGTAAAGTTCAGAAAACACTAACATCAAAAATGTAATATAATGACCGAGATATAGAATGCAGGTAACAATAGATGCGGGCCAAAATTATCACCAGTCTCCCTTTCTGCACCAAGTAAGGTGATTTTGAAAACAATTGAGTTATTTGTATTTTCTATTTAAAATGGCTTTAAATGAAGTTTTAACCCCTTTACCCCCAAGGTTGGTTTGCATGTTAAGGACCAGGCCAATTTTTACAATTCTGACCACTAGTCCCTTTATGAGATAATAACTCTGGAACGCTTCCATGGATCCCGGTGATTCTGACATCATTTTCTCGTGACATATTGTACTTCATGATAGTTGTAAAATTTATTTTATATGACTTGCATTTATTTGAGAAAAAAAAATGGAAATTTGGCGAAAATTTCACAAATTTCCAACTTTGAATTTTCATGCCCTTAAATAAGAGTTGTGTCACACAAAATACTAAAGTAACATTTCCCACATGTCTACTTTACATCAGCACAATTTTGGAACCAAATTTTTTTTGTTAGGAAGTTATAAGGGTTAAAAGTTGACCAGCAATTTCTCATTTTTACAACACCATTTTTTTTAGGGACCACATCACATTTGATGTCACTTTGAGGGGTCTATATCATAGAAAATGCCCAAAAGTGACACCATTCTAAAGTCTGCACCCCTCAAGGTGCTCAAAGGAATTTCAAGAAGTTTATTAACCCTTCAGGTGCTTTACAGGAATTTTTGGAATGTTTAAAAAAAATGAACATTTAACTTTTTTCACAGAAAATTTACTTCAGATCCAATTTGTTTTATTTTACCAAGGAAACAGGAGAAATTGGACCCCAAAAGTTGTTGTACAATTTGTCCTGAGTACGCTGATACCCCATATGTGGGGGTAAACCACTGTTTGGGCGCACAGCATAGCTCAGAAGGGAAGGAGCGCCGTTTGACTTTTCAGTGCAAAATTGGCTGGAATTGAGATCGGACGCCATGTCGCGTTTGAAGAGCCCCTGATGTGCCTAAACAGTGGAAATCCCCCCAATTCTACCTCCAACCCTAACCCCAACACACCCCTAACCCTAATCCCAGCCCTAACAATAACCCTATTCCTATTGCCTACCCTAACCCTAATCCCGACCCTAACCCTAACCCCAACTTTATCCCCAACCCTAACCCTAACTTTAGCCCCAATCCTAACCCTAACGGGAAAATAGAAATAAATACATTTTATTAAATTATTTTTTCCTAACTAAGGGAGTGATAAAGGGGGGGGTTTGTTTTACTATTTATAGCGGGTTCACAGCGAGTTTTTATGTTTGGCAGCTGTCACACGCTAGAAGACGCTTTTTATTGCAAAAAATAGTTTTTGCATCACCACATTTTGAGAGCTATAATTTTTCCATATTTTGGCCCACAGAGTCACGTGAGGTCTTGTTTTTTGCGGAACGAGTTGACGTTTTTATTGGTACTATTTTTGGGCACATTACATTTTTTGATCGCTTTATATTAATATTTTTGGGAGGCAGAATGAACAAAAAACAGAAATTCATGAATTTCTTTTGGGGGGGCGGGCGTTTATACCGTTCCGCGTGTGGTAAAATTGATAAGGCGGATTTATCCTTCGGGTTAGTACGATTACAGCGTTACCTCATTTATATCTTTTTTTATGTTTTGGCGCTTTTATACGATAAAAACTATTTTATATAAAAAATAATTATTTTATTCTGAGAGCTATAACTTTATTTATTCGCTGATGACGCTGTATGGCAGCTCGTTTTTGCGGACAAGATGACGTTTTCAGCGGTACCATGTTTATTTATATCCGTCTTTTTGATCGCGTGTTATTCCACTTTTTGTTCGGCGGTATGCTGATAAAGAATTGTTTTTTTGACTTGTTTTTTTTTTTTGATGGGGTTCACTAAAGGGGTTAACTAGTGGGACAGTTTTATAGGTCGGGTTGTTACGGACGCGGCGATGCTATGTGTACTTTTACTTAGATTTTTTTTATTCAAATATGTATTTATTGATATAATAAATATTTTTTTTTCATATATATTTCTACAATTTTAAAAAAATTATTTAACCCCTTAATGACCCTGGCTTTTTTCGGTTTTGCGTTTTCGTTTTTCACTCCCCTTCTTCCCAGAGCCATAACTTTTTTATTTTTCTGTCAATATGGCCATGTGAGAGCTTATTTTTTGTGGGACGAGTTGTACTATTGAACGACATCATTGATTTTAGCATGTCGTGTACTCGAAAACAGGGAAAAAAAAATTCCAAATGCGGTGAAATTGCAAAAAAAAAGTGCAATCTCACACTTGTTTTTTGTTTGGCTTTTATGCTAGGTTCAGTAAATGCTAAAACTAACCTCCCAGACTGATTCTCCAGGTCATCGTCTCAATTTTTCCTGATCTGGGGTTGGGTGAGGGCTTATTTTTTGTGTGCCAAGCTGACATTTTTAATGATACCATTTTGGTGCAGATACGTTCTTTTGATCGCCCGTTATTGCATTTTAATGCAATGTCGTGGCGACCAAAAAACGTAATTCTGGCGTTTTGACTTTTTTTTATTGCTACGCCATTTAGCGATCAGGTTAATCCTTTTTTTTATTGATCGGGCAATTCTGAACGCAGTGATACCAAATATGTGTAGGTTTTATTTTTTTTATTGTTTTATTTTGAATGGGGCGAAAGGGGGGTGATTTAAACTTTTATATTTTTTAATATTTTAAAAAACTTTTCAAATTTTTGAATGCTTAGAAGCTGCCACATCTCGATCGCCTCTGCTATATACAGGCACAGGCGATGCTCAGATGCTCAAGGAGACGGTTGTTATGCCGACGCACTGCTGACCCTCGATCACGTGACGGGGTCAGCGGTGCGAGTATTTCTGGCCCGATGGCCAGAAGCATGCGTTAAATGCCACTGTCAGCAAGTTAAATTGGATATCACTGTAATTTTATTAACTCATACTATAAAACATTAAAAATTAGTTATCCTGCACATGGAATGTAAAAATTAACAATGCAAGAATTGCAGGCAGTCAGGAGCACCCAAAAATAGTAACAGTAGCAGCAACAACTTGTCCCACAAAAATAAGTCTTCACACAACTCAGTGTATAGAAAAAGTAAAACATTTTTGGTTCTCAGAAAGGCTTATTTTTTTGTAGCAAAATTATTAAAACATTAAAAAACCCTAACTGAAATTGTTTTTCTCATTATCGTATTGACGACCTAAAGAGAGAAGTGGCACGTTAATTATACTGAATGGTAAGTAGTGTATGACAAATGCAACAAAACCTAGAACTAATGAATTCACAAAAAGTATAAAAAAAGGTAATAAAAATGCATACTTACCCAAAAATTGGACCGATGAAAACTAAATCTTGTGACAAAAAAACCTCATATAGTTGCTGGAAAAATGTTAAACTTGTTACTCTCAGAAGAAGCTTATTTTTTAACCCCTTAATGACCAAGCCATTTTGTAGGTTAATGACCAGGCCAATTTTTACATTTCTGACCACTGTCACTTTATGTGCTTATAACTCTGGAACACTTCAACGGATCTTGGCGATTCTGAGACTGTTTTCTCGTGACATATTGTACTTCATGATAGTGGTAAAATTTCTTCGATATAACTTGCGTTTATTTATGAAAAAAATGGAAATATGGCGAAAATGTTGAAAATTTTGCAATTTTCAAACTTTTAATTTTTATGCCCTTAAATCAGAGAGATATGTCACAAAAATTAGTTAATAAATAACATTTCCCACATGTCTACTTTACATCAGCACAATTTTGGAACCAAAATTTTTTTTGTTAGGAAGTTATAAGTGTTAAAAGTTGACCAGCGATTTCTCATTTTTCCAACAAAATTTACAAAACCAATTTTTTAGGGACCACCTCACATTTGAAGTGACTTTGAGGGGTCGATATGCCAGACAGAAAATACCCAAAAGTGACACCATTCTAAAAACTGCACCCCTCAAGGTGTTCAAAGCCACATTCAAGAAGTTTATTAACCCTTTAGTTACTTCACAAGAATTGAAGCAATGTGGAAGGAAAAAATGAACATTTAACTTTTTTTCCTCAAAATTTTTCTTTCGACACAATTTTTTTTCATTTTGTCAAGGGTATCAGGAGAAAATGAACCACAATAATGGTTGTACAATTTCTTCTGAGTACACCGATACCCATGTGTGGGGGAAAACCAATCTTTAGGCGCACGGCAGTGCTCACAAGGGAAGGAGCATCATTTGAGATTTTGAATGTCAAATTGGCTGGAATCGAGAGCGGACACGATATCAGATCACGGAAGGGAAGCAGCGCCATTTGACTTTTTTGGCTGGAATTGAGATTGGACGCCATGTCGCATTTGGAGAGTCCCTGATGTGCCTAAACAGTGGAAACCCCCCACAAGTGACCCCATTTTGGAAACTAGACCCCCCAAGGAACTTATCTAGATGTGTGGTGAGAACTTTGAACCCCCAAGGGCTTCACAGAAGGTTATAACATAGAGCCGTAAAATTAAAAAATCATATCGTTTCCACAAAAATGATCTTTTCACCCCCAATTTTTATTTTCCAAAGGGTAACAGGACCCCAAAAGTTATTGTGCAATTTGTCCTGCGTACGCTGATACCCCATATGTGGGGGTAAACCACTATTTTGACGCATGGCAGAGCTTGGAAGGGAAGGAGCGCTGTTTTCGAATGCAGACTTTGATGGAATGGTCTGCGGTGTAATGTCGCGTTTCAAGAGCCCCTGATGTGCCTAAACAGTAGAAACCCCCCACAAGTGACCCCATTTTGGAAGCTAGACCCCCAAGGAACTTATCTAGATGTGTGGTGAGCACTTTGAACCCCCAAGTGCTTCACAGAAGTTTATAACGTAGAGCCGTGAAAATAAAAAAATCATTTTTTTCCACAAAAATTATCTTTTTGCCCCCAAACTTTTATTTTTATAAGGGTAACAGGAGAAATAGGACCCCAAAAGGTATTGTGCAATTTGTCCTGAGTACGCTGATACCGCATATGTGGGGGTAAACCACTATTTTGACGCATGGCAGAGCTCGGAAGGGAAGGAGCGCCGTTTTCGAATGCAGACTTTGATGGAATAGTCTGCGGGTGTCATGTCGCACTTGGAGAGCCCCTGATGTGCCTAAACCAGGGGTCTCAAACTCGCGGCCCGCGGGCCAACTGCGGCCCTCGGGACACGAGTTTGCGGCCCCCACCTCATGGGCCCTCGGTATATACTTTGCGGCCCTCGGCTGGGATCTCACATGCGAGAAACACCGCATGTGAAATCCCAGTCACTCGTAGTACCGGTCATTAAGGTCATGAATATGGACGCCACTCCTCTCAGGCGTGCCGCCCATATTCATAAGCTTAATGAGCGGTACTACAGAAAGATGGCGGCGCCGGGCATACTCACCTCATTACCTGCTGCTGCCCGCGCTTCCTGTCTCTGACACAGAGAGCAGCGCCGCTGAATGACGTCATCATTCAGCGGCCTGCTCTGTCAGAGCGAGGAAGCGCAGGCACCGGCGGTGATGCTGCGGACAGGTGAGAGGTGGTGTGTGTGTGTGTGTGGACAGGTGAGAGGTGTGTGTGTGTGGACAGGTGAGAGGTGGTGTATGTGTGTGTGTGTGTGTGTGTAGGAGAGCGATGGGGAAAAGCAATGATGTCAGTAATGGGGAAAAGCAATGATGGCAGTAATGGGGAAAAGCAATGGGGAAAACAGTGATGGGAAAAGCAATGATGGGAGTAATGGGGAAAAGCAATGATGTCAGTAATGGGGAAAAGCAATGATGGCAGTAATGGAGAAAAGCAATGGGGAAAACAGTGATGGGAAAAGCAATGATGGGAGTAATGGGGAAAAGCAATGATGGGAGTAATGGGGAAAAGCAATGATGGCAGTAATGGGGAAAAGCAATGATGGGAGTAATGGAGAAAAGCAATGATGGGAGTAATGGGGAAAAGCAATGATGGCAGTAATGGGGAAAAGCAATGATGGCAGTAATGGGGAAAAGCAATGATGGCAGTAATGGGGAAAAGCAATGATGGGAGTAATGGGGAAAAGCAATGATGGCAGTAATGGGGAAAAGCAATGATGGGAGTAATGGGGAAAAGCAATGATGTCAGTAATGGGGAAAAGCAATGATGGCAGTAATGGGGAAAAGCAATGGGGAAAACAGTGATGGGAAAAGCAATGATGGGAGTAATGGGGAAAAGCAATGGGCAAAAGCAATGATGTGAGTGATGGGGAAAAGCAATGATGGGAGTGATGAGGGAAAAGCAATGATGGGAGTGATGGGGAAAAAGCAATGGGGGGGAATGAGCGCTGGGGGAGGATGAACGCTGGGGAGGATGAGCGCTGGGGGAGGATGAGCGCTGGGGGAGGATGAGCTCTGGGGGAGAATGAGCGCTGGGGAAAATGAGCGCTGGGGAGGATGAGCGCTGGGGAGGATGAGCGCTGGGGGAGGATGTGTGTGTGTGTGTGTGTGTGTGGACAGGTGAGAGGTGGTGTTTGTGTGTGTGTGTGTGGACAGGTGAGAGGTGGTGTATGTGTGTGTGTGTGTGTGTAGGAGAGCGATGGGGAAAAGCAATGATGGCAGTAATGGGGAAAAGCAATGATGGCAGTAATGGGGAAAAGCAATGATGGCAGTAATGGGGAAAAGCAATGGGGAAAACAGTGATGGGAAAAGCAATGATGGGAGTAATGGGGAAAAGCAATGATGGCAGTAATGGGGAAAAGCAATGATGGCAGTAATGGGGAAAAGCAATGATGGCAGTAATGGGGAAAAGCAATGGGGAAAACAGTGATGGGAAAAGCAATGATGGGAGTAATGGGGAAAAGCAATGATGGCAGTAATGGGGAAAAGCAATGATGGGAGTAATGGGGAAAAGCAATGATGGCAGTAATGGGGAAAAGCAATGATGTCAGTAATGGGGAAAAGCAATGGGGAAAAGCAATGATGGGAGTAATGGGGAAAAGCAATGGGGAAAAGCAATGATGTCAGTAATGGGGAAAAGCAATGATGGCAGTAATGGGGAAAAGCAATGGGGAAAACAGTGATGGGAAAAGCAATGATGGGAGTAATGGGGAAAAGCAATGATGGCAGTAATGGGGAAAAGCAATGGGGAAAACAGTGATGGGAAAAGCAATGATGGGAGTAATGGGGAAAAGCAATGATGGGAGTAATGGGGAAAAGCAATGATGGCAGTAATGGGGAAAAGCAATGGGGAAAACAGTGATGGGAAAAGCAATGATGGGAGTAATGGGGAAAAGCAATGATGGCAGTAATGGGGAAAAGCAATGATGGCAGTAATGGGGAAAAGCAATGATGGCAGTAATGGGGAAAAGCAATGGGGAAAACAGTGATGGGAAAAGCAATGATGGGAGTAATGGGGAAAAGCAATGATGGCAGTAATGGGGAAAAGCAATGATGGGAGTAATGGGGAAAAGCAATGATGGCAGTAATGGGGAAAAGCAATGATGTCAGTAATGGGGAAAAGCAATGGGGAAAAGCAATGATGGGAGTAATGGGGAAAAGCAATGGGGAAAAGCAATGATGTCAGTAATGGGGAAAAGCAATGATGGCAGTAATGGGGAAAAGCAATGGGGAAAACAGTGATGGGAAAAGCAATGATGGGAGTAATGGGGAAAAGCAATGGGCAAAAGCAATGATGTGAGTGATGGGGGAAAAGCAATGATGGGAGTGATGAGGGAAAAGCAATGATGGGAGTGATGGGGAAAAAGCAATGGGGGGGAATGAGCGCTGGGGTAGGATGAACACTGGGGAGGATGAGCGCTGGGGGAGGATGAGCGCTGGGGAGGATGAGCGCTGGGGGAGAATGAGCGCTGGGAGAATGAGCGCTGGGGGAGGATGAGCGCTGGGGGAGGATGAGCGCTGGGGGAGGATGAGCGCTGGGGAGGATGAGCGCTGGGGGAGAATAAGCACTGGGGGGAATGACTTCTTGCTGTTAACCAGTTAATGTTTACTTGTCCACCACACTGCAGTGTCAAAAGAGGAAGACAGCGAGACAGGCAGCAACATCACATCAGAGAGCTCTTGACCTCGAAACAGAAAATCCTCAGATCCTGGTATTGTAACATAATATTAAGGATAATATTTATTCATTGATATTGCGCTATTAACTCCACAGCACTATACATACATCATCAACACTGTCCCCATTGGGACTTTTGATAACATTGGAATATTTTTGTAAGAGCTTTTCTTGTGGAAAACCTGATGCGGCCCAGCCTCACCCAGATTCTACCTCCAGCGGCCCCCGGGTAAATTGAGTTTGAGACCCCTGGCCTAAACAGTAGAAACCCCCCACATATGACCCCATTTTGGAACCTAGACCCCCCCAAGGAACTTATCTAGATGTGTGGTGAGCACTTTGAACCCCCAAGTGCTTCACAGAAGTTTACAACGTAGAGCCGTGAAAATAAAAAAAATAAAAAATCACATTTTTTCCACAAAAATGATCTTTTTTGCCCCCAAATTTTTATTTTTATAAGGGTAACAGGAGAAATAGGACCCCAAAAGTTGATGTGCAATTTGTCCTGAGTATGCTAATACCCCATATGTGGGGGGGGAACCACTGTGATCGCCTTACTGCGATCTTTGGGAGGCAGAATGAACAAATCCACAAAAGGTGAAGAATTGGTTTTATTTTTTACGCCGTTCCTCGTGCGGTATTAGTGATTAGGCGACTTTATTTTTCGGGTCGGTGCAATTACAGCGATACCAGATTTACATCCTTTTTTCATGTTTAGCTTCTGTCACACACTTAAAGATGCTTTTTTTTGGAAGAATTTTTTAAGAAAGTATTGCATCGCCGTATTTTGAGAGCTATAATTTTTCCATATTTCGGCCGACAGAGTTATCTGCGGGCTTATTTTTTGCGGGACGAGCTGATGTTTTTATTGGTACCATATTCGGGCACATAACGTTTTTTGATTGCTTCCTTTTCCGATTTTTGTGGAAGCAGGATGAACAAAAACCAGCAATTCAGGAATTGTTTTTTTTTTTCCCCATTCCGCGTGTGGTAAAATTGATAAAGCTGCTTTAATCTTGGGGTCACTACGATTACAGCGATACCTCATTTAGATATTTTTTTATGTTTTGGCGTTTTTTACACAATAAAAAATTTTATAGAAAAAATAATTATTTTTGTATCAGTTTATTCCGCTAGATATAACTTTTTTATTTTTTCGCTGATGATGCTGTATAGCGACTTGTTTTTTGTTGGACAAGATGACGTTTTCAGCAGTACCATGTTAATTTATATCCGTCTTTTTGATCGCGTGTTATTGCACTTTTTCCAATCGGTATGATGATGCCGCTTGGAAAAAGTAGAATTTACTACTTTTTTTTTTTTTTTTACGGCTTTCACTGAAGGGGTTAACTAGGGGTTATGCTTTTATAGATGGGATTTTTACGGACGCGGCGATACTAAACATGTGCATTTTTTTTGTTTTTTGTTTTTTTTATTACATAAAAATGTGTAATTTTTTTAGGGGAATTTTTTTTTTTTTTTACAAATTTTTTTTAATTTTTTTTTTTTACCTTGTCCCTTTATGGGACTTTCACTTTTTCACTTTTGATTGCAGTTACAATGCATTGCAATGCTTCAGCATTGCAATGCATTGTACCTATGGTGAAAGCTGCTGTGACCATGGTCACAGCGGCTTTCCGTAGCTAGATGACCTGGAGGTTGTCATGACAACCCCCGGGTCATCAAGGCAGAGATCAGGCCCTGCAAATACATTGCGGTGGCGCCGATCTGAGGCAGAGAGAGCTCCCGACCCTCTGCCTCTCCCCCTGAGCGCTGCGATCGCGCTTGATCGCAGCAGTCAGGGTGTTAACAGCCAGGGGCGGCGGGTGCCGCTCCCGGCTGTTAGTGCAGGAAGCTCGGCCACTGCAGCGCCGAGCTCCTGCACTGATCGGGCAGAAGAGGCTGAAATTTCAGCCTCTTCTGCCCGATCGCTGCTGTTTGGTCAGTCAGATTGACTGACCAATCACAGCTCTGTAGGTGCGGGGACCGACTGCAAAGGTCCCCGCACCGCTTGCCGTGCCTGTCAGCTGTCATAGACAGCTGTCGGCACTGAACTACCACTGCGTGCTTACACGCAGTGGTAGTTCAAAGGCAGGACGTGCACAGTCTGTCAAGGTGCCAAAACTGACACCTTGCCATGACGGACTGGGAACGTCCATGGACATTAAGGGGTTAAACAGTACTTATTGTACAAAAGTAATAACACAAACAAAAAAAGACTACATCAATTTGATATTGGTAATCATGCTGACACAAAAAACAAAGTTAACACTTTATTTGTGCAGCACATGAATAGCATAGTATTTAAAGTAAAATGTCAAAAAAACAATTCTCCCCAAAAAGACTTAGTAAAAGTAAGGTGTTATGTTGTATATTTTGTAAAAAAAAGCGTTTGCTATCCACAGCAAGGCAACCAATCAAAGCTTAGCTTTAAAAAACAACAAAAAAGGACAAACCTTCAGTTTCATCTTCGTCTCGGAATTCAACTGAACTCATTTTCCTTTTTACTTTTCCTGTATCAGAAAACCAAAAAAATATTAATAGTGTGGTAAAGTGTAAATGAACTAGGTCATACTTTTTAATAAAACAATTTAGAAGAAATGTTCATTTTTTCAGCTTTTTTTTTGCTGCAGTTGTTGTGTAGAAAAAGAAAAAAGTTACCATGTACCAGTAAAAGTTATGCTATGTCAGAAATCTCATGCACATGCTTTTCTCTTTTCCCTGACTTAATTTGAAAACTGCAGTGCTTTTTATATCTGCAGGATGTCAATTCTTTCAGCGTTTCTGCAGCGTGTTTTCACCAATAGAAAGCAAAGCAAGATTTTGATGTGTTTTTGGTACATTTTGGTGAATAAAACTAAATTTATTACACATGTAGAGTAGATAAATCATACATGTAAATCGGTATCCAAAAACGCGCCAAAAGCACAGCAACAAAAAAGCAGCAAACCCTGCATTTTGTAAGCAGTATATTTAACAGCAAATAGAGTGATGAGTGTGAACATAGTGTAAAT
Organism: Oophaga sylvatica; assembly: GCA_033576555.1. Classification (NCBI taxonomy): domain Eukaryota; kingdom Metazoa; phylum Chordata; class Amphibia; order Anura; family Dendrobatidae; genus Oophaga; species Oophaga sylvatica. Next base: position 301,091,533 of record JARQOD010000005.1, read on the forward strand.
AGACTGTACCAAAAACAAATTTGGCCATATTTTTTTTTCAGAAAAAAAAAATAAATCTTTTTTTTATTTCAGTAGCTATATAAGAAATTACTGAATCGGTAATGTGCACAGTCGTCTTCATCTCAATGCTGCAGGAAAAACAAGGAGACAGGAGATATGGTGGAGAGCTAGAGCTGCACCCTGGAAGGGTGGACATAACCTAATTTAGTTATTTTACATAACTCCAATAGTTTGGGGATCAATTTTTTTTAAACAAAGTGGAAAAGTAATTTATTTATTCTTTAATTGTGTTAGGGTAGGCAAGCTTTCATGAGGTCAATTCAATAGAATTTTATGCCATGCTGTAAAAAAAAAACAGTATACGTCAAGACATAGTATACTTATTGTGGGAGTCCGAGATGATGTTTTACTTCACAGTATCCACTTGATATAAATTCCAAATATGCATATTAAACTCTGTTGTCCCACCACTTGCTTTCTTCAAAGCCTTAACCCGGTCAGGCATGAAATCAATGTGTTCTGCCATCTTGACCTGTGGAATGTTGGCCAACTTAGCACATAAACATTTTCAAATTTCTCCACAAGAAGCAGATTTTCGTGAATGCCATCTCACTGCACAGTCAAGCCTAGCTCAAACATGTTATCTGGGATCCATGTCAGGTTACTGACAGGACGGTGGAAGCTACCAGGTTTCTTATCCGTGCCAATCTTAGGTCCATTTAGTACTGTGGCATGGAGCTACATCTACAATGAACAGAATAGGAAAAACACACACATACATGCTAGCACTGTAGCCTCTGGCTACTCAGGTTTCCTCCCACACTTAAAAAAATAAAAAATACTGATAAGAATATAGATTGTGAGCCCATATGGAGACCTCAGTCTGTAAAGAGGAGTGGTCAATTAATGGCGCTACATAAGTGAGTAAAATATAATATACATATTATACACACACGCTTGTAAATAGTCCACCCCTGGACGGTAACTGGAGTAAAAATAGCATCCACGTAAGCCGAGTTCTTGTCCCAATAGCACAAAACACTTGGTCTGCAAAATTGAGATTCTGATTTGGCTTTTATCCTAAGTCATATTACAAGACTCGTTAAAGGGTTGATTGTGACTTGTAGGATCGCTACTTCCAACAGGTGGCGCTATAGAGTTCAAGTCCTCTTTTTTTCTGAAGAGGCAATTTTAATTAATTAATATTAAATGTCCCAGGATAACAACTGAAATATACATAAAATCCTTATCTCTCCCCCAATTTCACTGAATACAGCCCATATCATGAGGTAGATTCCTGTTCAGCGCTTCCATGTGAGCACTGACTGCGAATGTAGTAGGCGCGACTCTCCACTCCACTGGCGGCATTGTACTTCCCCTGCTGGTGAGTGTGCACCAAAGCATCCTCTACAGTGTAAACAACTAGGTGTAAAGTCCCCCTCTATTCACCCACTTATATAAATGTCTCAGTGTGTCATGTCAAGCGCCACAGAATAAATGGCACTATGATAATAAATAATAATAATTAATAATAAGTTAAAAGGAATATAGCACACTGAGCACATACTATGAAACATTCGGAATTGTTAGCTCAAACCAAGAAATTATGCACACAACGAGTATATAAAAAATAAGAAAAATATTTTATTGAACATAGTGTTAAAAATAAAAAGAGAGAATAACAGTGAACCCACAGATAGGAGTGGAACCACTAGTCACATGCATCACTGGTCACATGCGATGTGGAATCGCTTTATACAAATATTCGCCACCAGGATGGCCTGAGAGCGGTATCCTACTTTTTGTCCATGACGAGCTTCTCCTCAAGTGACATTGAGTTTTTGCTCCAATTGTTACAGTTTTTGTTAACTCATAATTTTTTTCTGTTCAATGGGTCCTTCTACCTACAGCTCCAGGGCACAGCGATGGGCGCGGCCTGTGCGCCTTCGTATGCAAATCTGTTCCTGGGGCTGTGGGAGAGGGACCTTTTTACAACAGATCGGAATTCATCAATGGAGCGGGTTGTTTTATGGACCCGCTACATTGATGATATTTTCCTAATCTGGCGTGGTACCCCAAATGAGTTAGAATCATTTTTTCTTGATTTGAACAGTAATGATTTAAACATTCATTTAACTTATAAATATGATTTTTTCAAAATTGATTTTCTTGATGTCACTGTGAGGAGAAGCTCGGATGGGGCTCTTTTGACTGATGTTTTCCGTAAGGATACTTCAGTCAATGCTGTGTTGCATGCCAGGTCCTCACACCCACCCCATGTGATAAATTCCGTGCCTACTGGTCAATTCTTACGGATCAGAAGGATTTGTTCGTCAAATGTTGATTTTGAGGCTCAAGCTAAGGACCTCTCTGAACGCTTTATTAATAGAGGCTACAGCAAAAGATGTATCAAGAGGGCCTACAACAGGGCGAGAAATACGAGAAGGAATGATTTATTGTACTCCTCTCCAAGGGTGAAAGATAGCTCGCAAGTGAGATTGGTTTCACAATACAATGTACAATGGGAAAATATGCGGGAGATCCTAGCCAAATATTGGCCTATATTATTAGCGGACCCCATTTTGAAACAATATCTGACAGATACACTGAGCATGACTGCGAGAAGATCGCGAAATCTGAGAGACCATTTGGTTAAAAGTTATTTTGTCCCACAACTTCAACCATCTATATTTGCCACTAATGCTAGGCCAAAATCACAGTGGGGTTGTAAACCATGTGATGGTTGTGTGGCATGTCCTAATGTCCTACAGACGAAAGAATTTTTTTCATCCGATGGTAGGACATTTGCCATAACTCAGACCATCTCCTGTTCAACAACATTTGTGGTATACCACGCCTCATGTCCCTGCAATAAGATCTATGTGGGTTTAACGACACGGGCTTTTAAAGTCCGTATACGGGAACACATCCGGGACATAGTAGCAGCAGTGAACGAGGATAATTTGGATGTTCTAAAGACAATCCCTCGACATTTCAAGAAATATCACGGCTGTGATCCATCGGTGTTGAAATTTAGAGGGATTGACCGAGTGGTTCCTAATCTACGGGGTGGTAAACTTGGTAAGTTACTGGCCCAGAAAGAGGCCTTTTGGATATGGAAACTTCGTTCTCTCCACCTTAATGGTCTAAATGAATCCCTAAGTTTTGCGCCATTCCTATGATCACCTACATCTTCATTTTTTAGGCATCTTTTTATGTTTTTGTGTTGTTGACATTTGTTTTTTATGTATTTTAGATTCTGAGTTATCATATCTATTGATGTTTATTCCATGAGAAGTCTTGTCACCAATTTGGCGTATGTGTCTGGACCATCAAGTTCTTCAAGAATTATTTGCATCATGTTTTTCATCCTTTATTTTTCTGTATTATTTGTCCTTATTTTTCTGTGTATATCTTTATTATTGTTTATACAGCTCTAGTATTCACTTTATGACATCACATTATATAATTTTTCACTTATCATTCATTATTGTCTTATCACTATTTACTTATCGTGTTTAGTATATGTATGCACATCATATTGTAATATTTGTGTTTGGCACCCATGCACTGTAACACTTTTTATTTTCTTATTACTTATTTCATACATTAATTATTCATACAATTGGGTTTCTGATACTGCATCCATGTATAATTGATTATTTTATTGTTTGTTCACTATGCTCGGTGTTTATTATGGTTTAGTTGATTCTTGTTTTTAATACATGGTTTTTGCTAAAGTATACTTACGCGATCCAGTTAATGTTCATGTGTGAATCAGTGCCTGCTGGTGCGCATGCGCACTGGGGGCCTGGTTGTTGTTCATCGCCCATCGCGTCTCTCCTCGGTCCTGTCCTGCTCTGCGTCTGACGCTCCGATCACATGATCCTGTGTGGGCGGGGCTTCGTGACGTGGGTGGGCGGGGCTGATGACGCTTTGGGCGATGACCACATCCAGCTCGCTCAGTGTGTCATGCGCCATGTAATTGCAGCAGGATGTTTACGATTCTGATTCAAGCGTTTCTATTGGTCTTTTGACACATAAATACCCTTTGGTTACTTATGATGCCACTCCCCCGGAAGAAGGCAGAGCGCCGAAACGCGCGTTGGGGAGAGTGGCACCACTGGGTCTCAGGTATGTGTTCGATCATTTACTTATGCTTATATACTTTAATATGACTTGTAAGCTATTATCATAGCCATCGGTCTCAGCTGTCTATCCCTGAGGTGTTTGTGATTATATAAATAGTCCCCTATTATGGAGCTATGACAGCTATATTATGATCGTCACTATGTGCATCAAACATATTGTTATTATATATGCATTGTAATTTTTCCTGAGTTCTCCTAGTGGTTCCACTCCTACCTGTGGGTTCACTGTTATTCTCTCTTTTTATTTTTTAACACTATGTTCAATAAAATATTTTTCTTATTTTTTATATACTCGTTGTGTGCATAATTTCTTGGTTTGAGCTAATTATCTCATTGTGCATTGAGGCCTTACACTTTTTTGGCACCCTGGTATTATACAATAGATTTTGCTTAGTGGTGCCATCTATATATAGGTTTCAAACATTCGGAATTGACAACTGGCACATGCTCATTAGAGCAGGAACTAGCCCAGCTTCGGAATCAGGACGTGACTGACAACTGTAGCCCTTGCCACTTTATGAGGTCCCCCATAATGGGATACTCAAACGAAAAGTCATCAGAAGTCAAAAACAGACAGGAAGAGTTGTTGTTGAGGGGGAAGGTAGGGAATTTTTCATTGATGTACGTAAGTGGTTAGATTTTTAGAACAAATAGCTTGACATTCAGCAAAAAATTCAACTTTGGTTTTGGACAAAGCTTACCCCTTTTGGTTTTATTTATTTCTTATCCTATTCAAGTGATTAGACAACTTTATTCTTCGGGTTGGTGCGAATTCAGCAATACCAGATGTATAACCGGATTTTTCTGTTTGGCTGATGTCATACACTAAAAGAAGAAACTTTTTGCTTCATCATATTTGGAGAGCTATATTTTTTCCATATTTCTGCTGAGTCACATGAGGGCTTGTTTTTTTGCAGGACGAGTTGACGTTTTTATTGGTACCATTTTCGAACACAACATTTTTTGATCACTTTTAATTCAGATTTTTGGGAGGCAAAATTAAGAAAAAACAGCATTTTTTTATTTATTTTTTTGAGACTTTTTTTTAATGCCTTTTACCGTGTGGTAAAAGTGATGAGACAGCTTTAGGGTATGTTCACACTGGGCGTTTTTGCTGCGTTTTTTTTTCTGTAACAAAACATGATTTCTTGGCAGGAAAGAAGCTGCGGCAAAAACGCAGGTTTAGGTGCGTTTTTGGTGCGTTTTTCATTGCGGTTTTAGTATGTTTTTTGGGCTAAGGTCGGCGTCACACTAAGGAGGAATACGGACGAGTGAGAGGCGTGAAAACCACGCATTACACACGGACCAATATTTATCTATGGGGCAGCTCTGATCATGCGTTTTTTTCTCTGGCTTATCTTACGGTGCGAGACACCCGCAGCATGCTGCGATTGTACGCGTATTACGCCCGTTGTACACCAATGAAAGTCTATGGGTGCGAGAAAACAACGGATTACACACGGACCAGACGTGTGACTTGCGAGAAATACGCAAGACTTCTGCACCTCACAGGAAATGGTGCAACACATGCAGGAGGAAGCTGGCACATGCAAATTAGCTCAAAAAGAGCGCCAGACATCCCGGAAGAACGCCTCCACGGAGTCGGCCATGATGTCTACGCTCATCAATGTGGAGATGTTGAGAGTGTGGCTGCAGGAGAGGCCCGAAATTTGGCACCAAAGAGATGCACATTATGCGGACCGCGCAAGGAAAGAGGCGGCATGGAAGCGCATCTGTGGGCAGATGTTTCCCCACTTTGGCAACAGCCCACGTGAGGAGCAGCAGCGAATCAGTAAGTTACTGGATTTTTGTACAACCTTCTTAACGGTCACAGCGTAGTTCTAGCGCAGAATTAGCCCCACAAATTTGTTTTGGTGCCAAAATGTTAGTATAGTCACATCCTACTAGACCCCCATGACTATATAACGTGTAAGTAGAATAATTAGGCTTTGTCCAGCTAGCTAAATTATTACATTATATGTGTCATTGCAGTGGATGATGTTATGAGAAGATGGAGAAGCATCTGCGACCAATACAGGCGCCAATGCCAGCAGAGGACCAAGAGCGGGTCAGCAGCACCCAGAAAGCGAAAGTCTTAGTTACTTACCGTTAACGGTATTTTTCGAAGACCATGACAGCACCCAACGAGAGAGGGAGATCCGCCCTTCAGGAACAGGAAACCTACAGATACATAAGGGCGGCACCTCTCCCACGCATCAGTTGGTTTACAGAGCACAAGAGGACCACCAAGGTTAATGATAATCACAAGTTCTATACAACACTATTGCGTTTCAGTATTTTATCCTATGTGAAACTTATAAGAGGAAGAAGTGCGCGCCGATAAGATAAAAGGGAGGGAATACAAGGGTGCTGTCATGGTCTTCGAAAAATACCGTTAACGGTAAGTAACTAAGACTTTATTCGAACCACATGACAGCACCCAACGAGAGAATTACAGAGAGTAATAACTACTCAGGGAGGTACTACAGCCTGCATCACCCTTACCCCAAAGGAGAGATCAGAGGAAGCACCCAAGTCTAATCTATAATGATTGAAGAATGTGCTTGGAGAGGACCAAGTGGCGGCCTTACATATCTGGTCGATGGAGACTTCCGACCTTCTGCCCATGAGGTTGCCACGGCTCGAGTGGAATGTGCCCTCAGTTTTTCTGGTGCCGGCTTGCCTTTTGAGGTGTATGCTAACGAAATGGCCTCCCTGATCCATCTAGCTAGTGTGGCCCTTGATACTCTAGAGCCCTTCTTGGGGCCTTGGAAGGAAATAAATAAGGCGTTATCTTTTTTCCAGGGGTCAGTTATCACTAGATACTCCAAGAGACATCTCCTCACATCTAAGGTATAGAGTTTTTCCTCTTTTTGGTTACTAGGATTGGGCAGGAATAATGGATGGATTATCTCCTGAGTTCTATGGAAGGTGGAAGCTACCTTAGGTAAGTATGCCGGATCAGCTCTGAGTATCACTCTATCGTCCTGAATTTGTGTATACGGAGGAAGCCTAGAGAGAGCCTGAATGTCACTCACCCTTCGTGCTGATGTTAGAGCCACTAAGAAGGCTACTTTGATGGAGAGGGTTTTAATCGAGGCGACTGAGATGAGCTCAAATGGGGCCTCCGTCATGGCTGTGAGCACTAGGTTTAAATCCCAAGGCGTAAACATATTCTTAACTATAGGCTTGGACCTAGCTGCTGCTTCAACAAATCTACTGACCCAATAGTTTCTGGCTATGTCACAGTTAAAAAGGGCTCCCAGGGCAGAAACCTGCACTTTAAGGGCACTGGTGAGAAAGACTCATATTTAGGCCTTTTTGCAGAAACTCTAGGATCTGAGCTATTGGGGCTGATTCTCCAACTACAATTTCTGAGTCCTGTAGAAATTTCTTCCAGGTCCTGGCATAAATTTTTGTTGTAATTTCCTTCCTACTCTTAAGGAGGGTACTTATCAAATCTGGAGAAAACCCTTTATCTTTCAATAATGACAGCTCAGAATCCACGCCGTCAGATGTAGGCCAGCCACCTGCGATGGTACACTGGGCCCTGGTATAGGAGATCGGGAACGTCCGGTAGGACCCACAAGTTGGCTACTGACATGGTCCTGAGACACGAGAACCACGCCCTCTTGGGCCAAAAGGGCGCGATCAAAATCACTTTTGCTTTGTCCTTTCTGATCTTCCTGACCACCAGAGGAATCAGAGACAAGGGAGGAAAGGCGTAAGCTAGTGCAAAGTCCCATTCTATCAGAAAAGCATCTACCGCCAGTGGACTCTCTCTGGGGTTCAGGGAACAGAATCGTTTTACCTTTCTGTTCCTTCTGGTGGCGAAGAGATCTATGTCTGGTTGCCCCCATTTCTGTACAATCAGGTCGAAGATGACACTTTTTAGTGACCACTCCTCCTGTCTTAGAAGGTGGCGGCTTAAAAAATCTGCCGTGGTGTTTTCCCTTCCCTTTATATGTAGTGCTGTTAAAGATAGACAATGTCTTTCCGCCAGATGGAACAGGCGCTCTGTTACTTGCATGATAGGTCTGGATCGAGTGCCACCCTGGTGGTTGATATAGGCTACTACGACCTGATTGTCGGATAGAACTCGTACATGATGACCTTGTAGATCGATAAGGAGTCTTTTTACTGCCAGTTCTACCGCTGATAGTTCCTTCATGTTAGAGGACATGTTCATCTGATGATGTTGCCATAGGCCCTGCACTATAGAATCACCCATATGAGCCCCCCAACCAGTGGGACTTGCATCTGTGGTGACCACTCGGGTTACATTATACTCCCAGGGCACCCCCTTGGATAAGTTACGATCATCCAGCCACCATTCTAGGGATTTTATTGTGGCTCGGGATAAGGTCAGCTGGCTTTCCAAGCGACCCCCCCAAACTCTTATCATACCGCAAGACTTCACTCTGTAAAGTCCTAGCATGCAACTGTGCTCATTGCACCGCAGGGATGCAGGAAAAAAGAGAGCCTAACAAGGACATGGCTTTCCTGAGGGACATGGTGGGGTTATTGGAAGCATTTAGGACTTAATAGCGCAGGCGTATTAGTTTGTCGGGTGGGAGACAGCACTCTTGTTTTTGGGAATCTAAGATTAGACCTAAAAACTGTTGTACTCTGATGGGCCGCAACCGAGATTTCGCGACATTTAGTAGCCACCCCAACTGTTCTAGGACAGATATTGCTCTAACTGTTCCCGACAATGGTCTGCTGTTTTGCCTATAATCAGGAAGTCATCGACGTAGGGAATTATCAGGATTTGAAATTCTCGCAGGTGGGCGGGCCATCACTTCTGCTGCAATCTTTGTGAATACCCGAGGGGCAACTGCAAGACCGAACGGAAGGGCCTTATATTGAAAATGTTGGAGCGAGCCTTTCAACCAAACTGCGACTCTAAGAAAGCGCTGATGGGCTGCATGAATAGGGACATGGTAATAGGCGTCTTTCAAGTCTAATACCACCATGAAACAGTTTTCAAACAATAATTTTATTGTGGAATTGATGGTCTCCATCTTAAACGGCCGTACTACCAGGAATTTGTTCAAGGCTTTTAAGTTAATTATCGTCCTGAAGGAGCCGTCTGGCTTCCGGACTAAAAATAGAGGAGAATAGAAGCCTCTACCCCTTTCCATCGCTGGTACCTGCACGAGGACTTTCTTATAGCATAAATCCTGAATTTCTGCCTCCAGTACCGCCTGTTCTGATGAAGAAGACCGTGTGGGAGTAATTTTAAAGGTATCCTGGGGTACCTCAGAAAACTCTAACCGGAGTCCTGAAGCCACTAGGCCCAGAATCCATCTGCTGTTGGAAATTCGGGACCAGGCCGGGTAGAAGGCTTACAATCTACCTCCCACTGGAGCCGCTAGTCATTGGGAAGTCTTCTTGGTTTCTCGAGACGGGCCCCTGAACATGTACCCCGTACCTTTCCTTTTCCTATCGTCCCATCTGAATCGTTCCCTGGACGACCTTCTACGGTTAAATCTCTTCCTGCCGAAGGGACGTCTATATGAGGGATTCGGTATACTGGGGAATTTTTTCTTATCCCCTGCCTTTTCCAAAAGTTCGTCCAGGACAGGGCCAAACAGGTATTCACCCTCACAAGGGATAGAACAGATGCAGGATCTGGCCTGAATATATCCCGGCCAACACTTCAGCCATAGCGCCCTTCGCGCTGCATTTGACAGTGCCGCAGCCCTGGCGGCCATCCTTACAGAGTCTGCCGAAGAATCCGCCAAAAAAGCTGCTTCACTCTAAATTATTGGAAGGGACCTTAACATGGACTCCCGGGAGGCCCCCTCTCCCAACTGCGATTTTAGCTGGTCCAGCCAAACCATCACGGATCTGGCCGTGCAAGTAGCAGCCACCGCTGGTCTCAGTGCTTCTGCTGACATCTCTCAAGTACCTTTCAGAAATGAGTCTGCTTTTTTATCTAGCGGATCTTTTAAGCTTCCCATGTCCTCAAAAGGTATGGAGGACTTCTTTGAGGCTTTAGCTACCGCAGAATCGAGTTTTGGAGCCTTGTCCCATCTATCCACTGATGGATCTTCAAAGGGGTATCTATGCCTAAATGCCGGGCCCAATGAATCCCTTTTTTCTGGCTTCTTCCACTCTTTGTCTATCAGGTTCTGAATCTTATTATTTAAGGGGAAGGACCTACGTTTCTTCGGGTCTAACCCCCCGAACTTAAAGTCCTGTACAGAACGCTCAGGTCTCGAGTCTTCTATCCCCATGGTGGATCTGACCACCTTGACTAATCTGTCCATTTGGTCTAGGGGAAAGCAAAAACTGGTAGAATCCTCCTCTGACGAGGAAGATGAGTGGGAAGGAGATGACGAAGAAGTGGACTTCAGGGAATCTTCGCCTCTCCTAGGCATAGCTGGGGAATCTGAGTCCGAAACCCTTGCTCCCCGTTTCGACTTAGAAGACTCCTTGAGAAAGAGCTTTCACCTCTGTCCTAATCATATCCCTCAGGGTTGAAGTAAAGTCAGGGGTTTCTTCCGCTACCTGTAGGGGGGCGGGGGTGGGAAATGTAAGGCACTGTCATCTTTCAGTCAGGGACTATCGCCCCCCCCCCTTTCCCCGACCCCTACCGTCTGTCGCACACAAGGCTGACACAACCTTTTAGGGTAAGCGTCAGTCAGGGGTTGACCGCAGAGGGCACATTCCCTATGTTTCAATTTTCCCACACACTTCTTTCCCTGATAAATGGAAACATAAGGGGGGAAAAAATTGCATCACCGGGTGTACTTTCACGTACTTTCTCTTACCCGCCAGCAGCAATAGGTACCGGATCACGGGGGGGGACCAGCTGATGATGATGCCTCCACTGTCCTGGAGGAACCTTTACGGTTGGACTGACCACGTCCTTTGGTCTTCAGCTGAGGCCTTGTGCGAGGCCTGCCTTTTCTGCTCCACTTGCAGAACAACCTGCTGCTCTGCGGGAGCTTCTGACCCCTCCATAGTGGATCAGAAGCGTTTGTGCACCAGGCCAGGCCCCATTTATCCCCGGATATCCGGACGAGCAGCATCGTGGCCAGGGATCCGCCCCCACCCTTCCCCGGGTCTAGCCCGCCCCCTCAGACGCAGCACCACGCCCCCAGCGCCCCCCGGCATAGCCGTCCCCACGTCACCCAGTGGGGCAGGCGAGAGAAAAGCCGGCCGGCTCCTGACTTCCGGTCTGGCGCCCCAAGCCCCGCCCCCCGCAAAGCGTCACTTCCACGCCGCCTCACAGGAAGGCTGCAAGGACGCGCGTTGGGACAACGTGGAGGCGCCGAACTAGGCCCGGATACCGCCGACCCGGGCATCGCCGACACCGGACCGGATGACGTCATCGCCAACTCCGTGCCGAACAGCCGGCCAGGACCCTGTAGGACGTTAGGCCGCGAAAGGAGGACCGAGCACCCAGGAGGGGTTGGGCACCCATACTTACAGTCGCGCTGGCTCCAGAAAACGGGATCCACCGGACACCGCTCCTCTGCACACTGTCGTTGAGCCCTCCCCGGACCCACCGTGGCGCTTCCAGGGGTCCCGGCACCAGGTCGAGGTAGGAGACTTCTCGCTACCTGGGTCGACCGGCCGGCCTGGGATAGGAAGAATCTTCATTCTGTAAGATTCCCGTCCTCAAAGGTACAGGAAACCAACTGATGCGTGGGAGAGGTGCCGCCGTTATGTATCTGTAGGTTTCCTGTTCCCGAAGGGCGGATCCCCTCTCTCGTTGGGTGCTGTCATGTGCTTCGAATAAAGTACGTTTACTTTGACAGGCTGGGTTTTCTTGCACCTATTCTGGATCTCAAACCATAAGTACATACCTCACACCACATACCACATATGCAGTTTAGGCTCACCTCTCCAACATGTTCTAATCCCCTTTCATTTCCCAACAGATCTGATGATCCTCCTGCACAGGCGCCTACACCTCAACCCATTCCACCACCGAAACAACCTTGTCAACAACAGGGTCAAATGGCTGCCTATAATCCGACTTCCCAATATGGCCACTTGTACAGATCCAGTGTTGGAGGCTGGTCCCAACCTGGATGTGCTCAACATGGTCATATTGGGGGGTATGATTCTCGTGGGTATCATCTTACACAGGAATATAATCTCCCTTATCTGTATGACAATGTGCCCACACACCAACCTGACCGTGGGCAGATGTTAGCTCAGGGCCCAGAAAATCCACCCCAACAGGGTGATGGTCAAGGTGGTCATCCAAGCCAACCACAAAGAGATGCTGGGAACCCGCCAACCCCACCACCCACATACCACCAGCTGTGATTTTGTATGTAACTTATCTTTTAGGATTTAAAAACCAGTTAGTAATCGTTTTATATTTAGTGTAACCTCCTCTTGTGTCTAAGACATTTGCAGTAATCTAGATGCCTGTAAACAACATATGCTAGCAATATTGTTCAGTAGGCATAGTCAACGTCTATTATTTTCATTATCTGTTCATATTGAGAGAAATGTTAGTTCTTTGTGAAGATTTATTTTAACACCATGTTGTGTAACGCATATTTGCATTCATCTGAATGCCTACAAAGACCATATGGTACTTAGCTGGTGGTATATGGGCTATGGGAAAAGATTATTATTTCGTTATATATTATAATCTATACCAATGTTTGTTATTTTTTCCCCATCCCTGTTAAAAATTGTTGGCTAATGCATCATTGCATTAGTCTAGTCTTAAAACCTAACCATATGGGGCAGATATGGTGCTCACTAGTGATAGTGAAAGTTTGTTATTTTGTTAAATTTTATTTCAGTCCATGTTGGCTACTGAATATTTGAAGTAGTATAATCTTGTCAACCAAACATATGGGTAACATATGGTCTTCACTATAGTGAACGGTTGTATTTTTTGTACATTTATTGTGACTAACAGTTGTCAAATGCATCTTTGCACTTGTGTTATGTGATCAATCCGACATATGGGTCACATGTGATCAGCACTACCCATAGTGACTATTGTTTTTTTTGTTTACATACTATTATGTATGGAACAATTTGTAATGTTGTCATGCCTTATTTTGGTTCTTGTGTAAGACTGCACACTTACACTATTGTGCTGTAAATACATATACCATATGAAGCAAATTTGGTAGTCACTACCTCAAGTGCCAGTTTGCACATATAAATATCTATTTTTCTAAAAAGTTGAGTCTTTTTTCATAAGTTGTTTGTACTCAACCACCAACACATCTGTTATGACCTCAAAACACCAGACAATAGAGACTATGAGAATATGGGAAGTTGCATTGGTCCTCAAATCCCCTGGCAATCCTCTTCCACTCTTCCATCTTTGGCTCAGGCATCACCAGTTGATGAAGTCTGTACCACAGTTGTGAGCAGGTATCATGCACAATGCCAGAGATGTTGGACGTCCCAATCAAAAAATCCAGATGGAGTGCGGAATAGGATATGCCAGTAGTTATGAACCTACAAGTAACCAAATGTACAGAGAACAATCAATACACATGCACAAAGGTTTAACAAACACACTATACATAACCCTTACATGACTTAATGTCCAAACAATGATAAGTTAAATGTAGCCCAAGTACCATTTTTCTCTAATGTTTATATTCACATCATTGTTCAGGTACTTCAAGGTGATATATGGCCTATATTATGAGGATATTTCTGCAACAGGCATAAGGGTTAAAGGAAACTAGTGGGAAAACACATCATCAATAGACAGTATGTAGGTGAGGAATACAGACCATAGCGTAAGGAGAAGTCGCTCCTCTGCAGAGATAGCTTTCCGCATCCTGGTAGGTGATCCCTGGCCGCACAATCTCCCACAAAACCTCAAATCTGGGAATGGTCATCAGACAAAACTGGACAAAATTGTCTGGAAGAGTCCGCAGAGATGCATACAGCCGGTGAAAATGGCCTTTACTGAGTCGTTGCCTCAAATGCGGAAACACCCACATTCGCCTCCTCCTTCGGGGATCAACGATCACTGGGTAAGGCTAGCCAAAGCGGCAGCACAAAACACAGTTGTACAACACTCGATCAGTTGGGGAGAAGTGAAGAGTGTCAAGCAAGCAGCAGTACTCCAACACAAGCACACCACAAAAATGGCAAGATTGGGGGTTGCAACCTGATGCAGAGCCAATAAATAGCCTTGCTGATGATGATTTGAATGAGTTTCAGGCCTAAAAACCGTTAAATATCCATTTTGCAAGGCGGCGAGAAAAATACGCTGTACGGATGCCATACGGATTGCATACAGATGGTTACATGCGCAAAATACGCAGCCGCACCCTGATAACGGATTAAATACGGATTGTTGTGCAGGCAACATTTTGGCGTATTACGCTCGTACAATACGGTCCGTATTTTTCTACGGTAAGTGTGACGCCGGCCTAACTTGTGTCTCTTTGTGCATGCTTGCTGTCCATGACTTTTCTCCATCAAAAAAGCTGCAAATAATTATACCATTTTTTCAACACCCATTCAAGCCAATGGGTGAAAATCGCTGCAAAAACGCTGAAAGAAGTGACATGCTCTATTTCCAAAAAAAGGAAAGCACAAAATCCTGGTGACAAAAAACCAATGTGTGTGCATGAGATTTCTGAAATCTCACAGGCTTTGCTGGTACTGTAAAAAGCATCTGAAAATTAGCATAAAAAAGCAGCAAAAAAAACACAGCAAAAAAAAACACAGCAAAAAAGCCCAGTGTGAATATACCCTTATTCTTCTGATTACAATTACGGCAATATTATATTTATATCATTTGTTATGCTTTGCTGCTTTACACAAAATAAAAACAAATTTTTAGAAAAAAGAATTATTTTTGTATCACTTTATTCTGAGAGCTATAACTTATTTCACCACTGACAGAGCTGTATGGTGGCTTGTTTTTGCAGGACAAAATGACGTTTTGCGCTATATCATTCTTATTTACATTAGTCTTTTTAATAATCATGTTTTATCCCATTTTCTTTCCGGGGGATGATGAAAAAGCATAGTTTTTTGCCAGATTTTTTTTTTTAGGGTGTTCATAGAAAGGGTTCACTGTACGCAGTGATACCAAATGTTTTTTTTTTTTTGCTTTTACATGAATATACAAATATACATATTTATTGGTGTAATATTACTTTTTAGTTCCTTTGTGGGACTTCAACTTTTATGTCTAATTACTGGTCTGATGCACTGCAATACACATGTATTTCAAAGCATGAGAACTGTCAGACCGGCTGCCATGACAACCCCCGGCTCCTCCGTGAATGAATTCATCTAGGGGTGTAGTGAGTATTTTGAACCCATAGTGCCTCATAGAATTTTACATTGAGACATGGAAATATGACATTTTAGTAGTAAAATTAAAATTTTTGTATTTGCTGCAAATTTGTCAGATACACAAGGGTTAAGGCCGGGATCACACATGCGAGGAATACGGCTTAGTCTCGCATGTTAATACCCGGAAATGCTGCCGGCCTCGGGAGTGAAGCATGTGGCTCCATGTATTGCAATGCGGCCGCACGCTCCGCTCCCGAGGCCGGCGGCAGTGTCGGGTATTAACATGCGAGACTTGACCATATTCCTCGCATGTGTGATCCCGGTCTTAAAGGGAATCTGTCACCTATTTTTTTATATATGAGATGCGGCCACCGCCATCAGGGGCTTATCTACAGCATTCTGTCCGGATACGCAGGTCTTCCGCCTGCGTGTTTTACAGCATAGTGGAGACGGGATTTCTTGAAATCCCCTCCACCATGCTGTAACATCTGGACGCTGCGTGTTTGACGCTGCGCCAATGCACAGCGTCAAACACGCAGCATTTCCTGAAGCATTCCGGATCGTGGAAACTCACCCTTAGAGCTGTAACTTTTTTATTTTTTGATGAATGAGCAATATTAGTGCTCCTTGTTTGTGTGACGGTTTGGCGTTTTCATTTATACCATTTTTTTTTTTACATACGACTTTTTGATCGCTTTTTATTTACTTTTTTGTGAATCAGTATGATGAAAAAGTGACTTTTTTTGTTTTGTTTTTTTACGGCGTTTGTCATACAAAATAAATAACATGAGAGTTCTCTAGAGAGGGTCATTTATGGACACGGCGATACCAATTATATGTTTTTGGTTTGCATTTGTTTTATCACAAACACTACATCTTTTGTGGCAAAACGGCTTTTCGTGACTAGTATGCACGTTTTTTTTCCCACTTTTTCACATATTTTATTTCAGTTTTTTTTACTTAGATGGCCCAATGACTGGCTGCAGCGCCGTTGTCATGCAGTCACCACTGCAGCTGTAGAGATGCCGCACTGGACCAGAGAAGGGGAGGAGGACCTGCAGCACCTAAGGCCTCTTTCACACTTCAGTCGCTTGACGTCAGTTAAAATCCGCCAAAGTGTGAAAATGGCAGATCCGCCAGAAAAGGTGAAAAACGGATGCAAACAGATCCATTTTTTGACGGATCCGCCATGAACTTTTCAACCCGGAATATATCCCGGAAAATGCAGGTACGCATGTCTGACACGGAGGGGAGAGAGAGAGAGACCCCGGACAGTGTTGTCAGCATTTTGTATGGTTTGCTATGGAAGCGACGGATCCGCTGGCGGATTCTGTCAAAGACGGATGGCAGCGGATCCGCCACCCATAAGCGGCCATTATACAAAATGGCGGATGCGGCGGATCCGCCATTTTGGCGGACAGAAAAAAACGTTGCATTGGACGTTTTTCAAAAACGGCGGATCAGTCAAAAAACGGACCTTACGGACGACCATCCGTCAAAATCCGCCACTAATGCAAGTGAATGGGAAAAAATGGCGGATCCGCTTTTTTCACACTTTGGCGGATTTTGACTGACGTCGCACGACTGAAGTGTGAAAGAGGCCTAAGGGAATAAGGAAAATTGAAAGGGCGACGGTGACAAAATCACGGCTGTTGGCAACTATGTGCTAAAGGAGAGCTCTGATTTCTTGGCATGGGCAACTATATTAAGAACGTGCACAAGTTTCCAATACATAGCAGCTCACGAGTAATTATCCAGAGAAAGTCATCTACTGGTAGGGGGCCAGACCTTCCTCTCACTAACGGCAGAAAGTTAGTAAGAGGGAGTCACCGGACCAGCAGGCGGTACCGGAGCGGCGGGCTGTGCCAGAGTTTCCACAGAGGCAGTTCGCGGGCTATGACGTCACCGCGGCAGTGTGTGAGGTGACGGCAGCTCAGACGCGGTGTCTCCTCATCCCTGCACCCAATGGCGGGCTGTACTGTGGTCTTTCTGCCTTGGTGGCTTTGTTTCTGCGTCTGACTGTAGCTAGGAGAATCAAGGTACACATCCTTTCACCCGTGGAGCCGCGTCACCCCCGTATTTCACGTCGCGCTGCGTGCTCCCACTTACCTCATATGGGGACCAGTCAGCTGTGAAGCTGCGTGTGTGATGTGGACTCGGTTCTAGAGACTCAGTCTGAGGGGGGAAGCTAGCTCTGCTTGTCGGGTTCTTTCCCCACTGACTCCCCCCCGGCGTGTCTTTGTGTGCTGCGTGTCCGTGCGCTCTCGCGTGACGTGACGGGACTCCGCGAGTGTCATTTCCGCAGAAGGACACAGAGAGACCGAGGCTGCGGTGGGAACAGCCCCCTGCCCTCTCTCCACTCAGGCGAGACACGGCGGGGGATGGGGAATCACTTCTCAAGGACACAGTCACGCGTATATTGCCCACTGGAGGGTGAACAGCTGGAGTACACGCAGCTCTCACATGACTCGCTGTAAACTTTTCTCTCAGAAGCAGAGTTGTGCGGCCCACATTGCCGTCCACACTTTCCCACCCCACAGACACATCTTCTGCCCCTCTCTGAATGGGCTGGGGGCACCGTGCAGGGCATGGAGGTCAGACCTCCTTCCTTTTCTACCCATTCTGTGCTCCTATTAGATGACCGCCTTCTCCTCTATAGCTAAATGGTGGATGAAGACAAAGTACCTGTGTACCGCACATTTACTTAGGAAAAACCCCCCATAGAAGTCAATGGTCACTTTAGCTTGTGCAGTCTGCCACAGACATTTTTGGCCACCAACCAAACCCCCTTCAAGAAACCAAGGCTTCCACTTCTGAGCATCCAGCAACACAGTTTCCCTACAAACCTAAAACATTGTTCATCAGTCATCAAAGTATTCTTTACCTACAGTCACACATCCGTGTCTATTTTTAAGTTTGTGTAAAATGGACAGTTGTTCTGTCTTCGCATCATGTTTTTAAAAGCTGAAGGTGATAAACTGTCTAAATTTTTATTTATCCATTGGCTCTTGGCAACACCGATGGCACACATACACTGCCATGCAAAGTACAGTAGGCATGGAAAGTATTCAGACTCCTTTACATTTTTCACTCTTTCATTATAGCCATTTGGTAAATTCAAAAAAGTTCATTTTTTTTCTCAGCAAAGGGTCTGAATACTTATGACCATGTCATATTTCTGTTTTTCTTTTTTAATAAATTTCAATAAGTTCTACATTTTTCAGGCAAGATGGGGTGGAGTGTACATTAATGAGAAAAAAAATGAACTTTTTTGAATTTACCAAATGGCTGCAATGAAACAAGAGTGAAAAATTTAAAGCGGGGACGTACTAAAAAGAATGAAGAAAAAGATTGAAGATAGTAACTTATAGGTCCAAAGATATGGAGAGGTAATATATATTTCTTATGCATCTTGGATATGAAATTAACATGAATTATATGTAGACAATTAGGAAATCAACACAGATCCCATATAAACAGGTGTATATTATATTCCCTGAGCTTGATAGATGGGGAATGAACATGAAATAGATGTAGATAATAGGAGAATGAACACATCCATAATATAACGCTGGGAGCGTCCCTCTGTCCGAATCCTTTATAGACTGCGCAAGCGCGACACGCCGGCACAGTCTGGCTCCAGACAGAGTGAGGCATCCAGCGGTGAGTACTCTGTATGGCGCCGGAGATCGCCGTATCCGTACTGGATGCATACCGCGATCTCCGGCGCCATACTCACATACCTGACCAGGAGGAGCGTTGCTGCGGCGCTTCTCTTCTCCTGGGGCAGGAGACCAGGAGTGCGCATCGGAATCGCGCATGCGCAATAGCGCTGTCCGGCGCCATTTTGCTGAAGACACATTTACAGTGTGTCTTCAGCAATATGGCGCCGGACCGCGTGGTATGGGCATGCGCGTTCTCCGGCGCCGCTCTCCCCCGGCGTCCAGCAGAACGGAACAGCGCTGGATCACAGTGAAGAAAGGTGAGTATAAATATTTGTTTTTTTTTTGGGGTATGTGTGCAGTTTAATAGCGGTGAGGGGACCATGCACATCAGGATTGGGGGGTGAGCGGACCATGCACATCAGGATTGGGGGGTGAAGCGACCATGCACATCAGGATTGGGGGGTGAGGGGACCATGCACATCAGGGTTGGGGGGTGAGGGGACCATGCACATCAGGATTGGGGGGTGAAGGGACCATGCACATCAGGATTGGGCGGGAGGGAACCATGCATACCAGGATTAGGGGGTGAGGGGACCATGCATACCAGGATTGGGGGGTGAGGGGACCATGCATATCAGGGTTGGGGGGTGAGGGAACCATGAATACCACGATATGGATGAGCAGGTACCATGCATACCAGGATAGGGATGAGGGGGTACCATGCATACCAGGATTGGGGGATGAGGAGACCATGCATACCAGGATGAGGACTCGGTTCTAGAGACTCAGTCTGAGGGGGAAAGCTAGCTCAGCTTGTCGGGTTCTTTCCCCACTGACTCCCCCCCGGCGTGTCTTTGTGTGCTGCGTGTCCGTGCGCTCTAGCATGACGTGACGGGACTCCGCGAGTGTCATTTCCGCAGAAGGACACAGAGAGACCGAGGCTGCGGTGGGAACAGCCCCCTGCCCTCTCTCCACTCAGGCGAGACACGGCGGGTGATGGGGAATCACTTCTCAAGGACACAGTCACGCGTATATTGTGTCTTCAGCAATATGGCGCCGGACCGCGCGGTATGGGCATGCGCGTACTCCGGCGCCGCTCTCCTCCCCCGGCGTCCAGCAGAACGGAACAGTGCTGGATCACAGTGAAGAAAGGTGAGTATAAATATTTGTTTTTTTGGGGTATGTGTGCAGTTTAATAGTGGTGAGGGGACCATGCACATCAGGATTGGGGGTGAGCGGACCATGCACATCAGGATTGGGGGATGAGCGGACCATGCACATCAGGATTGGGGGGTGATGGGGCCATGCACATCAGGATTGTGGGGTGAGCGGACCATGCACACCAGGGTTGGGGGGTGAGAGGACCATGCACATCAGGATTGGGGGGGTGAGGGGACCATGCATATCAGGATTGGGGGTGAGGGGACCATGCACATCAGGATTGGGGGGTGAGAGGACCATGCATATCAGGATTGGGGGTGAGGGGACCATGCACATCAGGATTGGGGTGTTAGGGGACCATGCACATCAGGGTTGGGGGGTGAAGCGACCATGCACATCAGGATTGGGGGGTGAGGGGACCATGCACATCAGGGTTGGGGGGTGAGGGGACCATGCACATCAGGATTGGGGGGGTGAGGGGACCATGCACATCAGGATTGGGGGATGAGAGGACCATGCATATCAGGATTGGGGGTGAGGGGACCATGCACATCAGGATTGGGGGGTGAGAGGACCATGCATATCAGGATTGAGGGGTGAGGTGACCATTCATTCCAGGATTGGGGGGTGAGGGGACCATGCATACCAGGATAGGGGGTGAGAGAACCATGCATACCAGGATAGGGGGGAGAGGGGACCAGGGACCATGCATGCCAGGATAGGGGGGTGAGGGGACCATGCATATCAGGATTGTGGGTGAGGAGACCATGCATACCAGCATAGGGGGGTGAGGGGACCATGCATACCAGGATGGGGGTGAGGGGACCATGCATACCAGTATTGGGGGGTGAGGGGGCCATGCATACCAGGAATGGGGGATGAGGTGGCCATGCATACCAGGATTGGGTGTGAGGGGGTACCATACATCCTACGATATGGATGAGGGGGGACCATGCATACCAGCATTGGGGGGTGAGGGGACCATGCATACCAGGATTGGGGGGTGAGGAGACCATGCATTCCAGAATTGGGGAGAGAGGGAACCATACATTCCAAGATAGGCGGGTGAGAGAACCATGCATACCAGGATAGGGGGGTGGGGACCATGCATATCAGGATTGGGAGTGAGGGGACCATGCATATCAGGAAGGGAGCGAGACGACCATGCATACCAGGATGGGGGTGAGAGGACCATGCATACCAGGATTGGGGGATGAGGGGTAACATGCATACCAGGATAGAGGGGTACCATGCACACCAGGATTGGGGGGTGAGGGGACCATGCCTACCAGAATTGGGAGGTAAGGGGTGCGATGTATACCAGGATTGGGAATGAGGGGACCATGCATACCAGGATTGGGGGGTGAAGGGTACAATACATCCTACGATAGGAATGAGGGGGGACCATGCATACCAGAATTGGGGGTGAGGGGAGCATTCATACCAGAATTGGGGGGTGATGGGACCATGCATTCCAGGATTGGGCGGGAGGGGACCATGCATACCAGGATTGGGGGGTGATGGGACCGTGCATACTGGGATTGGGGGGTGAGGGGACCATGCATACCAGGATTGGGGGGTGAGGGAACCATGAATACCAGGATATGGATGAGCAGGTACCATGCATACCAGAATAGGGATATGGGGTTACCATGCATACCAGGATTGGGGGATGAGGGGTCCATGCATACCAGGATGAAGAATGGGGTGCCATGCATACCAGATTTGGGTGGGGGTGAGGGGACCATACATACCAGGATAGGGATGAGGGGTACCATGCATACTTGGATAGGGTTGAGGGGTGCAATGCATACCAGGATACGAGGGGGGCAGCACATACCAGCATGGGAGACCATATACCTATAAAAATGCTTGCCAGGGGACCATGCATATCAGGATAGGGGGGTGAGGGGACTATGCACACCAGGATAGGGGGTGAGGGGACCATGCATATCAGGATTGGGGGTGAGGGTACCATGCATATCAGGATTGGGTGAGGGGCATGTACCAGGATGGGGTGAGGACCATGCATACCAGGATTGGGGGGTGAGGGGACCATGCACATTACCAGGATTGGGGGGTGAGGGGACCATGCACATCAGGATTTGGGGGGTGAGGGGACCATGCATACCAGGATTGGGGGGTGAGGGGACCATGCATATCAGGATTGGGGGTGTGAGGGGACCAGTGCACATCAGGATTGGGGGTGAGGGACCATGCACATCAGGATTGGGGGGTGATGGGATCATGCACATCAGGATTGGGGGTGAGGGGACCATGCATATCAGGATTGGGTGGGAGGGAACCATGCAATCAGGATTGGGGGGGTGAGGGGACCATGCATACCCGGATTGGGGGGTGAGGGACCATGCACATCAGGATTGGGGGTGAGGGACATGCACATCAGGATTGGGGGTGAGGAGACCATGCACATCAGGATTGGGGGGTGAGGGGACCATGCACATCAGGACTTGGGGGTGACGGGACCATGCACATTAGGATTGGGGGGTGAGGGGACCATGCACATCAGGATTGGGGGTGAGGGACCATGCACATCAGGATTGGGGGGTGAGGGGACCATGTACATCAGGACTGGGGGTGACGGGGACCATGCACATTAGGATTGGGGGGTGAGGGGACCATGCACATCAGGATTGGGGGTGAGGGGACCATGCACATCAGGATTGGGGGGTGAGGGGACCATGCACATCAGGATTGGGGGGTAAGGGGACCATGCACATCAGGATAGGGGCGTGAGGGGACCATGCACATCAGGATTGGGCGGGAGGGAACCATGCATACCAGGATTGGGGGGTGAGGGGACCATGCATACCAGGATTGGGGGGTGAGGGGATCATGCATATCAGGATTGGGGGGTGAGGGAACCATGAATACCACGATATGGATGAGCAGGTACCATGCATACCAGGATAGGGATGAGGGGGTACCATGCATACCAGGATTGGGGGATGAGGGGACCATGCATACCAGGATGAGGAATGGGGTGCCATGCATACTAGATTTGGGTGGGGGTGAGGGGACCATGCATACCAGGATAGGGATGAGGGGTGCCATGCATACCAGGATAGGAGGAGGGCAGCACATACCAGAATGGGAGACCATATACCTATAAAAATGCTTGCCACCCGGGCGTAGAACGGGTTAATAGCTAGTATAATATACACCTGTTTATATGGGATATGTGTTCATTCCCCTGTTATCTACATATACAGTATTTCATGTTCATTCCCTACCTATAAAGCTCAGGGAATATAATATACTCTTGTTTATATGGAGTATGTGTTCATTCTCCTATTTACATATATTTCATGTTCATTCCCCACCTATAAAGCTCAGGGAATATAATATACATCTATTTATATGGAATATGAGATCATTTTCCTATTATCTACATTTATTTCATGTTCATTCCCCACCTATCAAGCTCAGAGAATATAATATGCACCTGTTTATATGGGATATGTGATCATTCTCCAATTATCTACATATATTTCATGCTCATTGCCCACTTATAAAGCTCAGGGAATATAATATACACCTGTTTATATGGGGTATGTGTTGATTTCCTAATTGTCTACATATAATTCATGTTCATTTCATATCCAAGATGCATAAGAAATCTATAATACCTCTCCATATCTTTGGACCTACAAGTCATTATGTTCATTTTTTTTCTTTATTTCTTTTCTTCATTCATTTTAGTACATCCCTTTAAAGCGGTCTGAATACTTTCCATACCCACTGTATGTCTTCTGTATTTCATCTGTTTTATACAGATCCCTTTAACCCCTTCACCCCCAAGGGTGGTTTGCACGTTAATGACCGGGCCAATTTTTACAATTCTGACCACTGTCTCTTTATGAGGTTATAACTCTGGAACGCTTCAACGGATCTTCGCGATTCTGAGATTGTTTTCTCGTGACATATTGTACTTCATGTTAGTGGTAAAATTTCTTCGATATAACTTGCGTTTATTTTTGAAAAAAACGCAAATATGGCGAAAATTTTTAACATTTTGCAATTTTCAAACTTTGAATTTTTATTCCCTTAAAACAGAGAAATATATCACACAAAATAGTTAAGAAATAACATTTCCCACATGTCTACTTTACATCAGCACAATTTTGGAAACAAAATTTTTTTTTGTTAGGAAGTTATAAGGGTTAAAAGTTGACCAGCGATTTCTCATTTTTACAACAAAATTTACAAAGCCATTTTTTTAGGGACCACCTCACATTTGAAGTCACTTTGAGGGGTCTATATGGCAGAAAATACCCAAAAGTGACACCATTCTAAAAACTGCACCCCTCAAGGTACTCAAAACCACATTCAAGAAGTTTATTAACCCTTCAGGTGCTTCACAGTAACTAAAGCAACGTGGAAGGAAAAAATGAATATTTTACTTTTTAGCCACAAAAATTATCTTTTACAAACTTTTTTTTTATTTTCACAAGGGTAAAAGGAGAAAATGGACAGATAAGGTTGTTATGCAATTTCTCCTGAGTACGCCAATACCCCATATGTGGGGGAAAACCACTGTTTGGGCACACGGCAGAGCTCGTAAGGGAAGGAGCGACGTTTGACTTTTTCAAACTAAAATTGGCTGGAATTTAGATTGGATGCCATGTCGCGTTTGGAGAGCCCCTGATGCGCCTAAACAGTGGAAACCCCCCACAAGTGACACCATTTTGGAAACTAGACCCCCTAAGGTACTTATCTAGATCTGTTATGAGCACTTTAAACCCTCAAGTGTTTCACAAAAGTTTATAAAGCCTGGGTGTGAAAAAAAAAAATCAATTTTCCACAAAAATGATTTTTTTAGTCCCAAATTTTTGAATTTTCCCAAGGAAATTGGACCCCAAAAGTTGTTGTCCAATTTGTCCTGAGTACGCTGATACCCCATATGTGGGGGGGGGAAACTGTTTGGGCGCACGGCAGGGCTTGGAAAGGAAGTAGTAACGTTTTGGAATGCAGACGTTAATGGGGGTCATGTTCCGTTTGCAGTGCCCCAGATGAGCCTAAACAGTGGAAACCCCCCACAAGTGACCCCATTTTGGAAACTAGACCCCCTAAGGAACTTATCTAGATCTTTGGTGAGCACTTTGAATCCCCAAGTGCTTCACACAAGTTTATAATGCCCGGGCATGAAAATAAAAAATCCTATTTTTTTCCCACAAAAATTATCTTTTAGTCACTATTTTTTTATTTTCCCAAGGGTAACAGGAGAAATTGGACCACATAAGTTGTTGTACAATTTGTCCTGAGTACGCTGATACCCCATATGTGGGGGGGAACCACTGTTTGGGCGCACGGCAGAGCTCGGAATGGAAGGAGCACCATTTGACTTTTTCCAACCAAAATTGGCTGGAATTGAGTTTGGATGCCATGTTGCATTTGGAGAGCCCCTGATGTGCCTAAACAGTGGAAACCCCCCACAAGTGACCCCATTTGGGAAACTAGACCCCCTAAGGAACTTATCTAGATTTTTGATGAGCAATTTGAACCCCCAAGTGCTTCACACAAATTTATAACGTAGAGCCGTAAAATTAAAAAAAATCATATTTTTTCCACAAAAATGATCTTTTCACCCCAATTTTTATTTTTCCAAGGGTAACAAGACTCCAAAAGTTATTGTGCAATTTGTCCTGAGTGCGCTGATACCCCATATGTGGGGGTAAACCACTGTTTGGGTGCATGGCAGAGTTTGGAAGGGAAGGAGCGCCGTCTGACTTTTTCAACGCAGAATTGGCTGGACGCCATGTCGTGTTTGGAGAGCTCCTGATCTGCCTAAACAGTGGAAACCCCCATAAATGACACCATTTTGGAAACTAGACCCCTCAAGGAACTTATCTAGATGTGTGGTGAGAACTTTGAACCCCCAGGTGTTTCACTAAAGTTTATAACGTACAGCCGTAAAATAAAAAATCTTTTTTTTTTTTACAAAAATGATTTTTTCGCCCCCAATATTTTATTTTCACAAGGGTAACAGAAGAAATTGGAACCCAAAAGTTGTTGTCCTATTTGTCCTGAGTACACTGATACCCAATATGTGGGCGAAAACTACTGTATGGGCACACGTCGGGGCTCGGAAGGGAAGTAGTGACGTTTTGGATTGCAGACTTTGATGGAATGGTCTGGGGGCGTCATGTCACATTTGGAGAGCCCCTGATGCACCTAAACAGTGGAAACCCCCCACAAGTGACCCCATTTTGGCAAATAGACCCCACAAGGAACTTATCTAGATGTGTGGTGAGCACTTTGAACCCCGAAGTGCTTCACTAAAGTTTATAACGCACAGCCGTAAAAATAAAAAATCTTTTTTTTTTACAAAAATGATTTTTTTCGCCCCCAATATTTTATTTTCACAAGGGTAACAGGAGAAATTGGACCCCAAAAGTTGTTGTCCAATTCGTCCTGAGTACGCTGATACCCAATATGTGGGAGAAAACTACTGTATGGGCGCACGTCAGTGCTCGGAAGGGAAGTAGTGACGTTTTGGATTGCAGACTTTGATGGAATGGTCTGGGTGCGTCATGTCGCATTTGGAGAGCCCCTGATGCGCCTAAACAGTGGAAACTCCCCACAAATGACCCCATTTTGGAAAATAGACCCCACAAGGAACTTATCTAGATGTGTGGTGAGCACTTTGAACCCCGAAGTGCTTCACAGAAGTTTATAACGCACAGCCGTAAAAATAAAAAATCTTTTTTTTTTTTTGCAAAAATGATTTTTTCGCCCCAATATTTTATTTTTACAAGGGTAACAGGAGAAATTGGACCCCAAAAGTTGTTGTCCAATTTGTCCTGAGTACGCTGATACCCAATATGTGGGAGAAAACTACTGTATGGGTACACGTTGGGGCTCGGAAGGGAAGTAGTGACGTTTTGGATTGCAGACTTTGATGGAATGGTCTGGGGGCGTCATGTCGCATTTGGAGAGCCCCTGATGCGCCTAAACAGTGGAAATCCCCAACAAGTGACCCCATTTTGGAAAATAGACCCACAAGGAACTTATCTAGGTGTGTGGTGAGCGCTATGAAGCCCCAAGTGCTTCACAGAAGTTTATAATGTACAGCCGTAAAAACAAAAAAATAATTTTTTTTGTACAAAAATGATATTTTCGCCCCCAGTTTTTTATTTTCCCAAGGGTAACAGAAGAAATAGGACAAATTGCACAATAACTCTTGGGGTCCAGAGTACGCTGATACCCCATATGCGGGGGTAAACTACTGTTTGGACACATGGCAGAGCTCAGAAGGGAAGGAGCATCGTTTGACTTTTTCAACGCAGAATTGGCTGGAATTGAGATCAGACGCCATGTCACATTTGGAGAGCCCCTGATGTGCCTAAACAGCGGAAACCCCCCAATTCTAACTCCAACCCTAACCCCAACACACCCCTAACCCTAGTCCCAACCCTAACCACAAACCTAACCCTAACACACCCCTAATCCCAACCCTAATCCTAACTTTAGCGCCAACCCTAACCCTAACTTTAGCCGCAACCCTAACCCTAATGGGAAAATGGAAATAAATACATTTTTTTAATTTTATTATTTTTCCCTAACTAAGGGGGTGATAAAGGGGGGTTTGATTTACTATTTATAGCGGGTTTTTATGATTGGCAGCTGTCACGCTAAAAGACGCTTTTTATTGCAAAAATAGTTTTTTGCATCGCCACATTTTGAGAGCTATAATTTTTGCATATTTTGGCTCACAGAGTCATGTGAGGTCTTATTTTTTGCGGTACGAGTTGACGTTTTTATTTGTACCATTTTTGAGCAGGTGACATTTTTTGATCGCTTTTTATTTCGATTTTTGGGAGGTTAGAATGAACAAAAATCAGCAATTCATGAATTTCTTTTGGGGGAGGCGTTTTTATTGTTCCGCGTGTGGTAAAATTGATAAAGCAGTTTTATTCTTCGGGTCAGTACGATTATGGCTATACCTCATTTATATCATTTCTTTATGTTTTGCCGCTTTTATAGAATAAAAACAATTTTATATAAAAAATAATTATTTTTGCATCGCTTTATTCTGCGAGCTATAACTTTTTTATTTTTTCGCTGATGATGCTGAATGGCGGCTCGTTTTTTGCGGGACAAGATGACGTTTTCAGCGGTACCATGTATATTTATATCAGTCTTTTTGATCGCGCGTTATTCCACTTTTTGTTCGGCGGTATGATGATAAAGCATTGATTTTTTGCTTGTTTTTTTTTTTTTTTAAGGGGTTCACTAAAGGGGTTAACTAGTGGGACAGTTTTATAGGGGGGGTCGTTACGGACGCGGCAATACCAAATATGTGTACTTTTATTGTTTTGGTTTTTTTATTTACAGGAAGAAATGAATTTATTGGGGAATATTTTTTTTTTTTTTTTTATTTATTTTGGATTTTTTTCTATAACATGTTTATTTTTATTTTTTTAACTTTTTTACTTTGTCCCAGGGTGGGACATCACTGTATTTTATCAGATCGCTGGTGTGACAGTGTGCACAGCACACTGTCACACCAGCGATCGCTCAGGCATTCTTTTATATCTAAGTGGTGAAAAAAATTCAAAAATGTGTAAAAAAAAAAGACCCGTAGCGTCTCCATTTTTCGGGATCTGGGGCTGGGTAAGAGCTTATTTTTGGAGCGCCAATCTGATGTTTTTATTGATATCATTTTGGTGCAGATACGTTCTTTTGATCGCCCATTATTGCATTTTATTGCAAAGTTGCAGCGACCAAAAAACGTAATTCTAGCATTTCGATTTTTTCTCGCTGCGCTGTTTACTGATTGAATTAATTCTTTTTATATATTGATGGATCGGCCGATTCTGAATGCGATGATACCAAATATGTGTATATTTGATTTTTTAAATTGTTTTATTTTGAATGGGGTGAAAAGGGGGTGATTTGTACTTTTATATTTTTTCTATATTTTTAATATTTTTTAAAACTTTTTTAACTTTTTACTTGCTTCAATAGTCTCCATGGGATACTAGAAGCTGCACTTGTCCGATCACCTCTGCTACATAAAGCTGGGCTGCAGCGATCCAGCAATGACAACCACAGGGGTCTTCTGCTGACCCCGGGTTGTCATGCCAATCTATAAGCGACCCACGGTCGTGTGACAATGGGAGAGGTAATGACGCGCTTCCTGCGCGTGCATGTTAAATGCCGCTGTCAGAGTTTGATAGCGGCATTTAACATGTTAACAGCCGTGGGTGAATCACAATTCCACCCTTGTCTTTTCCGGGCACATGTCAGCTGATCAGATCATGTGCCAGAAAAGGTGCGGGCTCATCGCCGAAGCCAGCACCAAACAGGGGGAGGCGTCCAATGATGGACTCTGTCAGTCATTGGACGTTAAGGGGTTAAAGCTTATACTGTGGCAAAAATGTAACTTTTCTAAATGAAGGCTCTAATATGCCATGAACAGGAATACAAAAAGCTTAACCCCTTCTGCAAAGTACAATATGCATAATGTACTCTAATGTAATTTTGTCTGGTAGGGTTGTATGAAACGGCCTTAGTAGCTGAGCTGCTTGATGCACCGCAGGTGATGGCTGTGTTATACAGCTGGCACCTGCTTCTAAAGTGATCAGAGCTAGCCCCGATTACTGTTGTTTAACCACTTAGGCTTCTTTTACATTTACCGGGTTTTTTGCAGCCCGTTATTGTGGCCCATTTTTGCGGGCCATATCGCCGCAAAAAAGGCAGTCTGCCACAATAAGGGCCGCAAAGAACTTGTGGATCGCCGTTTTTCATTTTTCCAATACTATGGAAGAAGTATTGGAAAAAAAAGGCATTCCGCAAAGCCGGAAGTGACGGTGCACCGCAAAAACAAACCTCCGCTTGTTTTTGCCGCCCATTGATTTTAAATGGGGGGCATGTCCATATGCCGTGAAAAAAATCGAGCAGGCTCAGTCTTTTTTCACAGCCGCAAATGAGGCCCTCACGGCCATGTCGCACCGTGGAATTTTTGCGGACCGATTTTGCGGCCCCATAGAAATCTATTGGGGCCGCAAAAATGGCCCGCAAAAACACGGTAAATGTAAAAGAACCCTTACAGTTGTGTGAAAAAGTGTTTGCCCCTTCCTTATTTCCTATTCTTTTGAATATTTGTCACACTTAAATGTTTCAGATCCCCAAACATATTTAAATATTAGACAAAGATAACACAAGTAAAGTGGCCACTCGTTACGGTGCGACTGACTGTCTTTGACGAGTACAACATCGCCGGGTTGGATGTTTGGGTGGTCTTTTTGCCACTTTGTCCTGGTTTGCAGAGAGGAGAGATACTGCTTCTTCCATCTGTCCCAGAAGACATTGGACACCCTTTGTACTTGCCTCCATTGTTGTCTGTAGAGTTCTTTATCATTGAATACTCCGGTGTAGGTTTCTTTTTGTACAACATGAAGTATTGTAACCTTGGCTCTTTCTAGGTTGAGAGCGGTAAACGCATGCTTGCAGTGATGCCAACCTTTACAAGATCTCTGGCTTGCAGGTAATGCTGACTTGTAGGACTGGGCCACATGAAGCAGACAAGCGATAGCTCGAACAAGCGACTTCCATGTTGAGAACCTGCTGAACCGATGAGATTCCAGGTGATGACTTGAAATCACTGTATGCAGAGCAGACACTCGAGGAAAGAGCTCTTGGTCGGCATCTGGATCCACTAGTTCGAATGTATCAGGCCTGCCAATGTGGAGCACCGAACGGTACAAGGAAGCAGGGCCTGTGAACCATGTAGTATCCTTAAGATGTCTTGGAGCAACGGATCTAGTCGCATGTTCTGCAGGATTGTGGTGAGTAGATAAATAGTGCCATTGATTAGGGCAGGTGGATCTTCTTATCCTCAGTACCCGGTTGCTGACGTAGACATAGAAGCGTTGTGTTTCATTGCAGATGTATCCCAGTACCACCTTGCTATCGGTGTAGAACTCTGCATCTTTGGTCTCCAGATTCATTGCATCTGAGATAAGCTCGGCCAACTCAACTGCGAGGACATTAGCGCAGAGTTCCAATCTGGGTATGGTGTGTTTGCGGAGTAGTGCCAGTTTAGTCCGGCTCACAAACCCGATGTGGCTCTGTTTGTTTACGTCTATGGTTTTGAGGTACGCTACTGCTGCGATCGCTTTGACTGATGCGTCACAGAAGATACAAAGTCTTTGTGTCTTGACTTCTGTGGATGGCACAGGAGCATACGGTCGTTTCACACGAAGGTCGGTCAAGGCCTTGAGAGACCTCCTCCACTCTGCCCACAGGTCTGCCTTTTCTGATGGCAGTGGATCGTCCCAATCAGATGTGTCTTGGGTGAAGTCTCTTAGCATCATTTTTCCTTGGACAGTTACTGGAGCTACTAATCCCAGGGGGTCGTATAGACTATTCACGAAAGAAAGAACTCCTCTGCACGTGAAGGGTTTCTCGTCTTTACTGATCTGAAAGGTGAAGACATCCGTCTTCAGATCCCAAAACAATCCAAGGCTCCGCTGCATGGGAAGGGAGTCGATGCTTAGGTCTAGGTCCTTTAGATCGCTGGAATAGTCTTGAGAGGGAAAGGCTTCCATCAACTCTCGACTGTTGGATGAAATCTTGTGTAACCTTAGGTTAGACTGAGGAAGCATTTCTTGAGCCCTTTTTAGTAGACTGATTGCAGCCTCATTTGTTGGTGTGGACTTCAAACAGTCGTCTACGTAGAAGTCCTTTTCTACGAAGGATCTGATGTCTGACCCATACCTTTCTTCGCCCTCTTTGGTGGAATTTCGGAGGCCTTAGATAGCGACTGCTGGGAAAGGGCTGTTTCCCAAGATGTGTACCCTCATCCGGTATTCTACGATGTCCTTGTCTGGATTGTTGTCACGGTACCAGAAGAGCCTCAAATAGTTTCTGTGTTCCTCTTTGACGAGAAAACAGTGGAACATCTGTTGTATGTCAGCCATAAATGCCACCGTATCTCTGCGGAAAGAGAGTAGTACTTACAGAAGTCTGTTGTTGAGGTCTGGACCCGACAGTAGGACATCATTCAATGAAACATCTTCGCATTTGGCGCTTGAGTCGAATACCACTCTTATTTGACCTGGCTTCTTGGGATGGTATACTCCGAAGATGGGCAGGTACCAACACTCCTCTGAGGGCCGAAGTGCAGGTGCAATCTCTGCTTGGTTGTTCTGGAATATCTTTCCCATGAAGGTAAAGAAGCGTTCCTTTGTCTCAGGTGACTTCTGAAGCTTGTGCCTGAGGGAGATGAATCGGCTGTAGACCAGTTCCCTGTTGTTGGGTAGGCGCCTTCTCTGAGGTCGAAATGGTAGAGGTGCGACCCAACTGTTCGATTTGACTTTCACTATTTGTCTATCCATGATGTCCAAGAACATTCTGTCTTCTATAGACATTGCTACCTTGTCTTCTTTTGTCCTGTGGAAGACTGTACATCCTATGTGGTCTTGATCACCTTCACAGGCCTGGTCTTCGTTGGTAGGAACTGAGAAAGAGCAAGGTAGGAGAGTGCTGCTCGGTAATTCCTTTACCAGCAGACTATTATGACATTACTGAAAGAGAGACGGATGTCCATTTTCTAGTGTGCTGGTGAGCATACTGTTGACTGTGGCCGGCTTGTTCGCTCCTCCTAGACAGACGTCTCCTATGATGACCCATCCAAGGTCGAGCCTCTGAGTGTATGGCGCGTTCTGGAAGACATTGATATATTCTCTGGCCTTGTGGACTCGTAGTATATCTCTTCCCAGGAGTAAAGCTATTGAGGCCTCTGGATCCAACTCAGGTATCAGGTGGACTATACGCTTCAGATGGGGTGATATGTCGCCACCTCCGGTGAAGGTATCTCTGACCTTTCGTCGGAAATCTGGTTGCACTCCAGGATGGTTGGTAGCGATAGGCAGCTTTGGCCATCTATGGACTCCACCTTGTATCCAGTTGCTTTTCTCCCTGCCGTCTCAACGGTACCTGAACACGTCCTCAGGGAGTAGGGAGAACCATGGCCTACAATGTTGAAGTTGTCAAAGAAGATGGACCAGGCTAGAGACCTGTTACTTTGGTCATCCAGGATTGCATATATCTTGAGGGCTTTGTCCTTGAGGCCTGCTGGATACATTCGGACAAGGCAGATTTTTGAACAGGACCTTCCTCCTGTGAGTCCCTAACAGATCTCTGTACATTGAGCGCTGACCACGGGTATTTTCGTCAGTGTTCTTCTGCTTTCCATCGTGCTCCTCTGCTTGTGACAACATTCGTGGAGGTGGTCCAGGGTGCAAGGCTGTATTATTATTATTATTTATTTATATAGCGCCATTAATTCCATGGTGCTGTACATAAGAAGGGGTTACATACAAAGTTATAGATATCGTTTACAGTAAACAAATTTACAATGACAGACTGGTACAGAGGGGAGAGGACCCTGTCCTTGCGGACTTACATTCTACGGGATAATGGGGAAGAAACAGAAGGTTGGG
Organism: Oophaga sylvatica; assembly: GCA_033576555.1. Lineage (NCBI taxonomy): Eukaryota > Metazoa > Chordata > Amphibia > Anura > Dendrobatidae > Oophaga > Oophaga sylvatica. Next base: position 301,125,244 of record JARQOD010000005.1, read on the forward strand.
GGTGTGGCAGCTCTGGTGGGGGTGGCGGCGAGGCGGCAGCTCTGGTGGTGGCAGCGAGGCGGCAGCTCTGGTGGTGGCGGCGGGGCTGCAGCTCTGGTGGTGGCGGCGAGGCGGCAGCTCGGGTGGTGGCAGCGAGGTGGCAGCTCGGTGGTGGCGGCGAGGCAGTGGCTCGGGTGGTGGTGGCTAGGCGGCGGCTAGGGTAGTGTTGGCGAGGCGGAAGCTCGAGTGGTGGTGGCGAGGCGTAAGCTCGGGTGGTGGCGAGGGCAGAATGGTTATTGCAGGCTGTAGGCTTTCCTGAAGAGATGGGTTTTCAGGTTCCGTCTGAAGAATCCAAGGGTGGTGGATAATCGTACATTTTGAGGCAAGGAATTTCAGAGGATGGGGGACATTTGGGAGAAATCTTGGAGGCGGTTTGTGGAGGAACGAATAAGTGTGGAGGATAGTAGGAGGTCTTGGGAGGATCGAAGATTACGTATAGGAAGATATTGGGAGATTAGTTCAGAGATATAGGGAGGGGACAGGTTGTGGATGGCTTTGTAGGTCAGTGTTAGTAGTATGAACTGGATTCGTTGGGGAATTGGGAGCCAGTGGAGAGATTTGCAGAGGGGAGAAGCAGGGGAGTAGTGAGGAGAGACGTGGATTAGTCGGGCAGCTGAGTTGAAGACAGACTAGAGTGGTGCAAGAGAGTTGATGGGGAGGCCACAGAGGAGGGTGTTGCAGTAATCAAGGCGGGAGTTGATGAGGGCATGCACAAGAGTTTTAGTGCACAAGAGTTTTAGTAGATTGAGGGCTGAGGACGGGACGGATTCTGGAAATGTTTTTAAGTTGGAGGCGACAGGAGGTGGCAAGAGTTTGGATGTGTGGTTTGAAGGACAGTGCAGAGTCGAGAGTTACTCCTAGGCAGCGGATTTCAGGTGCGGTAGAGATAGATCGGGTAGGGAAGATACGTGAGATGGAGGAAAGATGATTAGTTCGGTTTTGTCTACATTGAGTTTTAGGAAGCGAGAGATGAAGAAGGAGGATATGGCTGATAGACACTCCGGGATTCTGGATAGCAGAGAGGTGACATCTGGGCCAGAGAGGTAGATCTGAGTGTCGTCCGTATACAGGTGGTACTGGAAGCCATGGGTCTTTATGAGTTGTCCTAGGCCAAGGGTATGGATGGAAAAAAGTAGGGGCCCCAGGACAGAGCCTTGAGGGACTCCAACAGAGAGAGGGCGGGATGAGGAGGTAGTGTGGAGTGGGAGACGCTAAATGTGCGGTCGGAAAGGTAAGTGGCGATCCAGGTCAGGGCAAGGTCTTTGATGCCAAGGGAAGAAAGAATCTGTAGCAGTAGGCAGTGGTCGACTGTCGAAGGCAGAGGACAGGTCAAGGAGGAGGAGGATGGAGAACTGTCTGTTAGCTTTGGCTGTGAGTAAGTCATTAGTAATTTTGGTCAGGGCAGTTTCAGTGGAGTGGTGGGGGCAGAAGCCAGATTGGAGGTTGTCAAGGAGAAAGTTAGATGAGAGGTGGGAGGAAAGTTGAGCGTGGACATGCTGCTCAAGGAGTTTGGAAGCGAACGGGAGCAATGATATTGGGCGATAGCTGGGCATAGCAGTTGGGTCAGGGTTTGTTTTTTGAGGATGGGTGTGATGGTGGCATGTTTGAAGGCACAGGGAAAGGTACCAGAAGATAGCGATAGGTTGAAGAGATGGGTTAGGGCTGGGATGAGCGTGTTAGTGAGGTTGGGTAGCAGATGGGAAGGGATGGGGTCAAGTGCACAGGTGGTGAGATGTGATTTGAAAAGGAGATGAGTAAGCTCTTCTTCAGTGATGTTGGAGAGGGAGGTTATTAGGGAAGGGCAGAGGTCTGGTATATGGAGTGGTTGGGGTGGTGGAACAGTAAAGGTTTGCCATGTTTGGTCGATCTTATTTTTGAAGTAGGTGGCAAAGTCCTCGGCAGAGATGAGGGGAGTTGGAGGTGGCAGTGGTGGGCGGAGGAGAGAGTTGAATGTGCTGAACAGTTGTTTTGGGTTGTAGGATAATGAAGATACGAGGTTTGTGAAATAGGTCTGTTTAGCAGAGGTGAGGGCTATTTTGAAGGCAAGTGTAGCTTGTTTGAAAGCAGTGAAGTCGTCTGGCAGGCGTGTTTTCTTCCAATGCCGCTCCGCGACCCTGGATGATTGTCAAAGTTTTTTGGTGAGATTGTTGTGCCAGGGTTGCCTATTGATTCGTCGCACTTTGCCGTGCGTGAGAGGGGCGACTGAGTCTATGGCAGATGTGAGGGTGGTGTTATAGAAAGCGGTGGCGCTGTCTGTGTCGTGGAGTGAAGATATGGAGGACAGAGGTAGAAGAGAGTCTGAGAGTCTGTGAATGTCTAGGTGTGCGAGGTTTCTGCGAGGATGTGCCAGTGGCTGGACATAGGAGGCAGGTGAAGAGGACAGGGATGAGAAGGTGAGTAGGTGGTGGTCAGATAGGGGAAGGGGAGAAGTTGTGAGATTAGAATGGGAACAGAGGAGGGTGAAGATGAGGTCTAATGTATGTCCGTCCATGTGGGTGGCTGTGGAGGACCACTGAGTAAGTCCAAAGGATGAAGTAAGTGACAGGAGTTTGGAGGCTGCTGGCTGGCGGGTGTCAATAGGGATATTAAAGTCGCCCATGATGATGGTGGGGATGTCAGCAGAGAGAAAGTGAAGAAGCCAGCTGGAGAATTGGTCAATGAAGGCAGTGGCTGAGCCAGGTGGTTGGTATATGATGGCCATTTGGAGATTAGAGGGAGAGTAGATACGGACCGAGTGGACCTCAAAGGAAGGGAGGATGAGGGAGGGTGGGGGTTGGATAGGGTTGAAGGAGCAGTTATTAGAAAGAAGGAAACCCACGCCTTCACCATGTCTGTTGCCAGAGCGAGGAGTGTGGGTGAAGCGGAGGCCACCATAACTCAGTGCAGCAGGGGAGGCCGTGTCAGGGTCGTCAGCCAGGTCCCAGTGAGAGTCAGGAAGGAGAGGTTGCGGGAAGTAAGGAGATCATGGATCACGTGGAACTTGTTGCAGACGGAGCGGGCGTTCCAGAGTGCTCCAGAGAGAGGAAGCTGGGGGGGCAGGGGTCAGTGGCACGGGTTTTAAGTGTGAGGGATTGCGGTAGTTTCTCTTACTGTGAGAAGTATAGGGGTGAGGATTAGTGGGATGTATGAGGTAGGGGGGCCAGGATTGGGGGATATGTCACCAGCAGTGAGAAGAAGCAGAGAAAGGGAAAGCAGATGGGTGAAGGATAGTGACCGGCTTATGTTATATTTTAGTGGGAGAGGTCTTAGGTTAAGAAGCAGGTCTGCAGATGAGGCGATGTAGGGGGGTAAGAGAGAGGGAGAGACAGTTATTTGGTTTGAGCTTGCAGGGGTTTGGGGATAGCGAAGGAGAGTGAAGATTAGTGGAGCAAAAACGGTGAGGGCAAATGTAAGCATGGTAAAAGAGCAGGGTAAGAAGAGGAAGGCAAGTAAAATTAGAAGACAGTGATTATTTGTACCTTCTGACCGATTTCTGGACTATTTCTGGTATATTTCTGATGTAACACTTCAAAGATGTCACACTTAAAATGATGTCGCATCTGACCAAGGTCAGATCTGACCTGCTCCATTCAACTTATACCATTCAAATGTCCAAGAAATTAAGCCAGGCGGGAGAGAGAGGGGGGAGCAGAAAGGAGCAGGAGGACAGTTCACAGCAGGGAGCAATTAACAGATTGCAGTTAATAGAACATTTGCCTAGCATCAAAGCTGAAGAAAGACAGATTAAGATGGAGGGATAGGCCAGCTAAAACAGAAAAAGAGGAGTACATAGGATTCTGGGGTGCAGTGGGTATTCTGGATTGAGAGATGGTTCAGACGTACCAGTTAAAACAGAAAAAGAGTACATAGGATTCTGGGGTGCAGCGGGTATTCTGGATTGAGAGATGGTTCAGACGTACCAGTTAAAACAGAAAAAGAGGAGTACATAGGATTCTGGGGTGCAGTGGGTATTCTGGATTGAGAGATGGTTCAGACGTACCTGTGTATTGTGATCCGTGCTGCTGCATTCTGCACATTTCACACTAGCTTCACAGTTCCTGGCGAGGTGAGAGGTTGTGGCACAACATTTGAAGCAGATGTTGTTCTCCTTAAGGATACCTTTGCGATCCTCCAAAGACTTCTCCCTGAAGGGTCGGCATTTCAGAAGAGGATGTGGTTTTTTGTGTAGAGGACACTGTTTACTGACATCCTGAGGCTTGTTCTCATCTGGAGGGGGTTTACTCGTATTGTGAGGAGGGCCTGTGGAAACAATGTTAGTTTTGTGGACTGCCACAGGTGTCCTACTGGGTTTGACACCGGAGGTAGTGGAACATGACAGAGTGAAATCAAAACTAGGGTAATTTCTGATCTTAGATTATTGGGTGACAAAATCTACGAATACAGTGAAAGGAGGGAATGGTACATTATAATTTTGTTTATACCATGAAGCATATGTAACCCACTTTTCTTGTAGGTTGTAAGGAAGTTTTTGTATTATCGGATTGACAACCCTAGCAGTGTCTAAGAATGCCAATCCGGGCAAGTCTCCTTCCTCCTGGGCAACCTGTAACTCTATCAATAAATCACTCAATTTTATAAGCTTTTGATAACCTTTAGGTCCTATCTTAGGGAAATCATCAATTCTTTTGTATAAAGCATTCTCTATGACTTCTACTGTCCCATAGCATTCATCAAGTCTTTCCCCACACTTTACGTAGACCTGTGTGTGGATGCTTTATATTAATGTCTCTTAGTCTTTTGGCATGCTCGACCGACTCAGTTCCGAGCCACTTTACTAGGAGATCTAACTCCTCACTACTAGAAAGGTCCAGACCATGAATGGCGTTACAGAACGAGGCTTGCCATGACCTATAGTTCTCGGGTTTATCAGTTAACTTTACAAGTCCTTTTGTAACCAGTTCTCGGCGGGCAAAGAACTTTGCAAAGTCCATGGTGGCTTGGTCTGTGCTGGCACGAGCCAGTGTGTTATAGTCAAGTCTAGTGTGTGGTGTATCACCATACCTGTAAGACGCTTCTGACTTCGGATAGTCTGTGCAGTACCTTCTCGGTGAAGAAGGTATCTCTTTAAGGCGAAATGGGAGCTATACCTTCTGCTTAGTGGAATGGTAGCTGTGGTCGACATCTCTGGGCTGGACGTCTCCTCATCTGTAGTAGTGAAGTTCGGGGTTGGATCGCTGGTAGTTGGCATAGGCTGGTCGATGTGGTGCATCAGAGCTGTCATCCATGCCGGAATGTTGATGGACATACTCTGTGACCACTGTGCTGGATCTTGCTGCTCTGCTCCGAGAACGTTGCTGCGTCTCTCTTAATCAGGATCCTCCATAGCTTCCAAGTACTCTGCCTTAGCTATTGCAGCTGCTGTCTCTTTTTCTGTCACAAGTCTTTCTAGAGACGCTCGCAGGCGTGCACTCTCCACCTCTTGCTCTGCCTGCAAACGTGCAGTTTCTGGTTAGGTATGCTTTTTCCGCTTCTCTGCTTGCAAACGTGCATTTTCTGCCTCTCGTTCTGCCTGCAAACGTGCAGTTTTTGCCTCTCGTTCTGCCAGCAAATGTGCAGTTTCTGCATCTTGGTCTGCCTGCAGACGTGCCTTTGCTGCTTTGTGCTCTGCTTGTCTCAGCTTTAATTGCATCTCTTGTTCGGTGAAGGAGGACCTTGCTTTGGCTGCCTCGGCTTCGGCACGAGCTACAGCAGCAAGCTCTTTCATTGAAGACTTGTTAGAGCCTGCTCGTGACCTCGTTTTGAGTGAGGATGCATCGCGTTGAGACATTGTGCGCTTAGCTGCGTATTTTTGCGGGAAACTGAGTCTATGCGCGGCAGGCTTCCGAGTGGCGGGAATGATGTAGCACTTCTTGGCGGGCTGCAGTAATGTTCTGCGGATGTATGGGGGCTGCTGTGATACCCGTATGCTGAGCAGTATGGGTGTTAGCAGTCCCATACAGTCTGATCAACTGCAGCATTCGATCGACTGTCAGTTTCACTGAAGGCAGCTAATCTGTTTTTACTGGGCCTGGACTCTTGTTCCCTGTGCCTGTATGGCAGCTGCTGTAATAGCCGTATGTGGAGCAGTTTGGGTGGTAGCGGTCCCGTACAGTCTATGCAATCACCGCCTGCAACCAGCGGTCTGTTTTTACTGGGCCCTGGACTCTTATTCCCCGAGACTGTATGGCAGCTGCTGTAATACCCGTATGCGGTGCAGTCTGGGTGGTAGCGGTCCCATACAGTCTGTGCGATCATTGCCTGCGACCTGCGCTCCGTTTTTACTGCCTTCCTCTACGTATAGTGCTGTGTGGATTCCAGCATATGGCTAAACTTTTCATCCACTCCCAGCAAAAAGACTGTATGGATTCTTAAGTCTATATTTATTGAGACGATGATGTGAACTTGGTAACAGTGAACAACAATGGTGGATGATTATCTGGTAAAAACTGCAAAGAATAAAAAGTGTATCAATACTGTCATGTACAGTGTGCAATTACATCAGTAACAGGAGTATTACAGAGGTTGCACAATACAACACATAAACGCAGTTAAGAGGGATAGCTAAGCAAACTTAGGCTGCTAGCATTGCACTACCCTAAAGAGAAATGCATCTATCTACATGCAATGCAAAGAGCATTACAACTAGCTAGAAGATACATTGCACCATATACCTTACTCATAAGACACTGCATGGTGGTTGCATAATGGCTAGCAAGTACAAATACATTGCACAAACACATAACTTTATTAACTCTCACCAGAATCCGTTTGACAGGCGCAGTGATTTCTTGGGGGGTGCCAGGAACACGTGTGATTCACTCTAAGCCTGAGAGGAAATATCTGCATGTCTAGATTTTCCCCAGGAAGCTATGGGGCAATTCTTAACCAGAACACACTGCTCAGTTAAAGGGGAAAAGTTCCTGAAAACTTGGAACAGGACAAATGGAAAGAACTAATGACATCTAATGGTCATAACTGGTACAGCACTTATGAAAATACTCGCTGCACATAAATGGGCAGAACACACACATCTGGCCAAGGATACGAACCACCTACACTGCTATATTTGTCGTGCCAGAACTGATAGACCTTGGGATGAGCCGACTTTTTGACTCCGATATTTTGCCTGGATGTCCACCTTATAGCTTCTGAATGGATGGACGGACTTCATTTCTTATTATTTCAACTCTCATGGCACTCACATGATGCAGTTTGGCAATTTTCTTGGCCAAGAGACCGCTATCGATGAGCTAGATGATGCTGTTTCTCTTTTCTTGGGAAATCGTCTTCATGGCTGCTCCTCGATTCAAACCACGACCTTTTACTTGGGAATCAACCTAACAACAAACTGAGCTATTAGGGAATGTGAGAAGAGGTTGTATTTTGTAATATTCAGGAAGAAAAATATTTTTCCACCACCAGGAGCAAAACAGTAACAATGCAGTGACATGAATTTATGTATGAGATAGCCAAGATGATTGTCTATAAAATGATGGTAGTCTCACGATTAAAGCAGTAGTGGATGGAGCCTGAAAGTCAAAAGTTCAAAACATTGTTACTCTTTTGCTTTTCGCTGTATATATCACAGCCCCCATGTCTCCTGTGATGTATATATCTCAGCCCACATGTCTCCTGTGATGTATATGTCATGATCCCAGTGCAGGGTTGACCTGCACGCTTAGGGGTTCAGGTTTTGATCCCAGTGCAAGCTCTTACCTGCACACCTGGGGCTTATTATTGTGGCCTCTCCTTGGTTCGGGGAGAGCTTCTTATAGCCCTAGGAAGCTCCAATCCCCGTCAGTTATACTTTCGCCCTTGGCAGAGTGTGTTGACCCCTGAGTGTGTTTGTGCTGTGTTCTGGTTTGCCTGATACTTTGGTTTTGACTCGGTCTGATCTCTGGATACTGCTTGTTGGATTCTGTTTTTGTACCTTCGCTGTCTGTTTGGTTTTGACCTCTGCCTGGCCCCGACTATCCGTTCTGTCTCATCCTTGGTACTGTACTGTCTTCTCTTGCTTTGACCTTGACTTGTTCAGATTTACGTCTCTGTCTGTGTCCCTGGGTAACTTTGTCCCGTAGTTACCTTTCTAGGAGTTTTCCCTCAACTTCTAGCTCCCTGGAGCTGAAGCCACGCCCCTCAACTGTCAGGTGATTCAGGCCCTGAAACCATCTCTCTCCTGCCTTGCTCACCCTGCGTTCCTAGGAGCCTGAAGCTTTCTTCTGCACACGTCTTCCGGGGGATTGCACTGGTGAGTTCTCTTGCAATCCTCCCCGTGATAGTATGTACTGCATCCCCTGTGTATTATTCTATGTGTCGTATATACTCCAGCCCGGGTGTCTCCTACTTGATGTGTATACAACAGTCTCGGAGTCTCCTATGTGATGTGCATACAACAGTTTCTGTTTCTCCTATGTGATGTATACACAGCAGTCTCTGTGTCTCCTATGTGACATATGTACAGCAGTCTTGGTGTCTCCTATATGATGTGTGTACACCAGTTTCGGTGTCTCCTATGTGATGTATACACAGCAATCTCTGTGTCTCCTATGTGATGTATGTACAGCAGTCTTGGCTTCTCCTAGGTGATGTATTTATAGTAGTCTCGTTGTCTCCTATGTGATGTACAGCTCTGGCAAAAATTTAGAGACCACTGCACAGTTTTATAAAAATCACCTTCTCTACATGTCTGACAGCCATTGGATTCCAGTGTCAGCTGAATTCCAACCAGAGTACACCTCATTCTACTTAATGTGCTTCTGATTAGGTGATCACCTGAACCAAATCTTATTTAATGTAGGAAAGTATAAAAAAAACACTGCTGTGGTGTTCACAATCCTCTTGCAATAGGACAAGCTGGATGGCAAAACAAATGCTAGTAATATCCCAAAAGTAATAGGAATTAAAAAATAACTTTTAACCATGCCAAAGGAGTTGAAAAGTCTTGAGTGAGGAAAAGTTGCCTCGATCCTTAAAATTTCTAAGACGGCAATCCATTACAACAAGGACAAGCAGCAGACATTGGGGACAACAAAGCTACAAACCGGCAGAGGACGAAAATGACTCTCCACTGACCGGGATGACCGTCATCTTATTCGAATGTCACTCAGCAACCGCAAGATGACATCAAGTGACCTACAAAAGGAATGGCAAATGGCAGCTGGTGTGAAGTGCACTGGTATGGTAGACTGGTAGAAAGCATGCCAAGATGCATGAAAGCTTGATTAGAAATCATAATTATTCCAAAATATTGATTTCTGAACTCTTCGTGAGTTAAAACATTAGTATTGTTTCTAAATGAATATGAACTTGTTTTCTTAGCATTATTTGAGGTCTGCAAGCACTGCATTTTTTTGTTATTTTGATTTTTATTTTTCCTCATAGATTATAAGCTTGCGAGCAGGGCCCTCATTCCTCTTGGTATCTATTTTGATCTGTGTTTATTGTTATGCTGTAATGTCTATTGTCTGTACAAGTCCCCGCTATAATGTAAAGTGCTGCGGAATATGTTGGCGCTATAGAAATAAAATTATTATTATTATTTTCTGAAAATAAATACAAAATTTATTGCTTGGAAATTCGGAGACATGTCAGTAGTTTATAGAATAAAAGAGTAATTTACATTTTACTCAAAAATATACCTATAAAGAGAAAAATCAGACAAACTGAAAATTTTGCAGTGGTCTCTCAATTTTTGCCAGAGCTGTATGTATGAGAAACTTGGTGTCTCCTATGTGATATATACGGCAGTCTCAGTGTCTCCTATGTGATGCATGATTTTATCATCATTATTGTAAAGTAATTATTCGGCTTTATTTGCGGACTGACTGAGCACACTATGTGACTTATTACTACTACACCCATTAACAACTTGAACAAACACACACTCCAGACATATGAACACTATTCATGTAAAAGCACGGATGTTACCTACACACAGTCAATCCGTATGTGCAGCTACTAGTTTAATTTTCCTCTAGATTATTCAGCACATTGTGTGTGTGTTCACTGCATATGTATGAAAATCTATAAATTTTATCATCATTATTGTAGGGTTTATTCAGTTTTATTTGCGGTCGGACTGAACACAGTAGGTGGTTTTGCCTATTACTACTACACTCAGCCATTTGAACAACCGCACCCATCAGCAAATGGAGTCACACACACCGTCTAAAAAATCGGACCGTTTTTGACTGCCGATAATTGCACAAATGTTTCCTGAACATTGATCCGTCTGTCATCCAATTGGAATGCGAGGATGCGATTTTGTCGCATCTGAGCGTCCGTTTCACATCCGTTTGATATCCGTTTGGCGAGATTTTGTCGGTGGCTAGCAAAACCGACATATAATGGATCCAAATGATAGTTTGTAAATCACAAAAAAAAATACATATACACACATAGAATATATATACAGTACAGACCAAAAGTTTGGACACACCTTCTCGTTCAAAGATTTTTCTGTATTTTCATGGCTATGAAAATTGTAGAATCACACTGAAGGGATCAAAACTATGAATTAACACATGTGGAATTATACATTACACTTTACAAAAAAGTGTGAAACAACTGAAAATATGTATTATATTCTAGGTTCTTCAAAGTAGCCACCTTTTGCTTAGATTACTGCTTTGCACGCAGAAAAGGTGAACGGATGGATTCTACATGCCTGGTTCCCACCATGAAGCATGGAGGGGGTGGTGTGATGGTGTGGGGGTGCTTTGCTGGTGACACTGTTGGGGATTTATTCAAAATTGAAGGTATAGTGAACCAGAATGGCAACTACAGCATCTTGCAGCAGCATGCTATTCCATCCGGTTTGTGTTTAGTTGGACCATCATTTATTTTTCAACAGGACAATGACCCCAAACACACCTCCAGACTGTGTAAGGGCTATTTGACCAAGAAGGAGAGTGTTGGTGTGCGACGCCACATGACCTGGCCTCCACAGTCACCAGACCTGAACCCAATCGAGATGGTTTGGGGTGAGCTGAACCGCTCACCGCTTCAATTTTGAATAAATCCCCAACAGTGTCACCAGCAAAGCACCCCCACACCATCACACCACCTCCTCCATGCTTCACGGTGGGAGTCCAGCCGTTCACCTTTTCTGTGTGCAAAGCAGTAATCAAAGCAAAAGGTGGCTACTTTGTAGAACCTAGAATATAAGACATTTTTTCAGCTGTTTCACACTTTTTTGTAAAGTGTAATGTATAATTCCACATGTGTTAATTCATAGTTTTGATGCCTTCAGTGTGATTCTACAATTTTCATAGTCATGAAAATACAGAAAAATCTTTGAATGAGAAGGTGTGTCCAAACTTTTGGTCTGTACTGTGTATATATATATATATATATATATATATATATATATATATATATATATATATACAGCACATGTCATTGTGACACATATATATATATATATATATTTATAGTTCCTACACTTCTACATAGTATAATAGCCGCTAATTCATACAGTTAACCATGTCATTTCATGTAGTTTGATATATGGTTTTCATTAACAATTACATGAGTGTATGTGTGCAAAATTTCATACACGTAAGGGTTAATTTAATGTGTAAATTCGTTGAAAAAAATGCGTGGACACTCGCTGTTATGTTTCGGTAGCTGAGGAGGACAGGAACAACAGCAGGGCAGCAGAACACCTAAGATGTTGGTAACTGATGGGTTGCAGATTCCTAAACTAACGACACAACTAGAGGTAGCCGTGGAGCGTTCCTACGTTGATCCTAGACGCCTCGTCACAGCCTGAGAGATAACTACACCTAAAGGCAGAAATATGAAAACTATCTGCCCGGAGCAGATCCCCAAAGAAAATAGGAAGCCCCCAAACATATAATGGCGGTTAGACAAGATGAAAATACAAACATAGGCAGAAAATAGACTGAGCAAACGCTGGGGCCACAAGCTGACTAAATAGGATAGTACAGGAGAGATTACTTTCTGCAACCCAGAAAACCCTACAAAAATCCAACAATTCTGATTACAAAAATACTGAGATCACACGATCTCGCCACCCACTAAATCAGGTCTCAGTGTGAACAAAACCAAGCTGCAGCCGCTGAAAAAACAGGAAAAAGCAAAAGAGCAAATAACAGTGGCTGCAGATAAACTGTGAGGAGCCCAGGCCCCAGGAGGGGACCTGGCTGACCTCCACAAAAGTGCAGAAAACAATGCAAAAAGCAAGCACAAAAAGAAAAGCAAAAAATATCTTATCTGAAAGCAGGAGATGCAGGCAGGACTCCAGCAAACTTCCAAATGAACCAGGAACCACAATTGAGACAAGAACAATTGATCACCGGCAACCAGCATGGGAGGGAACCTCCCTTATATCAGACCAGTCCGTGATTCTAGATTACCACTCCTCGCTGAAAGGTTCAGTACTGTCTGTAACCACCAGAGGGAGCCTCTGCTCAGAAACCATCTCTAGCACATTCATAACAATCTGGGTCTCAAACGAAAATACAACAAGCATTTTTAAAAGAAAAAAAATCTTGTTGTTCACCAAAAAATAAATCAGGCAAACGTACCTTTGGCTCTACGAAATGTGCTCCAGAACAGCTACTCACGTGTTGCTGGAGCTCGGCCACCTCCAGAGAGAGTCCCTGCAGGCGTTGAGCCAAGTCCTGAACCAACACCATGATGGAAACTGGAAATCTTTCCTTAGAGATATTTTTGGGCTGGACTTACTGTTATGTTCTGCTACAAGCACTAAGGAAAGAAGGGAAATCTGTCCCTACGATAGAACTCAGCTAGATCCCTACGATGTAACGGGGGAACCTGATCCTGCGATCAGACCTGCTAAAGTCCTCAGCTAGTCTGTACGAAGACCTATAGATGCGAGGGAGGGATCCCTACAAGAACTAGGGACTGGGAGAAAAGATGGTCACCTCCTAACAGAAGTTGTAGCAGTAAAAACAAACAAACAATATAGAACATAGAGGTCCGAAGACCAAACAAACTAACTGAGTAAGGTAACAGAGCACCTGGCTATCTTAAGAGTAGAAATTACAATGAAGTCCAGCAAAGCCAGAAGGGCGGAGCAGGATTAAATAGGCCAAAAAGGTCATGTGACCAGCAAGATAGAAAAAACCTAACAGGAGAGTTCTAACATATGGCACCAGAACATCCACCCACTGCTCTGGAG